>VSDK01020268.1:209049-228846 GCA_009767595.1 Symbiodinium kawagutii | reverse complement strand
AACCGCTCTCAGCTCATGCTCCCCATCTCAAATCACTGTGATCCTCTTCCCACGCAAAATTTTCACTAATCTTTTCACTTTCCTTAAAAGCCGTGGTTTGAAAGAATGGGGGAAAATCATGATGCAAAGCTAAAAAACCGTGGTTTTCCCCCCCTTCTAAGCTATACATGACAAGGAGGAGACTCTTTTGGAGACCCCGGACGCGATTTTTGCAACACCAGCTGATGGGATGATGGCTGTTGAGCGAGGCCCCAAGGGTTCCAAGACTTGGGCCTTGCGGGTGACCCAATTGAAGTGACCTGGCGATGCCACATTCCCATCCACTGCCAAGCTTCATATAATACAGTCTTGGAATCTGCGTTATCCGCATCACAACTTATCAATCTGTCTCATCCAACAAGAACATCAGTGTGGATTTTCTTGCATACAGTATCTCTTGCACCTCAAGTTTTGACCCACGTTCGTCATTTGAACGTATCGCCGTATCGAGGAAAACGCAAAACAACCACTGTTGTCTCACAGCACGCAACATCCAACAATTCTGTTGCACAGTAAGATGGGGTACATCAAAAGTGTACTACTGTGAAAACCTATGCACCTGAAAGGTTTGTAACATCTAATGCCATCACTATCACCAACCATCATGAATCATATCAACCACACACCACCTGGTGGAATCTCTTGATGGAAAGGCTGCCACTCCACACGTTGGAGGTCCTAGGTCTCGACCCAATAATCAACATTCCATCTCTACTGTAACAAATCGCGAGCTACATACCCAGAACACGCATACGATCGCATACGCACATGTATATATCATTGAATATGTGTAAACATGTACAAGTCTTCAGGCTATAGTATTCTTTTCATGTCACCAGTATTATACGTGATGGTAGATACCTGTAAACAAACCACCGCCCATTTTGCGATGAATCGGCGGTTATCTACCATCAAGAAAATCGGAGATTTCGCTTCAGGGCTGAATCTCCCGCAGAAACCATGAGTCAAGACCACTAATGATGTATCATTCTTACCCATTATTAGTGTCACATTCTGAATCAGTAGTCACAATTAATAAGCACTACTATCAATGGTTGATTGTTATCCACGGCTAGTTGATGGTCATGAACCCTTATGAACCCTTATCAACCATTCCTAGATACTAGGATGACATTCATACTTCTCAGCAAGCACTATTGTGACCACTGGCAGTACGTACCACCGATTGTACACCAGAGTGAAGAATAATGAACCATTATTGCTGTGGGTCAATACCCTGGACCCCTGGTGTTCCCTCATTAACCTGTGTATTCCCCTATTATTGCTGGTGATTATCCCCTATGATTCATGGTGAATATTGACCCACAGCCTTGTGAACCACAAACAGCCACTACTAATAACTACTAATAACCACTATCAATATCAAAGCATTGTTGATAACCATGAATCACCAGTATTATTATGAATCGTTATTGAGCTCAGCACTACATATCATGACCCGCTCATCACCATCATTGATAGTCAAGTGGGTAGCAAACAAACCACAATTGCGAAGCACTATTAGGAATTTAACCACAATTACTAGTTAGTTAACCAATATGAACCACTCATCACAACCATTAAGAACTAAGGTTCGTCATTCCTCAGGGGTCCACCCAACCCGCTATGGCCATCGCCTCGCGCTGTTTCTCATCGATCTCCTCCACTCGCGATTGCACCTGGAGAATCCACCGGCGGGGATCTTCCTGGAGATGCTAAACCCATAGGTGTTAACATGTGTATAGATGTATATATGACTGTAAACATCTGACTTTATCCACATCTATATCTATATCTATATCTATATCAATCAATCAACCTATCCAAATATTTCCACGGCGATCTTTCAATCTCTTCCACTCGGTTGACGATAGAAGCAACATCACTACTCCACCAAGGAGACAAACTCCACAATTTTCCGCTTCTCAAGAGAGAATTAGACAACCAAAATGAAGATCAATCTATATGATTGAACGGATATATAGTCAGGATCTCCAAGATCAATCCAACAATATCTACTACTGTACCAAGATTGAACGGTTCAAGATGAAGATTGCATGGTTTGAGATCAATATTCATCGGATAAACTACTCCAAACACGATTTCAACAAATACGGGAAACACATGCAATGTAAATGTATACAACAAGCCTTGTTCACGACACTCACCCACCCACCCACCCACCCACCCACACACCCACACACAACTACTTTGGGATTTGAATATGTGCCAAACAAACTGACTATAGACCATTGGAAGTTGCAAGTGTTCTGATGAATTCATTGGCATGACTCTGTTTAGACCACAATCAGCTTGGCGAAACCTTCCCTGGTTGGTGGTTCATCGAAAATCATCCCTTCAGTAGGAATTCGAGGTATCAAATAAAACCACTATGAACTATGTCAACCAATAACCATCAATCGACTAACTATCCAAAATTGACATTCACATGAATATCAACCAACCAACATTCTTTTTTACGAACTCACCAACCAACCAACCAACCAACCAACCAACCAACCAACCAACCAACCAACCAACCAACCAACCGACCAACATTAACCAACCGACCAACCAACCACCCACCCAACCACCCACCAACCACATTTCGCATCCCCAAGGCTTCCCCTTGGCTCTCGCCTTGAGGCTGCTGGCCGCCCAGGCCGGTGGTTCCAAGGCCACACGTGCGGAGGAAGGGCAGTTGGAGGTCGCGGCCTGGCACCGGGGCTCGGTGGGTTGGTTGGTGGATTGGTTGGGTTGGTTGGGTTGGTTGGATCAGGTGACCCCCGGATATCTTGGGAATGGTGCTGATGCTGTGTGATGCATTCATGAGCCTTAATGGCATTGAAAAGCATTGGAAAGCCAGAAACTTGTGACTTGGAAGATGCAGAGTTGGAACACAGGTCACCCTTTCACGGAAAACTACTTTTGGATGGAACAACTTGTTATGGTTGTACCGAGGTGACCCCCCCAAGGTGGTGGTTCTCCTCCAGAAATTCTATGTTAAAAAATCAGCCTTTGTGAATGGTTGATGGTGGCCATCATTGGCTACGAATCCCTCCAAAAACCGTTATTGTTGGGGGTTACACCTTTGGGGGGATCACCTACAACCCCGATGATTGGAGGTCGATCCCCTGAAATCATTTCGCGACGACCGCTGGGATGGGTTGATCCAAGTGCTTCGAACTGAATTCGTTGGAGTTAAGATGAGTGAAATGATGGTTGATGCTGGTTAATGGTTGGCGATTTTGTTGATGAATAAGTTGCAAAGGTAGCCATCCAACTAGTGCAAGAAGTCTTATCACACGGTACTGTATCCGTTGACAATGCTTGTCTTAACGGAGATCGATGACATTGATGTTGAACAAATCTTGACGCAGCCTAGGGTGGTTGGTTGATCTGGCACATCTGAACAATGCGATGTTGTAGAGGCCAAATGTGCAGTCCTGTACACTCAAGTACACGAACAGCTTTCAACAATACTGTGTGTTGGCTCTACTGGCTGAGATGTGTTTCAAAAACACCTAAACAACCCAAAAACCTTCCTATATGGTAGAACCATGTAGAACCTCCATTGATTAGGATCAACACGCATTCTTGGTAAGCCATTTGCATGACTGTTTATTTCCTTGCGCACTTGTATTGTTGAGTTGATATTTCACCTCATGCCAAGTGAAAACCTTTGCACATGTTTTTCATTTATGATCGCTTTCCACCAAATAAAATCCAAATGATGAACTTCCCTACTTTCCGATTTTTTTTGCGGAAGGTAGATTTTTGAGTTCCCAAACCCGGTCCTACTTGGCTGCATCTTCACTATCATCACCGAACCAAACTGCCACTTTTGCTGTGGCTCTGAAAACCCTGACGAGCATGTCAAAGATGCACAGTTTTGGTGGCAATGCATGCCATGTTCTCCAAGAATAAATTTACCCAGCACATTTCCGTAGTTGGTTGTGCCCCAGCCTTCAATTTTTCACATGGGTGGTTCTCAAGTCATAGGGCTACCCCTAAATCCAGTTGATCAACCATTTGCAGTAGTAAACCAACCGTAGCTTTAGGGGTCCCATGAATTGAGAAACTACCCTATAGCAGCTGTTTAACCATAAGTTCGTTGGTGATTATCCCCTAGTGGTTTAACTATCTGGTTGGTGGTTTCAAGCTCTATGAAACATATTGGTCAACCAATTATTTGTTCATAAATCCCAGGGAAAATACAAATGTTTGAACCCACCAACCACTTATAGCCCCCTAGCATGCACATCTCAAATTGGGCAAACGACCACGTAATTCGAACGCCTCCTGGACCCCCCATGGGCAACCTCCGCGTTGCTCAACAAGTCTGCCCGAGCCTGGCATCGCGCTGGCAATCTCTGGGGTTACCCCCGACCATCCCAAGCCATGATCATCTGGTTGGTGGTTGATACGAAAATACTAGGGAACACAAAAAAAAGATCGCTTATCAAAGAAACGGTTTTAAAACTAAACGATGTTAAAAACCACCAGCTAGTCATAAACAGGATGACCACTCAGCTATATGGCCACAGGGGTACATCGTTTATGCACAAATCTCACCTGGGGTGAACCCCTTCTCAACGACGCCTGGACCCCTTTGTCGCCTCAGAGGGTGGCAGCAGCTTCTGCCAGAAGTCCGACGCGACCTTCAGGGCCTGCCAGAAGCTGCTGGGCTCCTGCGGAGCTGCCGCGGCGTTTCGCGGCGCGATGCGTCAACCGGTGTGGTACCACCTGTGATGGCTGGTGATGATGGATGATTCATAGCGGATTGATGGGGTATGGATGGTTGATTGATGGCTTGTTGATAGTGTATTGATGGTGGAATGATGCTTGATTGATGGTGTATTGATGGTTGATGGTCGATTGATAGCGGAAAAACGAACCAGGAATAGTAAATGGTGATAGGTGATGGTTCATAATTGATGATGCTGAATTGATCGTTGATGAGAGTTGATGATTCATGTTGCTTCATAGTGGTTGACTGATGGTTACTGTAACACTGGTTACTGTAACACTGGTGATGACATACTATTGTTTGGTGATTATCCTTTATAAAATGGATGGTCAATGTTGACCCATAGCCATATAAGATTCCATACCCATCTTCAATCAGTGTTCTCACGGATCAACGTTACCGAACTGTGGGATACCTGTAGCAATGTGACCAGCCCGATGGCTTGTTCTGGAATTGATGCTACCCATCTAACCAGGGACATCCATGAGGGATCTGATATTCCGGAGCTGATGCACAAATGTTCACGCAATCACAAGCACAAGTTGATACACATTCTGAAAGACATGATTCCCACATAGATTGATACCAGAACCATCCACAACATCGTGGTTTCTCAAAATCGGGGACCCTCACATCACACTTTATATGAACCATTTATAGTAAGAAATCAACCATTCCTAGGGTCCCCCATTTTGAAAAACACCCATACAGAAGTTATTTAACCATACATTTTTTTGGTGATTATGTTTGGTGATTATCCCCCTTATTAGCCATGAGTTGCCACTATTAGCCCTTGTTTGCTCAGCCATGAGTCACCTTAACATGCTGAGAGCAGGAGCAGGGCTTTTCGCCGCGTCGCTGATCTACTGGGGTTAGTGAAAGTGCCAACCAGCCCGGCTGGTTGACCATCATGGACCAACAGCCTGCCATCTTCATGATGGTTATCTGATTATTCTATCGTTATCTATAGGGTCATTAGAATGATCATGGTTATAATCCTATGGTTGCCTATATGGTTATACTGATTACAGTAGAATGATTTTTAAATATATGCTATCATGTTTATCGATTTTAAGATCACTATATTTAACCCACCATGATAGACTATTGACAACCAATTGCTCACATTGAGGTGGTGTGAAGGCCAACAGTGCCGGAAGCAGCAATCCAAACTGTTTTGACGCTTGCACTGTCCGAAATGCAGCCGCATGTTTTGATTGTTCTGCCATGCATTGAGCTGTATACTTACGGGCTAGGCCATTCCCAGGTCTTCTCATCTGGCATGGCCTTTAATCATCTGACAGTGAACTTCACATCAAATGTGCTAGTGAACCAATTTCAGTGAAACAAACTCTTTCCGTAGCTTCATCTTTGCGACTTCCCTCCCGAATAAGTTGCAACCTTGCTTGTCAAATGCTGAACCAAACCGGCTGAGCTCAGGCCTAGCTAGCTACAATTGCACGTTTGCTGGACTTACTGACCTGAACCTCTTCATACAAACTTTTTCCATGATCAAGCAGTTGGTCGTGGTCGCGCATGAATGATTGACCATGATTAACCAACATGTCAAAACGGTCGTATAGCCATCGCAAGCCATCACTCAATTAGCTTCACAACATGAACCATCGTTGACCGGCATGAACCAGCATTGACCATCAACTAAGCACCAAATGACCACCATTGAGCATCATTGACCACCGTTATTTGATCTTGAAGCATCAACTGGTGGTTTCTCAAAATGGGGGCATCCCCAAATCATCCACTATTAGTCATTAATAGTAACAAACTGGCCATTTTTTGGGTACTCCTATTTTGAGAACTCCCCAACTAATCATCAATCAATCTTGAATGATGACGAGGTAAAGCTCACATCGTTTCCTGGGCATGGTAGGCTGGACAGGTAGGGACCATCCCTCGCAGCCAGCTCTCAGGGCATCAACGGGACTTGAAGCCATACCTCGAAGCCAGCTGCGCCGACACCCAATATGCGCATGTATCAATGGACGATGTCTACAGATCTATGTCTATATGATTCTATATGCATCACAAATGCAGAATATCTATGCGAATTGATACATATACATATAGGCTATGATTTCCACCAGCTGCGAATATAGTCGAACAAGACATGTTTGAAACCACCAATCGTTGTGTGCCAATGGGAGATGCGGTGATGCAGCCAGGGGTGTTCCGGTAGATGTTGAGCCTCCAACCCCCAACCATGGTCTGTTCATTATCCAACCGTCAAGAGCCATCAACCAACATGGGCAAATCAGGCCCGAGTTTTCTTTCATGTGGCCTTGTACATATAGATATATATATATATATATACATACATATGGAAAAATATGTGTATATGTAAATGTAAATGTATATGTATATGTATATTTTGATAATTCTATCTCACACATTTCTACGCTATGAAATATCAATGTCACTCAATGGACCTTTGAGGTGGGTCCATTTGGGTACGGTGATCATGTATATACGAAACGTGCATATAGTGATGTATATATACATATATACATATCACATGGCCGAACACATCCAACTTCAACTATCAAATTTCTTGAGCTATTGCGATTGACCCGCCCCCCGTATACACAGCATAGTTCGTGCTATCTGAGGGATAAGCCCACATCGCAGGTAAGATTACATTACTGGATTCTATCGTCAGAAAAATCGTACAACATCCAGGTGCTTTACTTGAGACATATTACGTGTGAGCTTTAGATACACGCCAAAATACAATTTCCGGTGCCATCTACTCTCACTGCGGAGTATGTCCTTGGACGTGTCTTGGACTGAGATCCTCACTTTTTCCGCTCGTAGAACAAGTCCGTCCTGGCAGTTCCAAGGTTCACGATCTTGGGACATCCATCGCGATCCTGGCGAACGGCCAGCAGGTGGACCAGTGGCCCTCGGCCAATATCGAGGTGGAAGTTCGTCCCAGTCAATCTGGGGCCATCTCCAAACTTCCCAAGTTATGATAGTTTCAACGGGCAAAACACCAAGACTCTTTACAGCCCCTGGGAGCTCAGCTTGCTGGGGCTCTTCTGAGTTCACAGAAACCAATGAGTTTCGCCAGTGGTCTGAAGCAGAAACCCATCAGGGATCCCAACCGCAAGGATTTCATGGATCATTTCTTGGTGCTGCACCATGAACGGGGCAACGGCACAGGGTTGATCTCTATCTGACGCTAGGCTCATGGGGCACGGCCAGCTTTGTGCAGGAGAATCTAGCCGCTTTCAGTGACAAAAGCTGTCCATAGCCCAGACGGGAAATTGATGGCAAAGCGATATCTTAAGATATGAGAAGTGATGGCTTACTTCATACCTGTTGAAACCGTATGTGTCTCCCAGACTACACATATGAACACCATGTGGTTGTTGTTGTTGTTGTTGTTGTTGTTGTTGTTGTTGTTGTTGTTGTTGTTGTTATTGTTGTTGTCCCTGTTGCTGCTCCTGTTGCTGTTGCTGTTGCTGTTCCTGTTTTTGTTCTCGTTCTTGTTGTTGCTGTTGTTGATAGCGCAGTATATATAAAATACGTATACATATATACACACACTGAGAAAACAATAGAAAACATATTGCTTACATAATCATACATAATCATATCTTCATGCATATATCTATCCTTATTTGTACTGTAGTCCTTCATTCAATGGTCCCGCAGCCATCATTGGTTGTAGTTGGTGATCATTGGCCCGTCGCCATTCGAACGTTGCAGCTCGCCTTTTCCAATTGGCAGCACTCCTGGCCGGGGGCGATCAAATAATTTGTGCGTATCATGGTTTTTAACACTGATATATAATGAACCACCAGGGCACCAATTAAGCTGTGGTTTTTGATCATTATACATGCTATTGTTATTGTGAATGGATCATTATTAGTTCATTAGTGGTTCATATGCTAATGATTATTGACACACATATGTAGATATGTTGAAAAAAACGCATATATGTACAAACATAGTTGCATAATGATTACAAGTGCTGGCAACTTTACATAATCGTTGTATGTTGAAAATCAGCATTAATACATGTATATGTACATGTAAACACATGTCAACCAAGGATGACTATTGTCATCTTCATGGTCAGTGATTGTTCATACATGGTTGACATACACGTGACACCAACAAGCAACAACAGAACAATAGTTGTGATTTGTATGTTAGTGATTGTTAATGTATAGTTAGATAGAATTAAATAAACAATAACGTAAATAAATGAATAAATGAATCAATAAATAAAAACATCAATAAATACATCAATGAATAAATAAATAAATACATAAATAAATAAATACATCAATAAAAATAGTTAAATCACTAAAGAAATAAATAAATCAATAAACAAACAAATACATAAATAAATACATGAATAAATGAATAAATCAATAAACAAATAAATACACCAATGCATAAATACATAGATAAACAAACATATAAATGAATAAATAAATAAGTAAATAAATAAATAAATATATACATACACAAATAAGTAAATAAATAAATCAATAACTAAATCACTAATAAATGAATGAATGAATATACAAATAAATAAACAACTAAATAACTAAATCACTAAATAAATAAATATATAGCTAAATCACTAAGTAACTAAATAACTAAATCACTAAATAAATAAATATATAGCTAAATCACTAAGTAACTAAATAACTAAATCACTAAATAAATAAATATATAGCTAAATCACTAAGTAACTAAATAACTAAATCACTAAATAAATAAATATATAGCTAAATCACTAAGTAAATGAATAAATACATATATATATACATATACATATCAGGGGTCAGCAACCAGCACTCAAACATAATGGGTAGCTACCAACGATCGGCCCCCGCGGGATTTCTATGTTGGTGAGCTCCCAGTTCATGAGTTCAGTTCAGCACCGCCCCGCCTTGCAATAGAAGGCGTCGGAAATCCCGGCTCCGCCACAAATCACGCAACGTCCCTGGTAACTGCCTGGCACAACAAGGAGGGACGGCAGTCTGGCAATTCTTTCAAATTAGATCTCCCGCATGCTTCCCTAGGGAACAGGTTCACGATAACGAAATGGTCATCAAGCATTCCTAATCATTAATCCATCTTCGGTTTCAACACTGACCATCATTACCAACATTAACCAGCGTTAAATCATCAGTAACCACTCTTAATATTAATCTGATTGGTGGTTTCCACCCCCATGAAAAATATTAGGCAACCAACCATTTGCTAATAATTACTAGGGAAAGTAAAACATGTCAATCAAACCACCGGCCAGTAATCATCGTCCACCAACCAGGGCCGCCTGTTCTGACCACTAAAACATGGGGCTGACGACTTATGCATTTCCCAACTCTGGACTGAAACTGGTCAATCCTTAAGTGGCCTGGAGTTGGAGTGAGGACCACAACAACGAAGGTGCCAAAAGCATTTGAGAATTGACCACTATTGGTTGGTGCTTACAAACCCTATCATCAAATTCCTTAAAAACAACATGATCTAGCTAAAATAGGGTATTTTAGCTGATACCTGGGTTACACCATTCTATCTACTTCCAATCAGGGGGGATCACTATGAAAAATAGTAGTCAACTAAAACCATTTGTTAATGATAGGGAAAATAACACATGTTTAAAACTACCAAGCAAATTCAATGGCCGACCATTATCCACGCCTTGTAAATCAGTGGTTGATGACCGTTCTCAGCCGTTGATCAGTCATTACTATGAACCAATCAATCGTGGATTATCCGTCGCTGAGCACAAAGAAAAGCATTGACTGAGATAGCCAAGAAACCTTGATCCTTGACGTTGGTTCATATGGAGCTATAGCAACCAAAGTTGCACAATCAAATGCTGCCAAACGCACCATTGTCAAATGGGATCAAGGGACAATGACTTGCAATTGTTTCTTCACCCAGCAGTATCATGTCCGGAGGCCGACTAGCTCTGCAACCACGGATTTGCGTGCGAAGCGCAAACGCTGAAAAGCCACTCGCTGTGTTCAGCTTTTTTTGGGGAAGATGCCCATAACAAATCGCGATTTGTAGAAGTAAATCCCCATTCAATGGTACTGTAACATTCTTCAAGTGAGTTGTGGTTTTTATTCCTTTTAAAGAGAAAGGAAATTATTCATCCCTTCCGCGAAACCTTCCGCAATGCTTCCGCGGTCACAATGGGAGCTTCCGCGGATGCACGTTTTCTACATTTGCTTCCGCGAGCTTCCGCGAAGCAATTTTTGTTGCTTTTGCTTCCGCAACCACAGCGCCAGCATCCTTTCTTGTCATGGACAGCAACTAGCAAGTTGTTTGGTTGCAGCAGGAAACAGGTGAGGAACGGTGGGAATGAAACCTGGAGTGAAGTCAGAACACAAAATTTGTGGCAGGTGGATTATGAAAAGAAACAAAGCAATTACTAGAGCAAGACGGGATTGGGTGAACTCCTGTGGTTCAGCAATTCAGCTTCCGCAGGGCTTCCGCGGAGCTTCCGCGCAGCTTCCGCGAAATCCCGGTACCAAAATCGCAGTTCGGAAATCGAAGGCTCAAACACAGCTTGTCTGAACAAAGACTGCATGGGGTTTCGGGGTTTCGAACATGGGTTCAGTGCATTACATTGTGAACCAGGCGTCGATGTTAGGTTTGGTTCTATTATAGTCACGGAGTCTGAAGCTTGCTTCCGCGAGCTTCCGCAATACATTCCCTTCCGCAGAGCTTCCGGCGCCTTCCGCGGCTCGAGAGGGGGGCCTTTTTTCAATGATAAATTACACTCGAAGATTTATCTCAATTGACACGTATAAAAACCGAAACTCAAGTTATGATAAGCCATGCAATGACTATGCAATGGTCACATTTCTGGGTCCAACCCCCTTGGGTGCCCAGGCCGTAATTGCATTCATCACACACTCGTGCTAGTTGACTGGGTCGGACCTCAGCGCAGCGCAGCGATAAACACATGGGATGAAACATCGCGATGTCCACAGTTCGCGCCCACCAATGCAAGTTTGGCGTAACATGTGTGAAAAACAATACGGTTCCAATAGGTTCCATGTTAAGTTTCACTTCAAAAAAATGATCATGACTTGGACGGGATCGACAGATCAGCCACTTTTCAGAAGTTTCGACTGGCAACAGTGCTGTTCCGAATGATGGCTTTGAAGGACCCCAGATCCAAGTAGTAGAATCCTCTTCAACCAATAAATCAATTGACCTGTCGACCTTGAAGTAAAAATCTCCAGCTTCCACGGGTAAACCAGCTATAAATGGTGGATTTTCCACTTCCAGGTTAGTTTGCCAGAGAGTAGTCTATTGTAAATAGAATGTCCTCCTTCCAGGTCTTGGTTCAACAAATCTTATGCCATAAAAAAAACTCCCAAAATGCTTATGACATAAACACTTCCAAAATCTTCCAAGTGACATAAGAATCGCAAATCACACACTTTCCGTCGCACTTCTCACAGAGGCGACCTGAGGCGGTGCTTCTAGGGTACTGGAGGTTCAATGATGATTGCAACCACCTATATGCATACATGTGTCTCTACATTTAAAACACACGCACGCACACACACAGCATATATATATATGTACGTATATCTGCATAGAATAACAATGCAACAACAATATATTACATACAAATATATATCTATATATATATAGAGTAATTTGTGTGTGTGCATTTGCACAAACACCAAAAACACACATGCAAGTCACAAGCAATACAGTGGGTATGTCTAAACTCCTTACAAACATCTGGGTGCGCTGGTCACTCTACTAGTTAGGGGCCAGCAAGTTGTATGAATATATTGGCATGAATCAAGCTCATAAAGCCTAAAAACTGGTTTGTACCGGATTTTTGAGCTATGGCCGTATGGCAATCAAGAGTGAATATGGACATAGAAAAGTGTAAGAAGCACAGCACCTGGATATTGAGCGAACGGGACAAGGGTATGACCAATATGATTTTTTTCTCAAAAATGGGGGTACCCCAAAAATGAATGGTTTATTGCCATGAATGCTTTCGAATGGATGATTTGGGAGTACCCCTAGTTTGAGAAATACACCAATCTGGCAAAGCTCTGGCATATATAATGACATTCTTTCTGGTATTCTATCTGATACCCCTAGTTTGAGAAACAGTTTGGCACTCCCAAATCATCCACTAAACACCATGAATAGCAATAAACCATCCATTGATGTCTAGTTTGAGAAATACCTATGACAAGTCAAACATGCAAGTTTCCTGCCAACTGTGATAGCCAACTCGCAGGTGGACCCAGGTGCATAGTGCTACGATCCCATTAAGAGCCAGCCTACGCAACAAATCTCGGTCCAGGTCAGTAGTGGTAAAAAGCTGGTTAACGAGCTGGCTATCAACCTATATTAGCTGATTATCCAGGATGATTAGTTGGTTATTAGCCAGTGACTTGCTATCATTCTGAGCTGATTGGCTGCTTACTGACAACTGCCAGCGCGACAAACTGCTTCGAACGGTTCTTGTTTGACAATGGCAACGCGCAACCTTTCACAAAAGCGGCGCGCAGCATCGCCCCAAGTGACCGATGGCAATGCCGCACTGCTTGCGGCACATAATGAGGTCCGGGTGGTGCTTCGCCATCGCACCTAGGCACCGTCAAAGGGTCGAAGGGTAGGGTCTGTAAGGCTGACACTTAATGATTATAAGAGATGGTTTAATAATGGTAGGTAAGGGTGAGTGAATGGTGAAATGATGCATAAAATAGTGGTTGGTAATAGTTAGTTAAAGGCTAACGATGGTTACATACTGGTTTATAGTGGTTAAGCAAAAAATGACTCAGAACCTCAAGCAAAGTCGCCAATTTGACAAGACATGGACTGCTGCTTAGTTGGGGACTGGTGGTTGAAAAAAAATCCGTTGGATTTGAAGCCCAGCTGCAACTGGCCCACTCAGCCATTTGAGATGGCTCATTGCTTACAACTGCTGGAAAGGTCAATCCCGTTGCATCCCTACAAGGTGGGCCCCAACCACTTATGACTTGGGTTCTAACCCCTATAACTGGTAGTTAACCATACTTAGATGAGTTATAAACCAACTCATAAGTAGTTGGGGGCCCACCTTGTAAGCCCATTGTTCAAACATCATCTTGAACCAGCCCGGCTCATCCTCCATGAAACTACAGCTGAGTCGAAGCTGCAACCGGCTTTCAGGCGCAGCCGAGTTCCCGGGCCCAGTTTGCGGCCTCTTGGCCCCCCGCGGCTCCCAAAACTCAGCTCTTGAGCCAGCAGGAAATGGGGTCACAGTCCTGCCTCCATTCTAAGAATCCCACACTGAAATAAGGCGATTAATGTATGGTATATAAATATATACACACACATGTATCTAAATAAGCACAGGCAATCTACGTGCAAAGCTACAAATTTATGTGTATCAAGGGTCCGTGAAGTTTTACATAAAAAACATGGGTTCATATCATTAAGCATTGTTTCCCCTATCATTAAGCATTGTTTCCCCTATCATTAAGCATTGTTTCCCTCATTATTGTTGGTCATTATCCCCCATGAAATTGGCTGGTTAAAGCCTTGACCCATAGCCATATGGTTTCATGACTATCTCCTTCATGGTATTCATCGCGACAGCTCAGTTCGCTCACGATATCACAATACGATCCGTCCTTCTCCTCGCCAGTGCCGCATCGGCTCAGGCCCACCTGAGCCGATGGCCAGCGAGCACAGAGAACCTGTAGGTTATAACCATGGTGATAACCAAGTGGTTGTAAACATGATAACCAAGCTAAGTGGTTATAACCATGGTTAAAACCAAGCCAAGTCATAAAGTTTATGATCACACATAATAACCAAGCTTAGAAGATTATGAAACGGCTGATGGTCACAACCAAATCGAGAAGACCATCAGTGGTCAAATGACTTGGTTGTTGGTTGTAAGGAATCACAAATGCTGGTTGCCAATGAGAGTCATAACCTTAACTAATGCTTGATGATTGTCACCGCCATAGTCAACAATCACGCACTGCTTGACTGCATGATAGATAGCTCGCAGTCAATTATAACCAACGCATGATGCATGGTTGATCATTATGTTTAAAGTTAAAACTTGAACAACTGTGAAACAATCCGTAGCATCCGTAGCCAAGTTGGCACATCAAACATATGCCAACAACCTGGAACGCATTTGACTTGATGGTTCAGGAATCTTTATGATAGTTTTTAGATGATGGGTCGGGCATTATATTTTTCAAATTGATGACACTTTCACGATAATGCCATATCGCCTACTTCTGCGGATGCTATCTGGAAATGCGTGAATGCAACAGCAGTATGTGAACATACCAACACATATGTTTGATATCAACAAATTCAAGGTGGGGAGTATCAAGCAAACAAGCAAGCAAGCAAGCATGCAAGCAAAACATCCTTGGATGAAAGACCACATCTACGTGATGTAGCAAATGATGCAAAATGGCATTCGCAAATCATTTCACAAATAGCAATTGAGAGTCTGATTGTTTTGTGATTTGTGAATGTTGTCTTTGTTGTCCTTGCGGTCCTAGCCATTGCCTTCTGGTTGCTTGTTCTTGCTGTTGTTTGGCGCTTTGGTAAGCAGCACATTCTTTACACACTTCTTTCTTGTTGGAAACAAATGGAAACCAAACTTTACCAAGGGAATCCAAGTGCCATCTTGGAATCTTCTGTGGCATCACTACTGAGATATCTGAGATATCTGTCTCATGAGCCGCACCGAAAAGAAGCAGGGTCAGCAGGCTCAACCACAACCAACGGACCAACAGCATGACTGTCATATACTCGTTGTATCATGGATGTTGCGGATAGTCAAGCAATACATCAATAAGGAGTATATAATGCAGGTATAGCGTGCCATAACTACAGTGGATGTCATGTACTCTTATGTTCTCTCTCTCTCTCTTTCTATATATATATATATACACATTCAAACATGATGTGTAATATCTACTATATTGTGTACATGTAGATATGTGTATATATATATATTTTAAAATTTTATGCATATGTAAATATATGTATCTATCTATATATATATATGTATATATGTATATGTGTACGTATATGTATGTAAAAGTTTTTCCAATGTATATATATATATACGCATGTATAGATACGTATATAAATGTATATCCATGTAAAAAACTCAATGAATGCCACCCAGCTGGCGGTACCTCAATGGCTTTGCCCAAACGCTGCAGTTCCTCGTGACCGATTGCGGCGAGGACGTCACCTACGGCCAAGGCAAGGCGGCGGGGATGCTCATAGGTTGGGGACCACATGGAGTCGCATGCATGAAATGTACTGCATACGTGGGTGTATGTATAGATATCCATGTATATATGTTTGCACGTGCATCAAGAATTTTTTATTTTCTTAAATATATCTAAAGTCATGTATACATAGACAATCATACATAATCATAGATAATCATTATAATCATAGATAATCATAGATAATCATAGATCGTCATATTTGCATAAACATGTACAGTACATCTTTACATCTTGTGGAGCAACTCGCAGGGTGCACCTTGTACCCCCAGGTTGCGTGGTCTTTGCTCCAGTTGTAGCCAAGAAACCAAGGTAAGTGGGAGGGGAGGGGCGCACTCCCGATAGGTAAGTTGGCGAAGAAAAGGGGGAGGCTCACCAGGGGGGCGCCCCATATTGGGATACTCTCCCAAGCTGGTAGGGTCCGGCCACAGCACCCATTTCCTCATTAACGTCATTATCAACCTTTCTATCCTTCATTGATCTCCTCGCTTCTTTCGTCTTTCGTAACCCATCAATGGCCCCATCATTGCTCCACGCATTTGTCCATCCCCCCATCCACTCATGTCTCCATCGCGCATCGGAGCACCTGGTGAGTGCTGTGCCAGCTTTAGCCGCAGTTCGACTTCAGGCCATTGCTCCTGCCATCTCCAGGCCATGCACATGTTGCAACCAGTTCGAATGTGGATATGCTTACATGTATGCACACGTGCACATATGAATATGTACACATGTTATATATCGCACCAACACATAAATGTGTATGTATGTATGTATGTATGTATGTATGTATGTATGCATACATGCATGCATGCATGTATGCATGTATGCATGCATCTATGCATGTATGCATGTATGCATGTATGCATGCATCTATGCATGTATGCATGTATGCATGTATGCATGCATCTATGCATGTATGCATGTATGCATGTATGCATGCATCTATGCATGTATGCATGTATGCATGTATGCATGCATCTATGCATGTATGCATGTATGCATGTATGCATGCATCTATGCATGTATGCATGTATGCATGTATGCATGCATCTATGCATGTATGCATGTATGCATGTATGCATGCATCTATGCATGTATGCATGTATGCATGTATGCATGCATCTATGCATGTATGCATGTATGCATGTATGCATGCATCTATGCATGTATGCATGTATGCATGTATGCATGCATCTATGCATGTATGCATGTATGCATGTATGCATGCATCTATGCATGTATGCATGTATGCATGTATGCATGCATCTATGCATGTATGCATGTATGCATGTATGCATGCATCTATGCATGTATGCATGTATGCATGTATGCATGCATCTATGCATGTATGCATGTATGCATGTATGCATGCATCTATGCATGTATGCATGTATGCATGTATGCATGCATCTATGCATGTATGCATGTATGCATGTATGCATGCATCTATGCATGTATGCATGTATGCATGTATGCATGCATCTATGCATGTATGCATGTATGCATGTATGCATGCATCTATGCATGTATGCATGTATGCATGTATGCATGCATCTATGCATGTATGCATGTATGCATGTATGCATGCATCTATGCATGTATGCATGTATGCATGTATGCATGCATCTATGCATGTATGCATGTATGCATGTATGCATGCATGCATGTATGCATGTATGCATGAATGCATGAATGCATGAATGCATGTATGCATGTATGCATGGATGCATGGATGCAAGGGTTGCATGCATGTATGCATGTATGCATGTATGCATGTATGCATGCATGCATGTATGCATGTATGCATGAATGCATGAATGCATGAATGCATGAATGCATGAATGCATGTATGGATGTATGGATGCATGGATGCATGCATGCATGCATGGATGAATGAATGAATGAACGAATGAGTGAATGAATGAATTAATGAATTAATAAATCATTGTACAAACAAAGGATAGCAAATGTGTGTACTTGTAATTGCGTAAAATGAAGCGCTCACTGCGTGGCTTTGATCTTCACTCCTATTATCCAGCAACCCTGGGCGCTTCAGAATCCCTAGGAACAGCTGGGTGAACTGGGAATCCTCTGCGCTGGGGCCCTTGATGCACTGAAGGAGGGCAAGTGAACCACCAATAACTTTGGACCATTTGTAGCTGCCAGGGTTCCACTGACGATTCCCAGTGACCGAGGATTCCAACTCTTGTTCCCATGGTTATTCAATCATCATGCAGTAAACCATTCTTAACCATCAAACGTCACTCTTAATCATGGCTGACACCCTTGTGCAGCTGCGTTGATGGTACCCCGTCCTGGTGGAACTGTTCCTGTTGGACCTCCGACGTTTCTGCTGCCAGCGGTTCCGCCGCTTCCAGCGGTTGTGCTTCCGGAAGCGGCCCGGGCGGTGCGTCCGATTCCTCTTCGGGTTTCTTCTTCCGGTTCCTTGGAGGGTTGCCACTAGGAATGGTGAGCAACGACCATTGTACCATTATCAATAGTTACACTATGTTGCACTGAATCATTCATGATTCTAGTCGTTTATTACCAACCAGCAATAAGCATTATCAATGCTTACAACTAATGCTGAAACATTGATTAGATATGATTCTATTAATAACCCAAATGATCCAAAATGATGGCTCATGCTGATTGATTCCTAAGTACTATCAATGCTCTAGATTGAGTCATCAACGACTGCTGTTCACGGTTGGTTCATCACGCTGAAAAACCATGAAAAACCACTACTTACTGTCTCAATGGCGAATGACGAATTGACATACTGTAATTTCTGTTGAATAATCTAGTTGCATACAATACTGAACAGTATCACAAAATGATCGAACACCATGAATAAATCACAATAAATCCCTACTCTGAATCAATGGTGCCGGACCGTTCACACCCATCAGCGAAAAAACCAACAGCCAAGTCCACTTCCAACTTTTCTTCACCAAACAAACTCGGACCATATTTATGCGTGCTAGTCAATCCATGGTTGCATGATACTTGGTCAGTGATCGACATCAACATCCAACAATACGATGTCATAGCTATCATGACTTGCCAGCATTTCCTGTGGAGTTGAACCGTAGTTGAAATGGGAATGCACCAGCGAAGAGCAACGAACAACTGAGAACCCTTGGTATCACTTGTCACGTTGGGTCACCGGCACCCATTGTCATCTCCACGATCATTGGTCAGTCTAGGTCAATCACCTACGATGTGGCAATCAAAACTCTGTACCCCTGCTGAATGCAGTATCCCGAAAATCAAAACATTGGCTATTGGTCTCGGCTTTGGCCGATTATAGAGTCAAATTTGGTACTTACTTAGAACTGCTCGGCACTGCCAAGCTGCTGTAATCTCATCAGCGCCGCCATAGCACCATCCTCTTCCATCTTTTCTTCCTTGGCCTTGCCATGCTACCACTGTGGCGCAACGTCTAGCCATGGAATTCTCCAAGCCTGGAGGTTTCCATTGATGAATTCAAAAAAATCGCACAGCTTGTGGGTAGATGTGGGTAGTTTATGGACCTTTGAAGGTACCGCCACTAGAATTCCCAGATCCAGCTTCCAACATCGACAGCAAATCAACAGTGATTTATGGAAACTGGATGAAGCTGGTGGGTGGGTGGGGTTTATTCTATGGATCCAACACTGGATATCAAACTTTGCCACGGCATCCGTAGCTTGCCTCCGGCACTGCCTTGGC
>VSDK01020268.1:157998-209015 GCA_009767595.1 Symbiodinium kawagutii | reverse complement strand
CAGCAGGAACAGCTGCAACTGCTGCTGCTTCGACTGCCTTTTTGGAGGAAATGCCACAGGTGAAGGCCACCTTCCAAACAAGCGATTCTCCACCCGCGGCGACATCATGGGGACGCCGTTCATGGGCTCCGTTGGGATGTGGCGCGGCTTGAAAAGCATACCATCTTGGGGACCCTGTTTAAAAAAAAACAGCGTTTGAGCATGCTTATTATGAGTGCAAAGCCCGAAAGCCTTTGTTTGGTTGATCCTTTGAACCCCTTCCTATGCAAAATTGCCCTGGGTCACCGGGAAACTTGCTCGAGGCTGCCCGTGTGGCTTCATCTGTAGTGCTGAGGAACCCATCCTTTTCCTTTAAGTTTCACTGTGGCCAAAGACAAAGTTGTTGACACTGAACATAGTATATCAGCGCAAAGCTGCTGCTGCAATCCTGTGGATGAATCTCATGCGAGGCCATTCGTATCGCATTGGGCAGCTCGTGTTTAGTAGTTGGGGTGACCATCACCAAGCATCAAGGTCTGGACACTTCCGCAATTCTTAGGGGGCTTTAGAAGCGGCAACTCTTCCATCAAGCTGGGCCGATGCACTCAAAGCACCACCCAATTTGGACCTCCAACGTAGCTATATGGATCTCCCACTATCAGCCATCACTTGTTCCATCACAAGCCATATTAGGCCACTCTTAGCCACTGCGAACCACTTTTTCACGCAATATCAACCATCACAAACCATCACAAACCATCAAAAACCATCAAAAACCATCAAAAACCATCGCACACCATCACCAAGCATCATAAACCGAATCTACCAAGTCTCCTTCAACCAACATCCGTTGCCTCCATGGCGAGCCTAGCACTAGGCGCACCACGAGCCATGGCAGCCGTGGGGCTGGTGGCGCACCTGGAATCGTTGGAGCTGAAAGCAGAGTCCTCGACTGCTGAGCTGCGGCTTCTGCACCTGGCGCGGCCAACGCGGCTAGCGAAGACTGAAGGGACAACCGAGCTGGTGGAAGGAGCTGCTTGAACTGGTTGTGACCATGATATAACCATGGGTATATTAGGGTTATATGGGTTATATAGCTGATGGTTGAACTAGCTGATGGTTGAACCAGCTGTATGGGTTCTATGACTAGTGCACACCACTATTAGTTTCATAACCACAAAACTGGTTGAACTGGTTGTGGTTATAAAACCAATAGTGGTTTAACCAAGTGGTTATACAACTCATAGGAGTTCAACCAATAAGTGGTCAACGAAAGTATGGCTTCACTAAGTTTCAAAGTTTGGCAATTGGATTTACCCACATTCACTTAGTTTAACCACTTAGTTTAACGAGCTGCTTAAACGAGTTGTGGTTGACCATGGCATAACCATGGGTATAATGGCCTCTATAACCAATGCACACCACGATTTAACTAAGTGGTTATACAACTAATAATATGTGGTAAGCCTGGGTATATGGGTATATAGGTTATATAGTTGATGGTTTAACTAAGTGGTCATACCCATGGTTTAGTTAAGTGGCTACTGATCATGGCGTATCCATGGGTCCATTGGTGGTAAAACTGGTGTATCCTTTCAAATTACGATATAACAATGGTAAACATTCATTACACGACAACAGCCAAGGCTTTCAATATCCATGGATAGTGATATAACAACAGCTAGGTAAAGCATGCATACTTCTATATACATAACCATGGTTGATAGAGGGTACTGAGAACAAGGAATCACTATCATTATTCATTGTGACGGACTCTTCATAGTAGTGTATGATAAATCATGATGAATAGTGGACCATGATTGACAATGTTAGCATGAAAAATCTTGGCAATGGCAAGTGCCAACTCCGCATTGTGAAAAAAAGTGTCGATTCTTTCAACCATTGCAAGCATCAAACAGCGATAAACCATACTGTAATTGATGGATGGTTCACTCAGGGATCATGGCTGATATACTTATTGCATCTTATCGCCCCATCTCACACGAAATGTTGGGAATCCTATCAACAACCTGGCGCTCTGGCAACACCGCAAAACTTTTGTGGATCGAGCCACTTCCGCCCGGGTTGGGATGCGAGCCATCCATTTTTGTTGATTTTCAGCATGGTTACGAACACGTGCGAAGAAAAAAACATCTCCACAACTGGTCCCCCCGACTTCATCATACTTCATCCACCTCTCGCACCCGACTCATCTGATTCAAAGCCTTTGATCAGTTGGAAAATGTTGGTACATGGTGGTTTCTCAAATAGGGGTACCTGGTACCCCAAAATCATGCTTTATATTGATCATTTATAGTAACAAATCATCCAATGTTTGGGGTGCCCTATGGAATGAGAAACCACTAACTGAGAACACCATGGTCCTGGTCAACTTCCACCTTGGCACGTGGGTGTTTCTCAAAATAGGGGACCTAAAAAAGGTTGGTTTATTACTATGAACATCTATCAACACTTAATCGACTGAATGACTTTGGGGGGAACCCTTATGATTTGAGGAACACCTGGATGTTGGTACATATAATATGTACATATGATGGCACATCTAGGTCCCGTGTTAGTCACCTGTAAACGGTGATCCGAAGGCTGGCCTCGTTGGCCAAAGTCTCAATCTCCTGGAGGCAGTTCAAGGCCTGGCTATTCGCTTCCCGGAGCTGAGCGAAGCTCTTGGGGACAGGTGTTGATACATGGGAATGAAGGGTTCATCATGATTGATGGTGGTTGACAATGGCTATTTCATGGGTACTGGCCAATAGATCAGGCTGATTGGTGAATAGCTTGTAATGACTAATGAATGCTAATAATGATTGATGAATTACCAATGGTTCATGACAATCATTAAGGATGACTGAGAGTGCTTAGAACTGGTGCTGGATATCTATCGGACTGGGAGATTCACATCAATCAACCACCCATAGTCATGGTGGATGGTAAGTCACAAGCTACACATTCGAAATTTGGTGGTCGTTTACCAATATGGCTCCCATTTATAATGATCATCGACAACGCAAAAAGCAACCAACAAGAATACTTAGCTTTGTCATGCTTTGTCAACTCTAAATGATCACCAAGAACAGGTTAGACATGGAAGCGAACAACCACCAAGAGAAACGCAGGGTCCCAGAGGCTTGGTATTCTGAAGCGTCAAGAATTATGTGGTACATGGAGAAACCTGTCATCACATCCCTGGTTATGTTGCTACAAATGCGGTATACAATTGTTGGTTCTCACCAGGTGTTGACCTTCGAGTGGGACTGTTGAAGAATGTCTAGAGATACCATTTTTTTTTTACTGCAGTGACTCGCTTCATTCCAACCATGACGAATCACCAATGGTATCAAATAATAAGTAATTAAGTTTGGACAATTCACAATTTGAAAGCGACATGGATGATAAATCACTACTTTGCTATCCGAACACGCAAACACCGAATCGATAAAAAGAAGCGCTTTCAGTTGAACAATTAGTCCCTTACATAATCAGAAATAACCATGCACCAGCAAGGGAATCGCCATCTTGTCCAAATCTATTCATGTCGACCTCATAAGTTGGACCGCCCATTCCGAAGAAATCTTCGTGATTAAGGGGGGGTAATCATCCACTCTGTAGACATAAACAGCACCTTCGGATGGTTTCACTATGTTTCACAACTGCTGCTGGTCGGATCATGGCTTGACCTGGAGCATCTGTGCCGTGGGCCACCCAGTACTCCCAGCTGGGATATTCATCCACCCCATGACATGACCCATCCCCATTTGCATGGAAAGAGCATACGGCTGGATGTGCATCCCGACTGATTGCATCTTACATTCAACGGTTGATTGGGTCAGTTCACCTGTCTTTAGTTGTTATGGTGAGCTGGAACCCGATTAACCATTGCATCATTAATTATCAACCATTCATCATTTCATTCATGATTTCTCGTTACTACCTAATGTTAAACATAATTCTACCATATCTATCCATATCTGACCATGGTTTTAGGGGCGTTTAAGCCACCCTCTAGGGCAATTTACGATGGCTTCATTGACTAACCCGCCGTGCCGCACATCCAACCGGAGCCCCAGCGACGAACAACTCAACACTTGGCCTGGCTAGGCGACTCTAAGACCGGCCTCAGCGATGATTGGTTCAGGGTGGGCTTGGGGACATCTTGGGACAATCTTACCCTGACAGAATCCTGAAATACCTTGAGTTTATACATATATATACATAAATATAATATACCTGGCTTTAGTTACTTGAAGGTGTAGGCTTTAGTCACATGAAATATGTAGGGATTTCGCAAAAGGAAATTACTCATCATCGCAAGTGTAGGATCTCGATTTCAATTTTCATACTTTCCACCCAAACAACACCGCATTGCCAAGATTGAGGATTCACAAATAATGATCATAGTGGTAAGAAAGTGGGGTGCAAATACCAAATTTCAAATGACCGCATGTTGGCAAACAAAGGGATTTCGCATATGAAATATTCGGCCAAGCCATGCCAAGATTGAGGTTGGGAATGGTCCGGATGTTTTGTGAGGTTGTAGTAGCAATGTTCGGAATACAGTATTAACCATCCGAGAAAGAACGATCTTGTCGCAGAAACCCAATCCATGTAAATGTAGGACGCACCCATCTCATCAACTCATTGTTCGTTCCAGCGTCCTATCACGCTCTGATTGATTGCTTATGCGCCCATGTGATTTCGGAGAGCACTGCTTGAGGGCTGGTGGTTTCAACCCTTTTTCAAACATATTAGTCAACCAAACATTTGTTCATAATTACTAGGGAAATTTAGAAATGTTTAAAACCACCCACACGTTGATATCACCATAGCCTAGCTGGTTGGTGAACCCTCGGAGATGTCTTGAGTGATCTTGAGGCTCCTAGTTCGCAAGCGATGAGAATTGAGACCCTGAACTGGCCCTGAACTCATCTTACACTTTCGGGTGCCTGGGTCTAGCCGTTTCCACCATACCAAAAAACATGGGTCAAATGAGTTCATCTGCAAGAAAGAACATCGAAACCCTACTTGAAACCATCGACAACATATGGGACCACGGTCCAGCTTACTTGTCATAAGCTCAACAATCGTTTCATCGGGATGGATCAGCAGTTGGATGCAGGTGACTTCAACTCAGGGAAGTTCTCCAGGACATTGTTTGGTAGGATCACTCATGGTCGTGTGTACCAGCGCCTTTTTGCCAGCTGATCAAACTGGCGGCAAATGAGCACGAACTTCTATGGTCGAAACCACCAAGCAAAGTAAAACACCATGTCATCAAAACACCAGAACAACCACGAACCATAAAGAGTGGTTGAATTAATTAGTTGATTAGCAACCACTTTTCGCGACCATGAACCCATCATCAACCCATGTCATCCCACACCATCGCTTACTGCTCATGTGTTGGCCGTCGATCTGCACAAAGGCATCTCGATTATCACCAGCCATCATCATCGCCAGCCATCATCATCGTCAGCCATCATCATCGCCAGCCATCATCATCGCCAGCCATCACCATCGCCAGCCATCATCATCGCCAGCCATCACCATCGCCAGCCATCATCATCATCATCGTCGTCGTCGTCGGAGTCGTCGTAGTCGTCATCATCGTCACCGTCATCGTCCTCATCCTCATCCTCATCATCCTCATCATCCTCATCATCCTCATCATCCTCATCATCCTCATCATCCTCATCCTCCTCCTCATCATCATCATCATCATCATCATCATCATCATCATCATCATCATCATCATAGTTAAAGTGCATAAAGTCAGTGCATTTTCTAGCGGTTTCAAATAAGTTGTTTAACAGTTGGTGACCCAAATTTCATGAACAGTTTTTCAAGCACCCGACAAGTTGCACTTCACAGCTTTGTCAGCAGGCTGTTTCTCAAAATAGAAGTACCCCCAAATCATTCCTGTCTATTAGCCATTTATAGCAACTAACCAACCATCACAGTTGGTATATCCCCCAGCACCACTTGTTGGGCTGCCGTACCACTTCTTGTGCATCAGCTCCTTGAGCTTCTCTTCCATCTTTCGGAATTGTGCCTGCATAGTCCGCCCCAAGGCTCGCCCCAGGCGAACGAGGTCAGTTGGGCAATCCCTTCGCAGTATGCTTTGCAGTATGCCATGGTGGTACCTACTAACCATCCAACAATAGCCATTCCTAGTAGAGAAACCAACCAGCTATGGGGGAACATCATTTTTTCAGAAACCTATGTCAGAATGTAATCAATGACAAGGGCTCAGAAGTAACAATAATCCCATCAAGCCATGGCAGTGCCTTCTCCTGGGCAGCCTCAAACCACCAGCCCGAGTACCGAGCGGCCCTGAGACTCTCCGAGGATTCCACCACGTTGAATCCTTAATCGTTATCGAGCATTGGCTATCATCAACAATCGTCTACCTGGCATCAATTACCACTGTTAGCGAGTCATGGTGTCACATCAACCACCACTATTCGCCATATTAGCAACTATTAGCCACCATGAACCACTCTGAAACTCTCTGAAACCTAATCAACTTTTCTTGCCAATGTAACTCTGAAGGATCTGGTTGAAAAGACTTGTTTTGACGCAATTAGTCGCGTGAACTCCTTGTTTGAGTGTTGGGAGCAACATTATTGGAGCCCTTCGAAAGCATCAGTTCTGGAGCCTGAAACTATCAAAACACACTGTTGCTATGCACGTATCAAACCGGGATCATTCATCCAACATTGTCAACCTATCAACCAGCCATTTAACCAACCTATCACCTACCTACTACCAAACATTATCACTGGGCCATAGCTCTCATAGTGTCTGTCGGTCAAAACCCTGTACCCCTGGTTCCCTATCATTAAGCATTGTTTCCCTATAGTTTTGTTGGTCATTGTCCCCCATCACTGGTTGGTTAATATTGACCCATAGCCATGTAGGAAATCATGGGGCTAAAGATCCCCAATGCTCGCCTCCAACTTCTTCGCCGCGTCAATGGATGTGCCGCCCGCTACAAGACCTTGCGACCGTGGCAGCGCAGCAGGGACGGCGTGTGGGCGGTCCAGGGCTGCACATCAACATCTGTCAACCAAACAACTATGAGGCGACACAACTGGCAAGCTCTGGGAACCTTGGACATAACTGTTGCATGTGCTGGTATGAAAAATACATGGGTTGGACTTTTTGCTGCTAAAACACTGCCTTTTTGACCACCTTGACCGTGGTCTTTTCATTCACTTCACCCCCTTCCAACACGAGGTTTTTCATGAGTTCCCAAAACACACAAACACGCCTTTGTCGGGAGGTCAATGTACTCAATGTACCCTTCTGGTGGTCGTCATGATCATTCCAAAAAGAAAGTTTGGGAATCCCAGCGAACAAGCACTCAGATCATTTTTATTGGAGACAACACCAACCTCCATGTATGGAATAAAGGGCACTGCTCATGGGTTGCGATCATCTAGTCTATATGGTTTCAACTAGATGGTGTGGGATTTGGTTGTTTTCCAAGTACTATAAGAGAACCAATGCGAGACCCGGAATAATCAACTGCAACTATGTAAATCACAGGCTGTTGTATGTACAGTCAACATGGCGGCAGTTTGCAGCTGTATCTCCCGTGATCAATCAAATGCCAACCGGTACTCCACTGATTGACCACAATCAACCACCGTGGACCATTCTTAAAAGGCATCAACCCTGCACCATTGTTGGTCGATTACTATTCCTTTCTTTTTATCACTTGTTGTCAACCATCCATTGCTCATCACCAACCATCGAATTACCATCAATAAACATTCAATTCACCACGAATTGACTATCAATTCACCACGAATTGACTATCAATTCACCACCACTCTACCAAAATAAGACATCAACCCTCACCTGTCAACCATCATCAACCATCATCAATCAACCATCATTAACCATCGTCAACCATCATCCATCACCATTGAGTCACCATGGAGTCATCACGCCCTCCTAGGTCGCCCTTGTCCCCACCTGCATCCAAGAGCGACGCCAGTGAAGCTGCGCAGCGGAAGGCCACACAGGCCACCTGCCACGGAGGCGGCCATGACGTGGCGTGGGCGTGGCACATGGCGTGGCGGTCGGTGGTTGTGGTGGTGCCATGTGGTTAAGACAATGGTTGAGTGAATGATGGTTAGGATAGTGGTTGAGAGAATGGTGAGGCTAAGATAATGATGGTTAAATGATGGTTCGGATGACGGGCCGAAATAAATTATGATGATTCACTGGTTGAGTGAATGATGGTGGTAGTGGTTAAGGTTCAGATGATGGTTAGGATGGTGGTCAGCGGATGGGCAACAATGCGTACAAAATCATGTTAAGGATGACTAACTGATTGGTGGTTTCAACGTCTATGAAGAATATTAGTCAACCAACCAATCATTTATTATGACCAGGAAACAATAACCATCATGAACAAATCGCTATCAACCATCATGAACCGTCATGAGCCATCATCAACCATCATTAGCCATAATCCAATGTCAAGCTTAGTTAATCATCATTACCCAGCTGATAAACGACGCAAACCAACATTGGTTGCCTCCTTGACCACCAAAGCAACTCCTATTTCAGAATATGAACCATTCTGAACCATCAATCAATCAACGCTAAGCATCAAAGCGCTTATCAATGAAAACCATCAGTTAATCAAACCTCTGTTGACAGCTTGGGTAGTGAATCATGTGAATCTTGACGTGGTGGCTGTGGCCTAAAGGTCCCCTGGAAACACTTTAATC
Source organism: Symbiodinium kawagutii (assembly GCA_009767595.1). Lineage (NCBI taxonomy): Eukaryota > Dinophyceae > Suessiales > Symbiodiniaceae > Symbiodinium > Symbiodinium kawagutii. Next base: position 200,274 of record VSDK01020268.1, on the reverse strand, counting down.
AAATCTTAGTAGTGGATGTATGGTTGTGTTTCTAGGGGACATACAGTGTTGCAGTGTATATATGTAGTACGTCTGTGGTTTAATTTGTACTGTAGTGGATATACAGGGCACTTTGTCAATACCCTGTACCCCACCTCCTCACATCTCGCTAATGACCAGTCACGAGTCGAACTGTTGGGATGTTCACTAACCATTTGTTGGGTCATATTGACCCGTACCCATTTGGAATATCCCCCATTCTTGTGGCTTATCCCTTAGTATCAACAATTACCGCAACCACTCAGAACCATTGGTAATTCACCATTAGGTTATTCACCATTCACCACCATTAGGTTATTCACCATTCACCACCATGAACCACCATTAACATTCATCAACCACAATTAACCATCATGAACCCTGGTTAATCCATCAAATCCCAAACACACAACCAACACCCAGCAGAAACTCCAATCCAACTGGTTGACCATTGGAGTCCCGCACCTCGCACATCTCTAGGCGCGTTGAAGATTTCGCAGCTTGTCGCCCCAAGGCCTGGGATTCATGCAGCGGAATCTCTGTGCAAATCGCTGGATCAAGAAGTAAGTGGAGGTTGACGGTGGTTGATGGATGGTTGATGGTCCATGGTGGCGAATGGATGGTTGATGGCGGTTAATGGATGATTCATGGCGGTTAATGGATGGTTAGTGATGAATGATTACATGATGATTGATGATGGTCATTGCAGGAATGCAATGAGTAATGATAGTGGTTAATATCGAACCAATGATGGTTACTTCCAATGCTGCTTGATAGTTGGTGATGGTTGAATGGTGGTTACGAGATGGGTTGATGACTAGTTGCTGGTTAGTGATAGATGGTTCATTGATACAGTACTTGCTTGTTGATTGATGGTTGAGAGTAGGGAATGATATTGGTTCAAACATGTCCTTCTCGGTGCTTGTTTTGGGACAGTCTGCAACACTGTTTGACTCACAGAAAATCCACACTGTCGCCAGGACTCTTCACTTGCAATGGGCTGCAACACAATCAGCTCGCTGTCTTTCCGGGAAAGTCGAGCAATATCAACATTCCCAGGATCCCAGAAAACTCGATTGCCAGTTTCATATAGCTCAACAGCAAGCCAGCTTTGCACGGGAAATCAGCTTTATCTACACAGGGAACAACAAGTGGTCCCTACAACTGAAGGTAACAAGATACCAGGCTTGCCATTTGCACCCGTAGATTTGAATGATTCATTCCAGCTGGGCTCGTTACCCCCAGACTTCTGCAGGCCAGGGATCTGTGACAGACCCTACAAGGTGGGTATAACCAATGCCAGTAACATCCTATAACCATTGCTGCGTCTCAACAAAGATTTCATTGAAGGTGCATGGATATCCTGTAGTCACGTCATGTCACGTCTTCACATCCCATGATCACCATGGAATCATCATTACAAAAGGTTGTCACGCATGACCTATCATTCATCAGCATTGATCAACATCAATCGACTATTGAGGATCAACCATGGGCAACATGATCCATGAAGGGTTGATTGACATCGAAATGAGTTGTCAAGCGCTGACACATTAGGCACTAACCATTTTATAGAAGAGCACTTAACCCACCATATCAAAGTAATTAAGTGGCCACCCTGACAATGATGAATTTTGCCATGAATTCACCATCATTTCTGGGTGTTCCCCAAAATAGGGGACCCCTGCAACTTGTCCTTTATATTCATCATTTGTAGTAATAAACCAGCCATTTTTGGCCTTCCCACTTTTTAAGAAACCACCATATATGTGTGAAATACAGCAATAGCAAGGGTCACAGCCAGTTAATGCGAATGGCCCTGGCTATGCCGTGAAACCCCCATCAAACCCGTCCTTGAGCACGGCTTAACCATGGAAAATCCGCCACAACGTGGCAGCGCCTGCACTCGAAACAGGAGCCGCTCAGCGGCTTTGGCGCTGGCCCCTTCGGCCAGGGTCAAGGTCAGAGACTGCGCCGTGGCGGCCTGTGCTGGTGATCCATGGTGAATGATGGCGAATGATGGTTGTGGCTAATGGATGTGGTTAGTGATGGTTGATGATGGTTGATGATGGTTGATGACGGTTGATGATGGTTGATGATGGTTGATGATGATGATGATGGTTGATGATGATGATGATGATGATGATGGTTGATGACGTTCCCTATGGACCTGGCAAGGTCACAATGGATAAGTGGAAGCTGATGCGGCTGGGGCCCACGGTGGTTGCCGGAGAGACCATACCTTGGGATCACGATATTGACTGCTGCGAAGCAGCATGGTGCGATAACCATCGATGAACCAAGGTAATGAAAGGTAGTCTCAGCTCAATCAACCATGAATTATTGTTAGACCCACATTGATTGATGACCCGTTCATATCCGGGATAAATCACCAGTCGTTTAGTAGAGCCGGGGGTGGTTTATGAAGAAATCGATCTACCATTCGCCATGATATGCTCTGACAACAGGCTTCCTGCAGTGGCAAACGCCCGCCCTGCCATGCGCCCGTCCCTCGCCTCACTCTGCTCCTGCCATGTCCGTGGGACGCAATCTGCGAAGGCCTCAGCCTGGAGGTGGTTCGACAGTGTCCTGTCGATGAAGGGAGTCTTGTTTATAAAATGCTTATTTTACAGATGTATCATGAATCGTGATGAATCATGATGTATCATGATGTATCTGTTAGGATTTCTTCTATTGAAACAGACTTATTTTGATGTATCTGTTAAGAATTTTGGCTTCAAGTAGAACAATTTCTGAAAGTAGATTCGCTGTTAGACATGCCCACCACACAGCCTGGTCCAAGGAATTGCCCACAAGTGATGACGTAAACCCATTGACCTACAAAGACATATTGGTGGGGTTCATTCAAACATCTGCAGCCCAACCTGCTAAATGATCCGGCACGTGACTTGAATCCACCTGCAAACACATCTGATTAGAAATTCAATTTAGAAATCTACTACCAACTGTCCGATTATTGTTATTTTTACCTCAAGTAGCTTCCGCGCTTCCCATGCGCACATGGCCAGTAGTGGATCAACAGGGATTCTCATATCGGATCACCCTAAGGCCTATACAGCCAGCTAGTATAAGCGTATAGTAGAATCAACCTGGCTTGTCAACATAAACAATCAATATAAACAATCACCATCAATCAACCAACCTGGCTTTATTGAAGATCTTGGATTCAGCTCAGTGGCGCACCTTGGCTTTGGCAGTGGCTAAATCCAAGTGCGCCAACTTCAGCTGCACCTGGGTCTGGAAATCCCATGAAATAGGCGATGTGTTAGGACACAAAAATTCAGTGAAATGTTCAGCATAATTACTGTAATCAGATCATCGTTCATTTAAGGGCTTTTGAGTTGGCCATTATGTTCATTTCAGGGCTCCTGAGTTGGCTCTTGAATGGACTCCCATGATTTCTTGGTAATGCTTACCCCCCAAACGTCACAGTAGCCAGTTCCGCATGGCGGCACGTGGCAGTGGGATTCTTTTTCGTACCAACTGGCTTAGTAGCTGATTTGCCCTGAAGAACTTACTGCGATGTGGTGCCCCCTAGTGGTTAGCTTATTATTCGCAGTTGAATTATAGTTATGTCTCTATACCTGGTACCTGCCTTAGTCATAACTTGACTTAGCATGACTTAATTAGATATCTTGGGGGCACCACCTTGTAACTACCACTACCATAACCGTTGTTGATCTTCGGAACCCACCTGACCAATGGCCAGTGATGGATCTTCCATAACTGTTGGCAAAAACCACTCGCCAGCCTACATCAACGGTGCCCTGCGATGTGAAGGACATTCGGCCGCGGTCCTCAAACCATCCGGTGCTATCCTCCAGCTTGCTAACAAATATCCAATGGCACTGCGAAAACCGCGTGTACGCGCACAAACACATTCAATTTGTTTGTGGGATGGGGCGCTTCGTTTCGCGACCCTTGGCAATGCACTAAGCAAGGAACTTTTCATGACGTGGATTCTTGAACCACATCCATTTTCAAGCTGCCCAAGGCTGTGTTGCCATACATTTTGGAGGGTCTCGCAAGGGTGTGGCCTGCCGGAAGGAGTAAAGTGGCTAATTGCATGTTGACCGCTACTTGTTATTCATCAGGTCTTGTTGGGTGTTGTTGGTCATCAACCCCCCACAACTATACCGTCGCCACTGCAGTTGCTTCTTACTTGCTGCTACAATTAGCGAGCTGCTTAAACCACTCAGCTGGTTGTTACAAGAATTAAGCTGCTTGTTAATCTGGTATAGTGGTTCTTGATCAGTTAACAACCTATAGTGGTTCCTTGTGTTTACTATAGCGCCAGAGTCAGGCATCGTTGCAGAGTCGTTCTGAGTGGTTGGCAAGGCATGCCTTGTTCCCAGCTGCGATCCCAGGCACACTGGCCACTGCGAGGCGCACGTGAGTCTGAGGCGTGGAGAATGGTGAAGATGGAGCCGGCTGAGATCACCATGTGAGGCTTGTCTACCAGCAACAGGTGAAGATGGAAATGGCTGAGATAACCATGTGAAGCTTAGGTACCAGCAATAAGCAACACCCGCAGTGATTGAACGAAGCCATGAACTCCGTGGCGAATTGAACAAAATGAACGAAGAAGGATCTGTGGCTGCGGTATGGTCTGTTGGATTCGCACTGTGGCACTTAGAAAAACCAATTGATGGATAGACAAACAATAGAGCCATTGGATAGTGTAATGAATATTTCTCAGGCGAATACTGAGATGCTACTTTCATATTTGATGCAAACATGTCTCTACTTGTTTGTCCTGGTTGCTGCTTCTATTCATTTTCTTGATGCTGTCGCTTCCGATTTCAACATGATCGCTCTTATCATCTGTGTCATCCCGAGCGTTAGTCAACGTCCTTACTGTCGTTGTTTGCTTTTGCAAGCTCGTATTACCCATCTTTGCCAAGTGTGAACTATTCCTAACTATCATGAACCACTAAGAATCAAGCCTAATCACAGCCACTAAAAATCACACACCATCTGCCATCATAAAACACTTAAAGTCATCCACCAAGCACCACCACGACAGCGCACTCGCTCGCCGCCTCTTTGGTGTCGCCCAGGCTATCCCGATCCTGGCACCCCGGTGGTCACCTGGTGTTGGTCATTGATCAAAATGTTTGGGCCTCGTGGTGGTTTAATGACTGGTTAACGAACGATGGGTGCTTCGGATCAATCTTGACGTCAAGAATCTGGGTCAACGGTTGGCTCATGAGTGTTTGATGGGCTGGTGGTGGCTGGCTGACCCGGCCAATCTCATTTGATCAACATAGCGATTGGTTTGTGGCCATCAATAATCATGACAGTGATTGTGATAGTACAAACCAGGACCAACTGACTATGCTGGCTCTTTTGGCGGCAAATAGTCATACTATGATTGAGGCAATAGAAAGAACAACAATAGTAACAACTTTATTCAGAATAGCAGTGGCAATAATCGCAAAAATAATCCTCAAACATAACAGTAGGAAGCATAGAAAGGTTTCATGAAAACACTGACCGTAAATGATCATGTTACACCACCTAATTTGAGGGAAACCACACGCTAGTGGAGGTTGATTTGGGACGGTGAAATCTTGTCGATCTCTAATCGTGCGGAGTGAAGGTAAAAAACCGCAGTATCAAATTTAGTGGCGATTGATAAACCATCTCCGAAGTCTCTCGCCCATCATCCAAAGTAGGGACAGAATGAAAAAAGATACAGTTCAATCAATATTCACATGCATTGAAATCACATAAGAATATTTATCAAATATTCCAAATGTTTATTGGACATATTGAAAAAAACATTAAAAACGCATTCCAATCAACATTTCTCCCAAATCACCCACCAGTATTCCATCAAAATATGGCGAATGAACGCAGGACCTATGAACACTGTCTCTGCAAGTAGCTGATTTCCTTAAAACATAAATATGTTGTTTTTTGCCCTTCAAATTCACCAAGCCAAGACCATCCTCTAGAGTCATCTAGACCCTTTGGTAGCCGTCCTATCAGGTTGCACCGCAGCACAATTCTCTGAGCCACCATTGACTCGCAGGCTTCTCTCCATGCGACTCAATGACATGGCCATTCCATAAATCATTTCCACACCTTCAAGTCGCCATCGGTCAGCTTCATGACCTCTCAGCCAAGCCGTGCATCTTGTAGTGAATAATGGTCCAGGAGGCCTAAGAAGGACCATTTATAAGGCTTAGATAAGGGTTAGATAGGGTTAGCATTGGTTAACAATGGTAACCATAGTGGTCAATAAGGCTTAGCAATTCAGGTTTAGTTGACATTGGTTGGTAAGAACGCCGCAAGTCTTGTATAATGATGGTCAATGAATGTTCATAAAGGCTGATGTCAGCGGTTAGCAATGAGTAATACATGCTTGATATAGCGGTTTAGAATACTTAAGCTTAGGGTAATGATGGTGAATAAGGGTTAATTATGGTTAGTAATCGTCGTTAGTCGTTCTGATGGCCAATAGTGGACAACGCTTAGTTGGCAATTAATCTTTTTGGTTCTCCACCCATTGGCAACTCAACTAGTCTTATTCTCCCGGAAGTGAACATTTCTTCAAATGCCACCAAGCTGGATACGAATGCCTGGTCCAATCAGCCAATCCCTACTTGATGTAGAGTATAGCAGGTTGACAATTAACAATCATGGTTGATACTATATACACAAATAGTTGAATATATACACAAAGGTTTTGTATATATATATATATAAATGCATGCATGTAAATGTATGTATATAAACATATATGTAAATGTGAATGTGTATATATATATATATATAAATTTTCAATATAAACGGAAAACCTATATGTATACATATATATATATATATTAAATGTTTATATGCATGTGTATATTTTTTGTAAATACAATAATATGTATCTATATTTATATATATCTATATGTATGTAAATAAACATATATATATTATCTATAGATAGATATTGAATGATATTGATAGGTTCCCAGATCTGGTTCATCCCATCATAAAAGGTATAGGACTACATTAATTAATCAATATCTAGTTTAATATTTTTGGATTGGTCATAGGGAGAGATCCACGTCAATAAGTGTGTTTTTAATGATAGATAACCAACGATTTCTGGCTAAAATGAGAGTGGTCTATCAACATTGATCGACCATGATACAGATAGACACGCATACATGTATATATATATATATTATATAATGTACATGTGTAATGTATTCATATGTATTCACATATACACACATGCCTATGCAAGCATAGATGTACATTGATATGGATCTATTGTGGTTACAGACGGCTAGCACATATGTGATATGTTATTATACATTTATCTCGAATGTGAACATACACAGATGCAAACACCACAGGCACAAAAAATACATGCACACATGTTTTAAGTGCAACTTTAACTATACGTAAACATACTAATATGTTATACTAATAAGCGATCATATACACATACGCATCTGGTTGGTGGTTTCACCCCCTATGACAAATATTAGTCATCCAACCAGGCATCTATGATTCCTTGGACCATCGATATGTGCGGATCTCAAATTGATGGAGTTGTCCAACCGATCTGCCCGCGAAGATCGCCTCAGCAAAGAGATCTTGGGCTTCTAAAGCATCTTTGTCCGCCTGGCCGGGGTGGAGCTAGAGGCAACGGCGGAACCAGTGAGCCACTGGGGAAACCCTGCGATAACACTGGCAGTATTGAGATGAGACATGATGAGACTTGTGTTGACAACAATGATTGGATATCTTAGGATTGTGAAAAAACATGAGAACCTCATTTGTGATAATCAAACTCAAACATTTACTACATGAATGCATACTTCGTAAGCCATCCAACTTTGCTGATTATCAAGATGGTCAATATAAAAGTCATAATGAGAATGGCACCGAGGGTAAATGATATTATTGATACTGCAATCATGGGGTAATCGGATTCCTGCTGCAGTCACACGCCCACAGTCTCAAGACTTGGTCGCTGCACATGTCTTTCCCATGCATATGACAATTCCCTGCACGCTTGAACACAACAAAGATTTTCCCCTCAGTTATGGCTTTTTACTCGGTTGGTTAAAATTCAACTTGGGATAACACCAGCCAAACATCGGCAGCTGATAGTGTCCCAACCGACAACACAAGCAATCAAGAAACAAACGCCGCCGATCGATGCTGTTTTTTTTTAGGGAGGACGGGATGAAGCGCCAATATGAACCGTTATTTGTAGTAAACCAACCATTTGTATTAGTCCCTCATTTTGAGAAACCACGAACTTCTGTAGTTGTTTAACCCTGAGTGTTCGCTATTATCTACTATTCTTGACCATTCTAAGTGGTTATAACTTTTCCAAACATCAGCTTGTTGCACCTTCGTGCCTAGTTGTTTCACTATGGCCATCCATCCACCTTCGCAACACCTTTCCGCCGCCACCGGACCGCCTCCTCCTGCAAATGTCGACGTTCCTTGTCTAACTTGAGGACCTCAGAATCCAACGCGTGCGATAGCTCAATGGCGGTTTCTTAGCAGCTGGGGGTACCCCCGAATCATCCAATTTATCAATCATCTATACAATAAGCCATGAGTCATTTATAAATATCATCATTTATCATTAACCATTAATCATTTTTAAATAGTAATAAGCCATCCATTTTTGGGGCCTTCTTGTGCGGGCTGGTCAATGGTGCTTTATGATACCGAACTTTGATTGAACTGTTCCAAACATTTACAGTGAGCATGCCACCATCAAAGTGCAATCAAGGATGGTTGACGACATATGCACAGTCATGGTGCTTAAAACACATCATAGGTGTATAGTATATCATTATGCTCAGAGGTATGAACGAGTAGTGCTGGGCAACAAGTCACAGATTGTCTCGCTGTACGCGGGTTGTGGTTCATAGTAAACAATGGCCACATTCTAAACACATCTCAACACCAATTCAAGGCACTGATTGATTCTCCATCTTACAAAAGTGTTAGTATGGGATGGTATGGGAATATACGAACTGATGCTGAACCAATTAAAAAACATGGTCGGAAGGGGGCCTTCATCCCCCCATCGGCAGGTTGACCAGTTCATGCCAGCTTGATAGATATGATAATTATGATTAGCTCCGTAAGTATTGTAAACCATCATTACACGAAGTATATCAACCATCAAATCATCAAAGGTCAACTTCACACTATCTTTGCCCAGAGATTTCAAACACAGGAATGCCTGGAAGGTATGACACATGGGATGCACGCAGCGTTGGACGACCCCAAGCGCCTGCCTGCATCGAAATCCATGGGACATCCAAGTGGCCAGATCTTCCAACTGGTGCAAACGTTCTTCTCGTTGTTCCACTTCCTGGCCAACGACTGTTACAATTACAGGGAAAATTCCTTCTGGTGCACGTTGAGGGAGGTGGGAACTGGGGTAACCCCCATCACCAGCCGACATTGGCTACAAACAGCTGGTTACGTTTGATGGCAAGTAACCGGCAAGGTTATCCTGGTACGGTTACATACGGTTACTATATTGTAACAGCGCTTGCTAATAGCTCGTTACATATTCTGGTGGCCGGTAACCTTATTATGCTTGCAAACAGTTCTTACAAACACCTGGTGACTTACTATGGTAACCTTACTACGGATACTAACAGTGGCTACTAACAGCTGGTTGCAAGTCATATCGTAGTGACCTTGTTATGGTAGCTAAGAGTCATTCATAAAAGCTGGTTACTACAGTATTCTGGTACCCCTACTATGTGCTACTATGGCAACTCACAGTGCTAACTAACAGCAGGGTACTCATCATTATTCAATCCTGATGCTTCCTGCTATGCTTAAGCGCGATGAGTGCTATGAGACCGTGATGTGGGGCACTCGTCACGGCCGGGGATCTCCAAAAACTCACGACCATCGGTGAGGTTGGGTTGGGATGGTTGCCTGCTTTATAGAATGATCGTCTGCCTCGTGATGGTAAGTAGTGGGCGATGATTCAAAACGACAATGGCAAATGGTCATTATAGATAACCATTCCTGAGGTTAGTCACATTACCAATAATACAAATCCACAACAATCAATATCCATGAATCATGGCTGACAATCTCTAACAATCCCTCGTGCTTTAAGGCAGTTCACCATCATTCATTCAGCATCAAAAAGCGTCATTACCCAAGAATGAGCCACCATTGAGTCAAAAAAAGAACATTGTATAACCATCATGAAACATCATTAACCATCATCAACCACATGGCAATGGAAAATCCATATATCTTATAGAGATTCCCTAGGAAACCATCATTTAGTCATCATTTACCATCATCAACCACCATTCAGTCACCAGTTCGCCATTGGCATCACCATGGCTGTCACCATGGCCCACCAACGGACAGGCCCCGAACCTGTCGAAGCTCATGAGCCAACGAGTCCCCTCAGGTCACGACTGGGGGTACGGAAAGATGGAGCTAGGCATCTCTTGGATTCTGATGGCACGTGTATCTAGCTGAAGATATAACATATATATATATATATCATATATTTATATATGTATAACATGATAATATATCATGTATGTATATATGTAAAGCATATATGTATATGTATGTATAGGTATATGATTTTACATATATATATATATCCATACATATCCAATGTGTTTTTATTTATATATATATATATACATGTATGTATGCGTCTAACAAGTACATATCCAATATATGTACACGTCAAATAGAGGACATAACTTAACATGATTTGATGATATACCATCTCATGATTGGATCTGCCGTCTCGTAATTGGATACGCTGTGGATCACCATGGTATGTCTCATAGACCAACTTAGTCCAAATCATTGGATAAATCCACATCATCATTTTGCCATCATATACTGGGGGGAAACCTGCACAACAGAGGCGGTTTTTTGTTAGTCCGAACCATTATCAACCTTTGCTTGATACGTCTTTGGGTACACCCTGTAGGCAACCTTGTTTCCCCCGTCATTTACCATTGTTTTCCCTCTGAGTTTGTTGGTAACCTTGGTTGATTACCTGCTTGACCCAACTCGCCATACGGGCTATTGCTCTGGGCTGGGGAGGTGGGCCCGCCAGTCGCGGAAAAGCGGTTTCCCGTTGACGGAAACGGTGGGTCCCCTCCCGTGAGAATCCAAGCCACGGACATGGGACAAGACTCTGTGCATGTCTCACAGCAACCCATCATCCCAAATATGCGTTGGAAATGCTGCATTCTCGAAATCAACCGCCTTTTGTATGTAGATAGATTGATATATGTATGTATATATGTATACTATGAGGTTTGTAGATACAATATTGTCTATATGTATCCCTACGTATCTGTATCTTCTGGATACACACGTATGTGTGTATGCGGTATGTACATATGAATGTTCGGGTATATACATATATAGTGTATATATAAATATACAGCATACACATACGCACATATACATCAACCATGTGCAAAAACAAAGCAATAATGAGAATGCTTTGGGTTTGTCCAGAACCAAGGTGATACCCCCCTGCAAACTCTCCCCATTAGCATGTCTTCTGTGATGGAAAAACCATACTCTTGTCACTTGCATTACACCAATGCAGAACCGTTGTCAAACACTTGAACAATCCTCTGATTGTGCACACCCAACTCTCTGCGTCATTCGCATACATATACATATACATATACGTATACAGATGAACAAACCATATCAAAGAATGGTACACACTCAAATGTCTATGATGTGCGTGCGTACTCATGGATTCACCACGCCCCAGGAATCACCAGCTACTTGGGGCCAGCTTGACCAGTGCACCTATCAACAAAAGCCGCAGTAAGCCCCCCAAAAAATTCACAGACTTCCAACTCAAAAACGGTACCTCACGAATGAGATCCACATAAAAACAGAAATGAGTTGCTCGTCTCAAGGCTTGCTCTGTTGGGGTTTGAGCACCGGAAATTTATAAAGGATGATATGATGTAATGTCTATATATCATGTATGTTCATGTAAATAAACATAAATACATATTTATGCAAATAGCTGCTCGGGCCGTAACTTTCATGGTCAAAGGCGCAACATTGGAAATTCTACATGCAAACAAAAGTGGGTAATTAATTACTTTAGACAGCGTGTCCACAACAGTGTGCCGCCAACATGGTCATTCTTGAGATGGTATTTCGGTGTGCCCAAAACATGGACAGTTGTGAGTGAATCAGGGCATGCTTCAGGAAAAGGTGCATTTCCCGTTCGCGGAGACGGCAAACTTGCAAGCAAGAAAAAACGGCTGGGTCTGGGTGTGGACTTGAAATGCCCTTCTGAAAAATTGGACAGCGATCGTAAGTAACCAATAGTAATACCACAGGTTAGCAATTGCATAGTACAAACAATCAATACCAAATCATACCAATTAATCGGATAATTCTGGAATTCATCAACTGATCAACCGATGGTATTACTAATCGGTTGGCTGATTGTTAATACTAATGCTTGGATGGATGTTCCTGGTTGTCAATACTACTGGTTGTTGACAATTAGACCAAAAACAATGAATACCAATACCAATCAACCAACCAATGATATTCAAAAATATCCAGCTGATCAATCAATAAAAACCAATCAAACCAATTAACCACCCAATCAACCACCCAACCAACCACCCAATCAACCACCCAATCAACCACCCAATTCACCAACCAGCCTGGCTCTGCCATACCCAATGAACCAACCAGTGGCTAAGTCGTCACCTGCACCACCAGCGCTACGGAAACGCCGAGCAGCGGAGCTCAAGAAGCTCATCTTCTGCCTGTGCCGGGGGTAATGAGTACCGGGACGGTGGAAAATCAAGGGTGAGTTACTATGGTTGATGATGGTTGATGATGGAAAATAATGGTTGATGATGGTTGATGATGGATGATAATGATTAATCAAGCCAATCAATATCAGTACTTAATAATGGCTGATTATCAAGTACCAGGTGAAGGTCAACGATGGCTGAGAATGATTGGTCAACGACCTGGTCAATGATGGCTGACAATGGCCAATAATGATGATTCAAACAGTGTGACACTGATGGTGAACAATGAGCAATAACAATAAGTTGATATACCATGACGAATCATAATTATGGCTATTGATGGACAATATATAATAATGATGATGACTCAGTGTATGATTGCAGTAACTAGTACATAATGCTCAGACAATAGTTTCTGATGGTTCATAATGATCTGGTTGGTGGTTTCAAACCCTACTCAACATATAAATCGACCAACCAACATCGTCGGTCCGGTTTACCATACTTGCTTCTGGTGAATCCATATAGTGGCAAATGTCCCTACAATATCATGATTATATGGTATATAAGCTGATTATCCATCAATCGAGTGATCTGTGGCGCAATGTAAACTCTTTTGTGAGCAGTCCATCTTTTGGGGGCGTCGTTTGCAATCAATCCTGGTTACAGCCCTAGCTGCTACCCCAGTGCTACCAGGTTCTACCTTGGGCCGAAAGCTACGCCCCAGGAATAACTTGGTCATCTGATTCCTTGTTGATTAAATCCCACAAGAAACAAACGGCCTTAGATATGTCCAGATGATCACTATAATACTTTACACTATCTCCATTCTCCACTATATCTGGTAGTTAAGCCATGTTACAACTTAGCAATCGCCAGGGGGGTCACGATCCCTTGATTCATCATCCACCGGGGGAACTTGCCTTGGCGCTCTGTTCCAGCTCCAGCGCTTCGGCTTCCATGTCCGCCATCCTTTCCTGCAACAAGGTTTGCCTCACGCGGCATGTGCCATGCGCATGGCGAAGCATCGCGAAGCCGGGGGGGCCACGGCTGGCCGTGAAGCAAGCAGCGAACCCCGCTTCACATGACGTGATAGCTGGATTTTTTGGGAAGGCAAGCAATCAAGTAGTAGCGTTGATACTTGTTGATCAGCATCTTGGCTTATCATAGTTGTAAATCTATAATTCAAAATCATCATTATCACAACTTATTTCACAACTGCGCCAAAACAACGGCTGGCGCAGATTTTCCATCGAATCATTTTGCCCATTCAATCCGCATGACCTACGGTAGCATGGCTGGTGAACGGCCACTCCCGGGGGCCGCTCCTGACCTCCCAAGCACCCCGCCGCGGCCTGTTGCTGAGAGCTCGTTGCTCAGCCTTCAGCTTTGGCACCTGGGCCAACGAGAGGTGGAGCGGATGGTTCTCCTGGGAGTCACTGCAGGGACCCTGCCACGACTCCCATGTGGCAGCAGGGTTGATCCAGCGTGAACAATGTTTTGTTTGATCCAGGAATCGTATTTGTTCATGATCACATGAGCATTCATCTATGCAATCAGTGTTGAGAAGGCTTTTCAAATCATTCTTCAGCTTTTTGAACAAATACAATTCTCAATCACTACCGACACTACTGTTGATCAATTATCGATCCCAACATCACTCATTATCGTTGTTCATTGGAACATATTGTAACTACTTGAACTCACACAGTTCAAAAACCGGGAAACCACAAGGCTGTCGTGGACATCCATTGGAATCCACAACACCCAGTGATTGGCTGCGAACGTTCGCGCCTTGTTCGAATCCTGATCCAAAGCAGCGATCTGCTCTTGCAGATCTTCCACCTATGTCCAGGGTGGGGACCCCTGGCGATAGCTAACTCAAGTTGACAAGCCATTCAACTATGGTTAACCAACTAGGGTAACTACCAAACAAGCTAGCAATAACCAAAGTTACTAGGGTAACTATCAAACAAGTTAGCTAAGTCAACTTCTGGTTGGTAGTGATCAATGATGATTGTATTGCAAGTTTAGTGATCACTAGGGTAACTAGCAAACAAGCTAGCAATAACTAGGGTTGCTACCAGTTTTGGAAATCAAATCGCAAATCTTAGCCAACTTGGGTCATCATCACACCAAAGTCGTGGGAAACGGCGAGCATCTGAACATCCAAGCAGCTGGGTACCAACATGTGACACGAACACCGAACACGGATGGTGCGGCTGTGACAGGCGTCTTGCTGACATTGAAGCAGTGTCATCCTCCACAAGTTCTATGTGTTGCTCAAGAGAATAGGTTTTCCAGGGCTCGACGGTCCCCATTCATTGAGTGCAAGCTCAACTTAGAAGTGTGAAAAATGCGCTTGAGCTTGCTTCCCGTGAGCATAATCACATGGTATTTATCAGATGCGACTACCCCCCATCTACAAGTCGTATCTTTTACAGTCCAATTGGCTGCCTCGCGTTCCCTCGGATTGCGGCCTCCTTTTGAGAGGCTTGATGTAAAACACGCAACGCCTCCGGGCTGCAAAATTGACATCACGTCATCGTCAGTGAAGCAGTTGCAAAGTTGATCAGGCCTTTCTTGGAACTAGCTCTACTCATTCCATGCTTGCGCTGGAATGTAAGCGATGATTTGTGTCACTTTGAGTCATTCAGTTCAACGAGTTTTCAAAACCTATTCATGTAATTCTTATTTGTCATTCTTTTCAAGGTAAATCAGGCACTTCTGATGGCAAATGGTTGTGGGTCAAAGCTCCGTACCCCCGGTGTACTATCATAAACCATTGGTTTTCAACTTTCATTGCTAGTTAATATCTTCATTTTTGATGGTTAATATTGACACATTGCCAAATTGATCTTTTTTGACAAACATGGAATCTCATGGCCTCCTCGGCCCCGCATCTGCCTCTTGGTATGCATCCAATGAAGCGCTTCTGGTGATGTTGGGAGCAGCGGGGGCGGGGCACCTGCCGCGGCGGTATCGATCTTCATCAGCTCATTTTGCCTTTAGCAAGCCCTGGTTGGTGGTTTCAACCCATGGTTAACATTGGTTAACTAGTGGAAAATAATGGTGAATACTGGTGAATGATGGTTATATTGACCATTATTAACCTTTCAACCTTTAGCAAGCATTGCAGTACTTGTGAGTATCTTTCAGCTCATTTCACGGATAATGGTGAATGAACCAGTTATCAACTAACCTTAGATAGTGTGAATTGCGCAGTACTCATGAGTGTCTTTCACCAGTTTGTTGAGTGATGCAATTCGCACTATCTAAGGTTAGCCAATCTGTTTGTTCACTCATACGAGCCATTATGTAAAACAATCTTATCAACCAACAAATCAAAAATCCTCATGCGTAAGACGGTTAATTACTGTATATATACATAGGCGACAACACTATGAGACACTCAGCTGCTTTCCAGTGAGCAGTGTTCAACTGAGATCACACAACCGCGAGGTCCATTGTTGAGCAGCTGGTGAAAAAAACACAGCGGAATCATGGCTACGGCTAGTGACGGTCAATTGATGAATGATGATTGGATATGGTTAACAATGTTTAATAATTACCCTTAATCATGGCCTCAAACAAGTCACTATTTGTGAATCAAACCACAATAAATTAACAACTATCAAGACCATGAGTCAAACCATGGTTAATGTGAGTCAAAACAAAACCAATGGTTATGGTTTCATGGTCAAACAATGTAATGGCATATTGTGATTAGTGTTGCATGTGTGACCAGTTGATGCTTCAAGCATGTTTGTCAACAACAGGAGTTTCAAGGGGCGACCAACCTTTGATACACACAGTTGGGGGCATGAGTGACAGGTTACCTCTGCAGATATACACATATCCCCAAACATCTATTCGAACATACACCTCTATAGGCACATAAAGATACATACGCACATGTGTGTATACATCTGTATTCATACACAAGGTGCATATAAACCATAGATATCGGCCTAGCAGACTAGAACCCATGGTGGATCATGGCTGAAACCACGTGGTGCCTCTTCCACCGGTGCTGGCCTGGCGCGTTTGAACGGTGAACCAAAGGGTGGTGGTCAGCAGCTCAACGGACCAACGGGGGATAGTTCTCAAGCCATATCTGCTTTTCGACCTTTTTGATCTGTGAGTAATCGCAAGCGATCTATCTAGTATTGAGAACAAATATCAAAAGCCATATCTGCTTTTCTTATTTGAGATATCTGTTCTTAAGATTCGATAGAAACGAGTACGACACATTGATTACAATAATCATTTGGGGAGTGACCTGTGTTGATGGTTGACATCGAGTCAAGGCATTGAAGTCACCATTTTTTTGGGCGCTGATAGGCATGGCCATGCTCTTGCAAGAGCTGGTTGGGATCCTTCTACTCCAACTGAGTCAACATCGGGACCGTCCATGACCGTCCCAGCCCCCCCAAAAATTCTTGGATCAGCTGAGGTTGGTATGCTGAACCAAGCTGGGTGAAAGCTGCGTCTTTGGAGCATCCAGATCCTTTCAGCCTTTTACCCGTGAAAAATGGGTCTTGAATTTTCGAGATGCGAACCCCAATTCATGATAGTGACCATGCAAAGTTTTTCAACATCATTATTGCTATTAATACGCATCGTACAATTCATGATTGTGGCTGTCACCGATAACTGCGTATTCATGCAGTGACGCTACTGATACTTCTCCTGCTGATGACTATGATGATGGCTATGATGATGATGATGATGATGATGATGATGATGATGATGATGATGATGATGATGATGATCAACAAGCATCACCAGGTAGCATGACCCCATTTAGCACTAAAGATGCAATAACCAAAAGCCATTCCTGAAACTGCGGCATCGATCACTGCTTGAGCTCCGGGCGTTGCTGGCGCTTCTTCTTTCCGATTCTTCCGATTCTGCAGCTTCCTCAAACAAGAGCCGTCGCCCGTCAGAGGCAACCAACTGGGCTCTGGGATCCAGTCACCAGCAGCACTTTCCAGGTTGCCTTGTGGTCTTACTTGGGCTTGGCTGGAAGGTGGGCTACGGCTAGAGGTGGGGTTCAACATATTCGACAACTGGATGGTAGTAAATTCAATGCACACTCGGAGCCGCAATGAATGAATCATACGTATAGTCATGAAGCACTATATGCTTTTATCGCGGGCCAATGACGCAGATTAGGACAAAATTATAAAACCCTAATAATCACCACATGTTGAAATCATGAAGCCAATATAAAGCCAACACAAATAATGAAGCCATAAGCCAATCATCACGCTAGTCAATCTTCAATCTATTCAATGAATCTTAATCAATCATCACACTAGTCTTTCTTCAATCTATTCAATGAATCTCAATCGCTGTTTCCATATCATTTCACCATTTTTCCAGGCCTGATACCCAGCCGAGGCGCATCAACGCAGCCATAGCTCCGTCCTGGTCGTGGCTGTGGTAACCATAGCTACCCTCCTTGGTAGCTTGGGTCATGCTTGGTGGCTGGTTAACCAAGCTCTACAAGCTGAAACCAATCATCCAAAACTCATCCTGGGTCATCATCCAGAAGCAGCTGGAGCACCCAACGTCGAGAAGGACATCACTAGTGACACTGACCTCCCGCCAGCTGCTGGGGTTGCTATCAGCGATCGGCAGCTGCCTCGTTGGAAGATGGGGGCTCAGCCTTGGTCGCCTTGGTCGGTGTAGGGAGATTCACCATGGTCACCAGCAGTCGCGCTTTCTCTTCTGCCTGGCGCTGCTGCCCAATGCTGCCCCGTGCTGCCCAGGCCCCCATGATTCCATGGGTTTCAACGGATAAGCTGTTGCCCTATACTGGGTCTATTTAACACTAGTTATACTGAATTATACTATAGAACCACTATAAGCATCTATAAGCCACTATTCATCATGCTTTTGATATGCCCTCAGGCTGTGCCCAATCCCAACGACATCGTCGCTGAGTGCAACTCAGCATCTGCACCTCCTGATCTCTTTTTAGCTCAGCTTCAGCCAGTTCCAGCCTTGGAAAGCTCAGCGCGTTGTCCCAATCTCCATCCCCTGAGGGGACACCACATGAGATCCCTAGCATCTAGCGTGATAAGCCACTCATATGTTGAATCTGTTCATGATGAAATGTGTTTGGAGGAACACAACAGCCATGAGGATGAAATGCGGGATGATTTCTACTGTGGATCTCCCATCATGAAAAACCGACCAATCCTTTTCCAGAGATCTTCGGTCCATCTTCCCGCCACACTTCGCCGCTTCTTGCCCAGGATATCAGAACTGGTAGTAGGAAAACCACTGGTGAGGGCAAGATGCGAGTTACACTTTGGGCCTGATGTTCCTTTCAGCTTGCAGCGACCTGGATGGAGATTGTCACCCTCAACCAGCCATGATCAGCCACCAACCTCAAAATGAGCTTTGATTACGGCTCCGTAACCATTAATAAACCACTATCAGCTATAATTATAGGCATTGTAAGCCCCAATCCTGTTGCTCAAACCTTTCGGAGGGCGTTTTCATACACAAAGGGCAATCCCCGCCGCGTCGGTTCTGCTGGGAATCCCCGGCTTCAATTCTTCCACTCGTTCCTCCGCCATCAAACGGCCCAAGACGGCGGCATCGAACTTCTCCTGTAGCATTGCCTGTGCCGTGTCTCCATGGTTGCCCATGGCCAAAAGATTTAGGGCCAGCTGGTCACCAGCATCCAACCGGTTGCACGCTGGGAAATCTGGGAAATCCGCCAATAAAAACGTTGGTTCTTAGCAGTTGCCAAATCCACGATGAAAATGCTGACGGATCGTCCAAGTTTCCTACTTTGAGTGGCACCCTTGGTGTTATCGCGTCATGTTTGCGCCGTTAAACCATGGTAGTGACCTTCCCGTACCACTGGGGACCCCCCACACGCACTGGATCCGCTAACTTGACGCTCACGTTTTCATACGTTTCCTAGGAGCATAGATGAATATGATTTTTTTTATAGGCAATGTAGAGTTTTTTATATGATGTTACTTTGAAAGCAAAGATCAATTTTTCGGTTGATGGTTCTTAGGTCTTCTCATGGAAAATAGTGATGTCATTATCATCATGACTATGATTCTACATACACTGTGATCAATATGGTTGCCTGCTTTTGCCATCAGAAGCAACATGAAGGGATCTTGCCACGATCAGGGCCACATGCTCTGATTTTGACCTCTAGTATTCTTTCAAACAGAAACACTCCAAGTCCCTCAACAGCGGAACCATGAACAACTGGCACTGGCGAGTCCGAAGCTTGCAAAATCATCTAGGGTCCCGGGATTACAAGATATTACAATCATCATGGTCGAATATATTTTTTTTGCCATTGCCTGCTATCTGGGGGCTGTGCCCGCTAGCTACATGGTCAAATCATGGTGCATCAAAAAGTGATGAAACGTCAACAACTTCAATCAATTGCCGTGCGCAAATGCATACCTATGCCAGGCAGTGGTTCTCTCACCTGTTGTTTGCTTGTGTCGGGGCGGACTGGCATCTCCGGCCGCTCTTGGGGACATCATCTAAGTAGTGCCACGAGAAGACGGCAGTTTTATCATGTTTCAACCGGCTGTGGGTCAAACCCTGTACCCCTGGATCCCCCATCATCATTACCCATTGCTTTCCTTATCATTGCTGGTGATTCTCCTCCATTAGTTGCTGGTTAATATTGACCCATAGCCAACCATCAGAAGCCAGCGAATGGTCCCAGATGGTCCCATCTGATCACCAGCACTCGCAGCGGATCACACGCGCATCGGTCGTCTTTTCTCAGTCGCACAGATCGATGACTTCCACCGGACCTCATCTGGTTGGTGGCTTCAACCATACCATCTCAACCAGAGCGTATACATGTAACATTTACTTGTATATGTACAAAGGACAAATGCACATGTGTACAAATGTATATGCATTAATATAGGCGCAGGGGCAGACGTCAATGTTTGTAGAGCGACGGCGAACGTGGGGCACTGTGAGTAAAATATGTACGCAGATTGTTTGCATTCGATGAAATGTTCATGTGCATCTACGTGTATGTAAAGCATCCTTGGTCATAGATTTGGTTTGAAAATGTTTGACAACCCATCATGGCACAATACAGGCTAGAACACAATACTGGTAGGGGAATACTACTCAATAGTGATTGAGCAATCGTGATTTTGCAGAGTCGATATTTATTAATCGCTATCAGCCATCAGCAATATCAACCATTATTATTGACAATTTTCGAATCATTAAACAACATCATAGACCAACCGTCACCATGACCAATATTAATCGTGAAGCAAGACTATTTAGCATGAGCCAAGACATATGGTGGACGAACCTGGTAAGGTTAAACCAAGACGTCAACAAGTTCAGTCTGGCGGAATCTGTTGCTGCCAGGTGTCCTGCAGCTGGAGGTGCAGGAGGCTCAGCTGGAGGCTCAGCTTCGATCAAATCTGGGGCGCCATGTGGCAAGAGATTTCTGCATATGTTTGGGCCTGTTTCTTGGATAGATGCAATATAGACATGTATAGACATGTATATAAACCGCTATCTCTGATAATTTCTATGTGTAAAGATGTCTGTATCATGATGTTGAATAGTATGCAAACACGTATGGACTTCCACAAAGTGTGGATGTAATGATATCGAGGCAGATTTGCTTGCTGGAACCCATCTGGCTTAACTTTTGGGCGGATTCTCATTCCGCAACTATTCTTCCTTGAAACATCATGCTGGCATGGTACATTATGATATTGTCCATACTGATCACGGATGGTCGTTGTACTAATGATACGCACAGATGCGGTGGTTTGCCCGGAGGGCAAACCACCGCTGTTCCTATCAATTGAACGTTGCTCGAAGAATCAAAGAGAAACACTGGCTGAACGCAGTGATTTAGGGTTTAGGGTTTTAGGGTAAAGGGTTTTAGGGTTTTAGGGTTTAGGGTTTAGGGTTAAGGGTTTTAGGGTTTTAGGGTTTTAGGGTTTAGGGTTTCTTGATTCTCAGAGTTTCAAAACAACGGGAAAGCGCAGGGTTTTGAACAGTTGACAAGACTAACGGGCAGGTCTTGTGCATCCGGGCAAACCATGGAGTCTTGCCGTAATGAAAGTTCCTGACCATGATGCCAATGATAGCAATGTTGGTAACAGCCGTTACATCGGCCACAACCCAACAGAATTGGGAACGCTGAAGGCCAAGGGCCTACCATCGGAGCTGGCTCTGGCTGGGCGCCACTTTCCGGTCCTGCCGAGGAGCTAATGACTAATGATAGTTACCAACATGCAGGAAATAAGTGGCAAATCCAGGGATATCAACCATTGGTAGTGTCAAAAAGATGGAACATATGCCTGCAAATCTAGGGATGTGACCGTCGAGGTTACGAGGGCAGCGACTAGTTATGGTAGGTATGACATGGTATGACTATAGTCAGTTTTCATGTGCCAACAGCACATGGCGATTTTGGCTGGAGTTTTCGATGAGCAATCACAGAATGGATTGGGGTACGAAACACCAAGTCTTTGAAGGTAATGGGTATAAAACCTATGCATAAGGTATGACTGACCTGTGTTCTACAAGTAAATCTAGGACATGCAGGTTATACATAAGGTAAAATACCTGAAAACACTATCACGAGTGATAACCTTCCATATTGGAGTCCGAAGTCTCGGTGCAACCCATAGCTTCCCGATTTGTTGATAGGCCAATCGTCCCTTGTCAATGACCCCCCAAATATCTAAGAGACCTATGTCAACGGGTCACTAATCATAACTATAGAGGTTTGAACCCACCTTAGTATGGTTGCATAACCATACATGGATATAAGGTGGGTTAAATCCATATATCACCATGGGTAATTCACGATGGTCGCATCCCAAATATGGGCCATGGCCTGCAGTTGATCCAGTTGTATGCGCTCCAACTGGAGAGGCCCCTTTACAAGCTCGTGGAATCCTGCCCGGCGAACACTTCTACCAACAAAATCAGTTCTTCAATATGGAGTTTATAAGGGTTATAACCACTAATAATGGTTAAAAATGGTAGATAATTATGGTTAATAATATAGCCAACAGTGAGAACTAAACATTTACTAGTTGGTGGTTTCTCAAAACAGGGAACCCGAAATCTAAGGTTGGCTTGTTACTATACATGGTTGATAAAGGATGATTTAGGGGTACCCCTTTGGCTTGCGAAACAGCCATACAGCTTTGGCGCTGAATATCTTTAGAGAGGCGGTGACAACTGGCGCCGGCCGTGAATCTGGTTGTTGATCCGCTTTGTACCATGTGGGTTGACTCTCCTGGCCGAAACCATGCACGGTCATAACAGTGCTGCGCAGTACTACAGAAACATGTGCTGGTCATCTTCCCAGCTGGAACTTCGAGCATGAGGAGGAATGGCATCCCAAATCTGGCTGGTGCAGGACTGATGAAACTATGTGGTCACCAGAGCCAAATGGGCTGGGAGTCACTTCAATTGGTTCATGTGACAAAGGGATATATTCCTTTGTAATTATGTTTGCATCTCATTCTGCTTGGTATTTCAAATCCATTCGTCCAGTCTAATCTCTTTCCACAATTGCACTCTGGAAAAGGAATCTGCTTGCGAGGAACATCCACCTTTTATAAATAGTTTACCTACAGCATGCAAGGATAATTTGAGATAATGGTTATCCATAACACTTCTATTGTGATTTCATAATGGGTCATAGATGGTTTTACTATTCATTTTGGTTTGAAGACTGTTTTTATATGTTTTTATAATGGTTTATAGATGCTTTCATAACGACCATGATATGGCTTTAACACGTTGTGATTCTTATCTTCCAGGTACACTTGCAGCTCCCGGGCCGGACGGCCCCGGCGAAGGAATCCGCGTCCTGGTGGATTTGGCCGGGCAGCGTCCACGGGAGGATTCGCTGGACTGAGCCACTTGGACATGGCAAGACTCGAGCGCCTGGAGAACAATGGCAGACTCGAACCTGGTGAAGGGCTCAGGATGTCCAATAGCTTGTTTGAAGTGGTTGACAAGCTTGTTAAGAATGGTTGAACATGGTTGATATTGGTTCATAACTATTGGCTAGTTGATCATGGTACTGTGATATAGAAACTATTATCTTTAATCTATTGCCGTGAATAACTGTCATTGCGGACGATGCTTTTGTTCAACGTTCATTGACCATTTCTATTCATGATTCACCCCTAGTCACTCTGACATACGATGACTATTGGTGTTTCTCAAGCCATAGGGGTAGCTCTAAATCATCCATGATAAACCATTTCTAGTAAGATACCATCCATTTTCGGGGTTCCCTATTTTAGGAAACTACCATGTTGGTTGAATCCTGATTACTAACCTTCAGTACGCATGGATATTGGCTGATGATTAACAATCACTGACCATCATTAACCATCATTACATCACGTAACCAAGTATCGACGATTGTCAACCATCAACCATTGCCTATGAGCCATCACCTAATATCTGCAGTAGCAAGTTCTAAATGACCATGATTGCTTAGTTATTAACCATCATTGACCAGCATTTAATCATCACTATTTCGGTTGGTCACTAATCATTATATGCTAATCCCTATGATTATATAACCGTTATCAATGCCTATGACTACTAATCCCAATCATCAATCTGACCATTATTAATTAGTCTGTGTTATTCCACTATCATAACTATGAAACTATTAAATACGTATCATAACCATCATTAGCCCCTATCATTCCATGATTAATCCTTACTACAGTATAACCCCATCTAAATGCGCCAACATTTCCTTTTTCAAACGATTGAACCACTAAAAATCATTATGTACCATCATCCAACCATCACTTAACCATCATATAACCATCATCCAACCATCACTTAACCATCATATAACCATCATCCAACCATCACTTAACCATCATATAACCATCATCCAACCATCACTTAACCATCATATAACCATCATCCAACCATCACTTAACCATCATATAACCATCATCCAACCATCACTTAACCATCGTTTAACCATCATCCAACCATCACTTAACCATCATATAACCATCATCCAACCATCACTTAACCATCATATAACCATCATCCAACCATCACTTAACCATCGTTTAACCATCATCCAACCATCACTTAACCATCATATAACCATCATCCAACCATCACTTAACCATCATATAACCATCATCCAACCATCACTTAACCATCGTTTAACCATCATCCAACCATCACTTAACCATCATATAACCATCATCCAACCATCACTTAACCATCGTTTAACCATCATCCAACCATCACTTAACCATCATATAACCATCATCCAACCATCACTTAACCATCATATAACCATCATCCAACCATCACTTAACCATCGTTTAACCATCATCCAACCATCACTTAACCATCATATAACCATCATCCAACCATCACTTAACCATCATATAACCATCATCCAACCATCACTTAACCATCGTTTAACCATCATCCAACCATCACTTAACCATCGTTTAACCATCATCCAACCATCACTTAACCATCGTTTAACCATCATCCAACCATCACTTAACCATCGTTTAACCACCATCCAAGCGCATCATCTGACCATCACCCAGCACTTGCCTCTGAGACCGCCAGGCTTCGATCCCTTTGTGGAAATCCTTCCAGGTCAATCCATCTAAGGACGACACCTGCCGCCCAGGGCTCGATGCGCTCCAAACGTGCATGGCAGGTGAGATCAACCAACGGTTTTGGGATGGTTCTTGGGCCAATTCTTCGAGATTTTGCAGGGAACCAACAGAAATGGCAGGTAAAGAAGCATGTTGGGCCAAGTCTTCGATAATTGGCATGATCCAGGGCATATTGAGATACTTGGGCGTTTTGAATATAACGTATATACCCAATGAATCGTTGACCAAATAGGCTATATCCAACTCGGCAATCTTGGCTCCAGGATTGCAGGCAGAATCAACCAGTTAGTACTGTATATCTACGGCCTGTTGACCAAGCAACAATAATATTGACCAAGAAAGGGGACTCGATGGCGCTTCAGCAGCGACTTTGGGATGGGACTGGTTGACTTGTCAATGCCACTGGGGCATAACAGCTTGCTAGGTACCAACAGGTTGCCATAATCATTACTATTACCAATATCATTACTATTATTAACATTACTAGTAGTACCACTACTATTATCCCTATTCTTAATGCTACTAGGTACCAACAAATTGCATCAAATTGCCAGGTGAACAGCCCAAAAAAGACCAGTTCTGTTATTAAGGGGATGTTCCCCAGGGCTACAGGGTACCCACAGGCATGTGTTCATGGGGCCCCAACCATCACCCTGGTTGGAGCAACAGCAACCACTACCACCTGAGGGCACCTGGTTGAACTGAGGACGAGCTCAGACTGGGGATCCACCAAGAATCAATGATCAAGGAATAGTAAAAGGATTATAAATGGGTATTTGCTCTTGGTAAATCCTTGCATTTCTTTATGTGCACATACATGTTGCACATATTTTTGGAGGATACCTATTAACGGTTGCAGTTCCAAATGGTCGTCAACCATGAACCATTACCAGCCACGAGTTATTGACCATTGTACATATGGAGCATCAACAATTAACCGTTATCAACCATGAGCGATTAATCATTAGTTATTAACCTCTAGGTATGTAAACACACGAAAACCGTTAGGTATTTCGGCCATTGGTTCGTATAAGCCAAACTACCAATGGTTATCATACAAATGTTGAAATAACCAACAGTCTTCATGCTATTTCATGCTTATAGTAACTAGTAACGAGCTATAACAACTAGCTATTGGTTATCATGACATCCAACCACCAAACCTGCGCGGCTTGGCGCCTGATGTGCCACGATGCCCCATTTCTGAGCTGCCTGGAGGCACTGCAAAACGGCAGTGGCGACCCCTTGGTTGCGTAGAAAATCAAGGATTTATCATGGTTTTACCTATGGATTAATGTTGCTTTCTGATTAGTGTAACCCCCCCTAAAGTAATGAAAATAGATGAAACCAACAGGTAGATACTAATCAGAAACCAACATTAAGGATGAAACATGGGTGATTTGACCATGAAATGAAGGATTAAGTGTTAATGAATGATTATGGTAGACATGAAGGATTATAACATAACGATTTCAAGGCTTAACGCAGGATCCTTTATAGTGAACGAATGGTAGATTATTGATGGCTATGAATGGTAATCTGATGGTAAACAAATGATTATCAATTATTAATCATTCATGAATCAAACTTGGCAATTGGTTATTAACCTGCAATGAAAGGTAAAAGGTGAAAAAATGGTCAATATTGATTCGTTTTGGTAAATGGACGATTATGAATGGTGGATCAAGCTTTCAATATGATGGTCATTACATGTTATCAATTACTCAAATCTAGGTAGCAATGAACGCAATAGTCAAGTAGTAGTCCGTCAGCCAGGCGTTTTTGATCTTGTGCGGTTGAAGCTTGAGATAGTTGATGTGGGAGAACTGGATGGGTGAATCATGGGTCATGCTGCAGAGCTTAAAGGTAGTTATCTACCAAAAGTTGGCGTTCACTTTGGGGTTATGACATGACCCTCATTGAGGGTAGTCATCTACCTTGCTGACCGGTTGATGATTGGGCGGGGTATAGCCAAAAGATTGACGCCAGTCATTAATCTTAAATTAAGGCACCATTATCAAAACTACCACTTGGGCAATGTGGCCACTCCGCTCCCGGCTCCGACTCTCTCACAGCAGTCCCAGGAGTGTCGCGAACCACAACAGCTACAGCTGGTTGTTTGTGGTTGAACCACCATCATCAAACGTATGTGCAAGTCAATCAACTCCAAAATCATTGGGGGACATATACATATTCCAAACCACCGATGAGTTGTAACCTTATGAGTTCACTGGTTTTTGATTCTGCTGAATTTATTTAGTCTTCGACTCAAACATTCATCAGTTCTCCAATCATCTCTAATGCGTGACACCACGTTTGGTGCCAGGGACCGATTCGTTGCTGCCAAGTTGATGGTAACACCATGGCTTGCCCAATTGGTAACACCAGGGTGAGGCACAGGAAATTACAGCGATGCCCAGGGTTTCTGGACACGGACACTGTCAACTGTCAATGGATTCCACATGTATCTAAGATACGGGGAGATATCCAAAATTCATAAAACCTGATGATTTTTGGCGAAGCTTCACCTGTTGGGATGCCTATTTCTATGAAATGTGCATGTCTTTCTGTGTCAAAGCAACGGTCAGCACAACACATCTGGGGCGAAGCAACAGTTTTCTAATTCTATCCACACTAAAGAACTGCCCAGCTATGTACGGTTAAATCGCGGGAGGAAAAAAATCATATGGATCTACCATGAGAGGAGCATCATGAGAGGCACGCCTCCTTCAGATTGTCGTGAAATCATGAGTGGCAAACATGTTCCTCCCAGAAATGTGCAACGCAAAGTAGACACCAAACTAATGCATGTTGTTTTCATCATTGACAGGCCGCACAAAAACGATGAAGGTGTAGTAGGTATGTATGACTTGAACTATGTAGGCAATGCGTATCTATCTATCTATCTATCTATCTATCTATCTGCCTCTAGATTTTAGACATAAACATTGAATTATACGTGCAAACCTTTGCCTGTAGTTGCGTTCATTTGCAAACCTGTACATACAAAGTTCAAAACACATCCATCAACTTCAGGATAGATGAAGGGCATTTTCCCCATAGACTACTCTCTTTAAGGAACTTCTTTTCTGGCTTCATGGGTCCACCTAAGTGCTTGAAACAACACGGCCTACCCCCATCGCCAGTGAAATTCATGGATCACACTATGTCCAGTTGTATCGCTGGCCAAAAAATCTTTGGGTGGATCACCAGGCAACGCAGTCTATGCCTGATTCGGGGATCCTAACCAACTATAACCAACTTCCTTCTCAACAAATCCTCGTTGGTTGGTATCTCTTTTTGAGGCCGAAGGGGATCGCAGTTCTGCCCACATCTCGCGTCGCCAGGAAGGATCGGAAGCCAACACGGCTTGATGCTGTTTACCCAAGAACATGCTGGCCAACTTGCTTGATTCCAGCTCAAGCCAATGTTATCATCTACTAATTGGTGCTTCCCCATCAAACATCATCAAATATGCTTGCTCGATGATGGAATTGACTTGAGACAAACAAATCCACTTCATGATTTTCGGCCGTTGACCAGTTGGGTTCCTCAAAAATGGGGGCCCCATCCGTAATCATCCGGTTAATTAGCCATGTGGTGGTTTCTCAAAATAGGGGGCCCAAAAAATAGTTGGTTTATTACTCTAAATGACTATTGATGGATGATTTGGGGGGTCCCTATTTTGAGAAACACCCATGTATAGTAATAAACCAGCCACGTTTGGGGTTCCCCATGGCTGACCGCCAAGTTGCCCTTATGTTCAGCGTGCGGTCATCGAAGAACAACATCTCGCGCGGATCGAGGCCTGCGGAACAGGGTCATCCATGCTGTTAGTCTCATGATGAACCATTTGGGATAACTGGTTGGTGGTTGAACCACCCCTATCAAACATATTAGTCAACCAACCATTTGTTAATGATTACTAGTGAAAATCAAAAATGTTTGAAACCACCAACTAGGATCATGATTCACCATCGATGAGCCGTTAATTGGTGAATATGAACATCATTTATCAATCGTTATTCACCATAAGAGATCATGCGTCGCCATTTGTGAACGGATTGACAATAAGCATTCTGATCCATTACTGTTGATCACTTATTGACACATGTTCATTTAGCCATTCAATGAACATTTGTTAGCGATTGCTGAACTATCGTGAATCATGAACAGCCATCATGAAAGATAACGAACAATTTTCAATCATCAACACCAGTTGTCAGGGACAACCAACCATTTTCAATTGGCGCAACGATGTGTGCTCCACTCATTCTACCTATCCGCATGACGTTACAGCACCAGCTGGCATGCTTGATTCGACCCTACAAGCGCCAGCTCAACTAAAAATACTCTAGGGACATGTTTTCGACCACCATTGACTGCAGGGTGGTGGTGATGGTACTTGGTACTTTACCCTTTGAGTCTGTATGAATGGTGGCTGAATCCAGCTTTTGGAGGTCATTATCCTTGGTCATGGTAGATATGAATACGCCGCCCCGATTTCACTGGATATTACATTGCTTGGTGGTTTCAACCCAAACAAAAAATATTAGTCAACCAACCACGTGTCAGTAATTACTAGGGAAAACAAAACAAATGAAACATTTTGAAACCACCAACTAATATGCCTGGCAACAGCTCGATCTCCAACTTGCAATGACCAAACGAGTTTGACACCACCAGAAGGCACGAATCCGGCAGAGGCCCGGATTCAACTGCCGAAGGTCGAATCCGGACGATGGGAGATCAATCTTGACCACACATATGTGGAGGTAGATCACCAACTGTTCGTGAAAATGGGAATGCTTTTTAGTAATAATCTCCCACTAGCTCTGGTGAGACAAACGTCAGTACCTCATGACATCGATATCCACAAATACCCACTATCCTATGGGGGATGCAGTTCACCCACGTCGCCAAATCCCGAGGTAACTGGGAGTGTGGGGACATGCATGTGGTAGGAATAACGGTACAGCGATGATGAATACTGGTTTCCGTCACCAGGCAGAAAGTTGGAATGATTTCAAGAATAAGTGAAGCACTATTACTTTCACCTAACACCAATAACCGTGTGTAGCTCAGGAAAGTGAAAATGACGATATTGTCAACCATTAAATCGACGATTAAATCATGAAAAGAATCATCAGAATCAGATGGTTATCATCCTGATTGACCATTACACTAACCGTTCATGTGAATTGATAGCTTGATTTATGGACTGATAGATTGGTGGGTTGGTTGATCTATTGCTTCTTTGATTGGTTGTTCCGTCCAAACATTTGATTGACTGCGGTGGGGACGAACATCAACATCACACATATGTATATATATACAGTATATTCATATAAATTCAATCTCCATCTCTCCTCCAGATCAGTCAACGGATGCCAACGTCAACGGCCACGGATGGCCTGAAGCTTCCACGATTTGTTTGAAATGCGCGGTTTTGCTGCCTGGAAAAATGGCCTCAGGCGGCAAGACCACCACAGTGGCTTTCAGCTGAGCTCATGGATCCATTTGTTAAAACGCCATCGATTAAACATGGTTCAACCATCAAGAGCTGGTGAATGCTGGTGATTTACCATCTTAATCCATCGAACAAATAGGTCTATGAAATTTTGGTAATTAATAACCATCAGTTATGGAGGTGATTAACAAATGCGATTGACCACCATTTGATTGGTTTAACCATAGCTGGTGAATCCATCAAATATAGAGGTTTATTCATTTCTATCTACCATCAGCTCCTGGTTGCAGCTGGTTTTGGTGTGTTGTTGAGTGTTGGTCGCCCAAAACCAACGGATTGCCTGAAGGACCTGCGCTTGTGCTGTCCCAACATAAGGCCGGCCCTGTTATATCTGCATTTCTTGTCGTGCGTGTTTGCGAGTTTCGTTGTCATGCATGCCTCCACGTGTAGGCAAGTATGTTATTTGAACAAATGAATTCTGTCATTGAATTGATTGACACCACCATCCAAAACCATCGCTCCTTTCTATTTTGTATCTGCACACCGTCAAAACGTAGATACCGTGCATGATCGAAACAATTTCACAATCTTTTCAAGGTGTAACAAAATGCAACAAACCCAAAGCCGCAAATGAGTTGGCACGTTCAAGTTCACACATTGAAATTGGAACTGTAGCAATGTGCATTCGAAGAAAGCAAAGACCGCCACATATGGTCAATAGAGCTTCCTCATGGTCAAGTAGTGGGGATCAGCAATGGTTCATTGATGATAATATATGGGTGTTTCTCAATATAGGGGTCCCCCCAAAAATGGTGAGGTTATTACTAGAAGTGGTTCATAAACTGGATGATAACTGGGGTACCCCTGTTTTGAGAAACCACCATATGATAACCGATGAATTCTGATCCCAGCACGGCCTGTTCAACTACACCCAAGGCACCATCAGAGGTTTCTCGATGCCACCAGGACCTCGGAACACATTCAACGACCTGGGTGAGTTCCGTTGAAACATGGCATGGCTCTGGTCATAGCATGCCATCCCAAACACCATTCCTCGTTGGTGGTTGAACTCCCCCTATGGAAAGAAAATGGTTGGTGGGTATTATGTTATAATCCCTATGGAAAATATGCTTGTCAAATCTTGTCAACCAACCAATCATTTGTAAGTACTCGGGAAAATTGCACATGTTTGAAACCACACACCAGCCGTAGAATTCCAATTCAATGTTCGAACCCCCTTGCTGACCAATGGGATCAGTCCCAGTCGATCCTAATCGGCCGTGTGTGATGTGCACTACATGACGATCGCTGCCGGCACTTCTGCTTGGCCCGAGCCTGTCCGGTCCTGGAAGAAACCCATGTGCTGGAGCAGCCCAGAGCACGTTTTTTCCTGCCAGGCAGGGAGAAGCTGGAGCTACTCCCTCGTTTCTCCCTGGCCCAGTCCTGATTCAGCCTGGGCTGGGTTTGCTGGTCACTAAGCAGCTCAGTCTGAACACCGATGTTTTGTTTCCCCATGAAACTAGTCCAAGTCCACCCACAGTCGCACAAGCATGTGAAGGGATCAATATGCATCTTGTATTTTAAAGCTGCATCGCAGAATTAGAGTAGGTCAGCCCCATGCTGGGGTTTTGCTTTGTTCTGCTTCTTTGAATTAGGGCTTCACGTTCAGGCTCCCGCGCATCTTTTTCCCTTAAGCAAATTACTGTCCATCAGGAGTCAGGAGGGTTCAGAAAGAATGTCATTGACGGCCTTGTCTGGAGAGAACTATTGTAGGGTATTGTCATTCATCAGCAAAAGGGCATCAGGATCCATCACAACGATTACGAACACCTTTTCAACAACTTGAATGAGACGATGCCCTGAGAATAGTCAACAAATGCAAAGAATCAACATTTTTTGGCACATCCATTGGTTTCATAAACAAATAGTAAACACAAATATTTTATCAACTTGATAACCTACAGTATGCAAGTTTACTATTGAAACATATTGAAACCAACATGGATACTAGAACCAGAATTGGTTTAGTAGTTTACAATAATCAACAATAACCAGCATGAATCCTAGAAACGGCCGTCGGACCAGTCATCGATTTCAGCGGGAGCTCCGCCGCGGCTCGCCTGGGAATTGGCAGAAGCCACGGCCATGCGCTGCCCAGAACCTGCGCCGCAGATCCGTGGCGTTTGGATGATGATTTCCTTGGATGGATGATGAGTTGGATGAAGTTGGTTGGATCATACTAAGATCTACTAAGTAGAAGTTGGAGTTGGTTGGAGTTGGTTCCTTCAATGGATGATGCACTCTGTAGTTGGTTGGAGATAACAACTACTAAGATCTACTAAGTGCATTGCCATGATTGAGGATAACAACTCACGACCCAGAGCTGTATTGCTTCTGTGGCTTCACATTTGTCCATGGGGTGACCCATTGTCGTGGTCAACCACCAGGATGCAGTGCCCATAGGATCACAACCAGGGCATTGTGCATCTCCAGGCATCGGTCAATTTCAACCATCATCCCAGATTTATATATTTCCGGCGATCGCAAGCGATCTGGTTGGATCGATGCTAGCTGGTGAGACAACTAGCAGCAGCTAGGCAGAATCTGGTTGGTGGTCTCAACTCCTCTGAAAAATCTTTGTTAATCCATCAACCGTCCCAAATATAGGGGAAATTAGATTATGTAAAAAACCACCAACTCGTTGTAAACGATCATCCCCTATCAGCAGCACGCTCCAGCACCTATTCTCATCAGGTGCCATTTGCCGTACTCGCATCGTCCCAGCAACGTGATCGTTGAGATTTTGAGCAGATCAGTCCGGTCACCACGCTACCAACCACGCAATCTTTTCCTATACGGCTGTTTCTCAAGTCATAGGGGTGCCCTGAAATCATGCATTAAGAACATTTAAGAACTACTTCTAATAATGAACCCACCATTATTGGGCCCACATACAGCTCTCTTACCCTCTGGAAACCACCAAGTTTTAAAGGCTAATTCATCAGCTACAACTAGTGCGTTTTTTAGTTCCAGGTCAGTTTTAAAGAGTGTAAACATGCCTTCTTGTTGCTTGGCGCTGTACAAGGCATACCTTGGAAAGCACTCACCTGACCGAATAAAACTGTTGGCTGGGTGCAAGTTTTTGCTACCAGCTGATTGAGCGCTCAAACCGAGCGATGCTGTGTGTTGGAGAGTAGGTTTGGTTGGTGGTTAGTCAGACCGAATATGGTTGTTTCTCAAAATGGAGGTAACCCAATGGGTTACTATTATCGATGGTTTATATAAGATGATTTGGGGGTACCCCTATTTGGAGAAACCACTATATGGGTCGAGATTGCTTGGTATTGGATGGTTGATAATTAAGCTGCATAGCCAAACCGTTGTCACAGCGGATCTGTCAGTGGTAGAACTGTTGTTCAGGCTCGCGCTGGGTGTGTTTCTTTGTGCCAACAACTCATCACAGTTGTCCAATCAGTTCAACTCGTCACCCACAGGTATCACTTCAATCAGTTGCTCAACGAGTTCACCTTATCCAACTTTGTGGCGCTGCAGCTGTGGGGCAGACTCCAACAACAGGGAGCCACACATGTGGGACGGCAGCTCCCCGAGGCGGTATGGGGCAGCCGCACGTCCCGCCTTTCAGGTGACGCACCTCACAGATGATCCACTGCGATGAGTTGCGGATACCAGTTCGGTATATCATCAGTTTTTTCATATAGTTAATCAATGATAATCAATGATAATCAATGATAAACTAATCAATGTAAGAGAAAACACTATAGCATTGTAAACATTTTCTATGTAAAACTAATCTTTTTGTTTTGTTAGCCGATGTATACCAGGTTTTGTGTGAATTGATCAATGATCGAAAACTGATGATCAATGAATGTATATCATCAGTTTTTCAAATTACAGCCACTAGGAATCCCTGACCATCCTGGAATCATCTCTGGGCAAAACGTAGTGATTTCAGTTGCAAAGCCCAGCATAAGCTGAGCTTAGCAACACGACTTGTTGAGCACCCCTGCCCCCTGGTGAACAGCTGATCGCTGCAGCAGTGGTGCTCGCAATTCCTTATGATTCGCGGTGTCAGTAAGTTAGTACGACTGTAAGCACGTGCTAGACATGTCTAGGCATTGTTAACATCAATCTTCATATTCATGCTGTTGATGGTCGTCAACCATAATTGATCAATTATGTTCCTTGGTTTATTCTGCTCGTTGGTTTTATTCCCCTAAATATGCAATTGCCAAACTGGTGTTTCATTTCATACAGGGATGGAAAACAAAAAACAAACCACTTCAGACTTCATGATGCTTCACCATTTATGAACAACATCACCAACCAACTAACAACAAACCACCACCAACCAACAACGGTATCACAACCAACTATGACAATTACATTCTATTGCTGATCAACCCTGGTTGGTGGTGATAACCCCTCTGAAAACTATTAGTCAACCAACCAATTTGTCAATCATTCCTAGAGAAAAGAAAACATGTCAATCAAACCGCCAGCCAGAACCTTCTGCATCTCCCTACTATTGGTTGGTTATTATCCCTATTATTGCTTGGTTAATATTTACGCACAACCATATATAGCTGGTATATCCCCACTATTGTTACTTATTATCCTCTATTATCAAGCATTTAGCAGCTAGAAATCACCATTGGTTGGTTGGCTGGTTAATATCGACCCTTCTACCAGGTCACAATCTCCGCCGCTTCTTTGAAGGGCTTGGCCACTGCAGCCTGGGCCATGGCGGTCGTGGCCAACTTCCACCGAGAAAAACTCATCACCACAGATCGCGCCTGGCATTGCACCCCATCAGGGGACACGCGGTGCGGCGGCCCGTAACGGGGCTGTGCAGCATCAAAGGCCCACAGGGTTTGGTCCTGCAGAGGCCGGGGATTTTGGCCAAGAAACATCAACTGGTTGGTGGTTTCAACCCCTGTGAAAAATATTAGTCAACCATGTTAATGATTACTAGGGGCAAGAAAAAATGTTTGAAACCATCAACTAGATCAATAAAGCATGTAGCCACATCGCAGAGATGTTATTTGATTCGAGCACGAATCAAGTTGCCATCACTTGTATATGTAGCCAGCAGCAATTGCAGTAAATGCAGTTCCGAATTCCCAAACACCAGCCTGGTACAATCAACCATTCGCACGTCAAATCCCTTGCAAATCCACTCATATCCACTATAAATCAGCCTCCAGTTTCAATCAACTAATGGACATGGTGCCATCAGCATTGTGACCAGCTGGCTTTTGCTTTCAGGGTCCCACGATTTATAGCACCAGATCATCACGCAGCAAATGCCACCCCCTGAGTTTTTCCAAATCATCCAGTTCATTAGTTGCTTTTAGTAATAAATCGAAAAATACTTGGGGGTGCACATTTTTGAGAAATGATCTTGAGACATTTCCAATCCTTTCAGGGCTCGTGTGCAATCCTGAACCGTGGATGACTGGTAGGTCATGTGAAATGCCTGCGAATTCATGTTAATTCGCTTCTGATTCATGCAAGGTGGTACACCATAGTTATAAGCTGGTGAATTACCCATCCAACTATTCAGGATGGTGGTCACCAGTTGATTAAGGACGATGGTTAAGGATGATTAATTAAGGATTGTTTAGGATGGTATCATCTTAGATGACTCGGGATGATGCTTAGAGTCGAGTGACTAGCGACGACGATCGGCACCCAACACCGCAGCAACTCCCGTCCAAGTCAAAGATCAGCAACGTGGGTGTAGGGCCATCCATCCTGCCTTTCTCCTGGGGCGCCAAAGTGATATAACGAGGCAGGAAATCACAGGGGACGACAACGAATCTTCAACGACCAGGTGGATAATAATGGTTACAGTAATGCTACTGGTGAATGATGGTTATATTGATCATTAGCTGGTTTGGTGGTTGAACCACCCCTATGAAAAGTATGTGTCAACCAACAATTTGTTAACAATTACCAGGGAAAAGGAAAAATGTTTCAAACCACCAGCCAGCTATTCATGATCCTATTTGCGACTGGAATATCTACAGTAGCATGACCCACTTAACCATCGCAGCAGCCACGAAACACGTCGC
Organism: Symbiodinium kawagutii; assembly: GCA_009767595.1. Taxonomy (NCBI): domain Eukaryota; class Dinophyceae; order Suessiales; family Symbiodiniaceae; genus Symbiodinium; species Symbiodinium kawagutii. The sequence continues at coordinate 163,187 of VSDK01020268.1, read as the reverse complement.
TTCTTGGTCATCAGCTTACGCTCGCCAAATCCAGGCAGGTCATCATTGGTGACTGCCATGCTCACACCCACCACAAAAGCAAGCATCAAACGGCCTTACCCTGCTGAAGTTCAAACAAATCTGATGGATCTTATGTCTCCCGCGTCAACCAACTTTCTTGCTTCCGACGATCAATGATCATCCAAAAGCAACCTCGTTCACATAAAGATCAACTCTATAATCCACTAGAATCATTGGAAACCAATACCAGCCAGCTAGCAAACATGCCGTTACTAGTTAAGCCAATCATTTCTTTGGCCGATGAAAAATCATTACTCGGGAAAATGTTTGCCAATCGACCTTTTTGATGCCAGTGCTCCAGTGTGTCACCATCGCAGCCAGTCCTCTCTCTGAGAGTCGGCTGGCGCACGGCGAGCCATGGCGGCATGGCCACACAAAAAAGCAGCGATCTGAGGGAGCAAAGGGTGATCAAATTCAACAAGCTACAAGTACGTGTAAGTACATGTAGATAAAATTATCTGTGGAGACATTCATGCAATTTAATGCACGCGTCTGTCCTAGTCGTTCTATCATCATTATTAAAAGTTACTAACCATGACTAACCACAACAAGCACCGCAATCTTCTGGCTGGTCGCTGTGAACTACAGCCAAAAGCAGCCACTTGTTAGAATACCAATGTATCTGACCTTCATGGGAGGACAGGATTTGTTATATATGTACGCGAGACATGTGCAAACATTGGACCACTTGTTATGTCACAGCGGCACTCGCCGGTTGATTATACCTCCGCATGCAAAAAGCCATGCCAAGAAGGGAAGCTACGGGACAAATCAATGGGCAGAATCTGCTGGTGACTGGCGCACTGCCTATGGAGACTTCTGCCTATCCCAGGCGTATCATTGGGGCCAAAGGAAGGCGGTCAGGGCAGCACTTCCAACAGCGATCAGGGCCAGCATGTGCCCATCAGAAAAATGTGAGCAAAATCATGGCAAAGGGAAAACATTCGAAGAAAATGCACACACTAGTGCCTAGTCGCAATAGTCGCAATAGTCATTGAAGTATGAAACCATTGATTTTGCTGAAGTTTGCAGCTCAGCTTGGTCGACAACACCAACTCCTTGGCATTTTGGACCCGAAATGCACCTCCAAACACCAACAGCTTGGTGGTAGGCTGCCACGATTTCCCACAAACACATTACGCATCAAACGGAAATCGCCTACCCGGCCACCCGAAGTGACCTTGATTCTAATCACACGTTTTGAAGGCCCGGAGACCACTCCCCCGTTGCCGTTGCGCGGCAACGGCCCTCTGAGACCGACTATATTTCCTCACCACCTGCATGCTGGTTGACTTTGAGACTGGACATTCCTCAAATACCAATGAACTAAAACATGTGTTCCTGTGGTTCCTTATTATGTGCTAAAAACCACCCCTATCTGCACGTAAACACAAATTCTGTAAATATGGTCACATCTAGATATCTTCAGTATTTTGTATTCTTTGTCTATCTGTGTCTTACGTAGATATCCACATGTGTGCCTCTCTGCAATATGTCAAAAGTTGATAATCATGAGATCCTGACAGTTCACGTGCCTGCAATTGGCTCTGGTCTTGGACATTTTCCACCTTCTTCTTCAGCCTTGGAGCATCGCACACCGGGTCAACCGCCTTGGTTAACTGTACTCGTTACGAACGTTGTGTTGACCTGGTCACATTATCTGAACATCTGCGGATGTTATGTGCTTAGGTGATGGTAGCTGGCGCATGCTTTGCGGATGTCCTTCTTTCTGCGGGGAAATGAGAGCGTTTCAAGTGCAGAGTTAGGAGAGCTTTATAGCTTTGGATCTGTTGGCTCTGCCTTCAGACATTTTCAGTTGCCGCACGTTGGCCTCGAATCTTGATTTTAGAGCTATCTGTTGTCATCCTTTCATTTCAGGAGTGCAATTCTAATGGGTGCACATCATACTGGTTGCTGAGTAGGGAGTCCCGTAGCGGGTAACATCTGGTAGAAGACCCAGGAGTGGATGTTACACTGCCCATTCACAGAACCGTTCAGGTAGCTGAGGAAATACCAACCACTCTGCCAGGTTCCTGCTACCACTGCAGAAAGAGCTGCTCCTATGTATCATATCATTTAAATATCTCTTGTCTCCTGTGGAAAAAACAAAATAAACCAAATGTCATGTCGTTACTATGACTATGGCAAGTGTTTTGCGTGTGCCAACAGTTGCCATGCAGAAGACTGATGAACATAGACAGCCATGAGTGTAGCCCCCAAAAAATTGATGTACGTTGATAGCCATCTACGCGTATGTTTCATTTGGTGGTATCCTATTCAACGTGAACATTTGCAGGTATGGTTTGGAATGGTTGGGGAGTATGCCACGGACGCGGACATAGCTGCTCTGTCCTCGGATGAGCATGTCGCACCGCTGCTTGTGCTTAACGACAGAGTTATTCAGGGTGACTGCTGTCTTGGCTTCAACGCAAAGCCAAGACTCTTTACTAAGTGGAAAAATCGGTTGCCCAGACTTGGACATTTCACATTGCCGCACATTCTTTGGGAGCCAAAATCCGATGATCTATTTGGGGTCGACCAGAGCTTCTCTCTGGAAATGTTCATTCCATTTCACTGGCGCTATCGTTGCTTGCTATGACATGACCTCATGGGCCACTGGCGAGACCCCAAAGCATCTGCTGGACTCCTTGGGGAAATTCTGCAGCACCTTCACGATATATTGCCAAATCTTGTACAGGTACTACGCATATGTGTCGTATATGTGTGTACAGCCGCATGTGCGCAGATTGAAGATCCAAGATGAATATGCGTGATCTCTGCCAGAGTCAAGAAAACACATCAACATCTTTTCGGGTGTATAATTGCTAGACATATTGGGCCATTAATGTTATTGGTTTACATAGTTACGTAGTCATGAGTCATACATACCTGCTTCATACCACCCACATAAGATTTCTCTTATTGCTATCTCCAGACTCACTTCATGTTACGTAAAAAAATAGTAGACAGCATCACAGCACCCAGAAAAAAAACACATGCGGGTAACAAGATCACCCAGCAGTGGGACAGTGGCTCTGTTTACCAGTGGGAATGTACATTATGTACATTAAATCAGTAAATAAACATCTTGATATAGTGTGTCATATTGAACGAATCTTTTGCTTGATTTGCTTTCAACTCAGGGCTCAGGGTTGATGAAGTGTTCTCAGAACCCCCTCACTATGCCTTGCTCAACCCGCATGTTTCTTTTCCCCAGCAATAATCAACAACAGCTGCAACAGGTAGCACAAACACAACAAGATGAACCGAACCAGCCGCTCACAACAGCGCGAAGAGCGGCGGATCAAAAGAAGCACAACACAGCGCTCGCTCTGCCCTCGGGAGCCTCGCATCTTGCCAACAAATATCTGTGGGTCAAAACCCTGTACCCCTAGTTCCCCTATCATTAACCATTGTTTTCCCTAGAGTTTTGTTGGTCATCCCCCATGAAATTGGTTGGTGAACTGCTTGATCCAGCTCGCCACATCTGAGGCTGGAGCTTGGAGCGAATCATCAGCATGGTGGAGACGTTGTTCCGCTTTTGGTTCAATTCTGATCGCCTCAGCGTTGCGAAGCAGCGACCCCAAATCGTGACATCGCCAGGCACGCTGCCACGTGTACCGCTTACAAACACCGGGAGATTACAAACAAAAGCTGGCTGGATATGGCCGGTGACGAATTCTTGCCAAGGCCGTTCTCAAGCAACGAGCCAACCTGCTGGCGATCCATGCTGAAAAAGGAATTCGGAATCGGAATTTATGGAATGATAGATATGATGTGATAGTGCTCCCGGTCATTTGCCAGCTACCAGTTCCGTACAAGCCATGTACTATGCGATCGGTGGTCGTACGATCAAGAGTTCAATAATTCTTGGCTAGAAATCTAGGTCCAACTCAACTCCAATTGATAATTCAATGTTTGGTAGAATAACCAATCGGTACATCCACTTCTTCGTAAACCACCTCGAGTTTTACCAGATCAACCCAGCTGGTGACCTAACAGGTAGGAATAACTTTTGGTTCATTGTATCTTTATAATCCGCCTATGAGTGGGCACCTCCATACACGAACTTATCGGCTTCGCTGCGACGCCCCCAACAACGAGGAACCGGTGGGCAATAGATCCCCGGGATGGATCGGGATCATAGGGCCGAACGAACTAACACCAACATGCACCGACCAACAAGATACTCGAAATTTTGGATGTTTCCATCTTCCCTTCCATTCAACACATACTTGCAGTCCAAACCACCACGATCCACGAGGGGGGCCATCCCCAACCAACATCAATCGCCGAACATTTCGGAAGATCTGAGGCTATCTGCGTGTTGCACAGCCCAACCATGGCCATTTCACCCCCGCCGTCGCCATGGCAGGGCCCCTGGTGGCCCCCAAGGACGGACCCTGCGCCCCAGTGGCAACTTCTCGGCCGCTGCTGCAGCTCGCTTCATCTCAGCCTGTGCTTGGAGCACCTGCAGCGCAGCGCTGCCAACCAACGGCGGCCATGGCTACCCAAGCGTAGACAGATTCACCATGGCCATGATGTATCTACAAAAATTGAGTTTCCTTTTTTTTTAAAGTATTAATTCACAATCATTAAGCAATTGTTAAAAAAATGAATTCACAAAAGTTAAAAACTAAGCAAACAAAAAGCGTAATTGATCCACAATATAGACATGGACAGATTCAACATGAACACAAACTGACACCGGTTTTTGCAATAGATGCGATCTGATCTTTTACTGTTTTTGATCGTAGCTACGATATACAGTTCTTCTCATACCAATGATTGACATTGGTCAAAGGAAGTTTCGATACGAAAGTTCCGTGTTACGAACAACCACAATGACTACTGCAACTGATGGCTAATGCAACAGATGTCTAGAGCCAGAGAAGTCTAGAGCAAGAGATGTCTAGAGCAAGAGATGTCTAGAGCAAGAGATGTCTGAAGCAAGAGATGTCTAGAGCAAGAGATGTCTGAAGCAAGATGTCTGAAGCAAGATGTCCGAAGCAAGAGGTGTCTGAAGCAAGAGATGTCTAGAGTAAGAGATGTCTGAAGCAAGATGTCTGAAGCAAGAGATGTCTGAAGAGCAAGACATGTCTGAAGCAAGAGATGTCTGAAGCAAGAGA
>VSDK01020268.1:139730-155184 GCA_009767595.1 Symbiodinium kawagutii | reverse complement strand
GTTGGTGGTTTTGCGTTGGTGGTTTTGTGTTTGTGGTTTTGCGCTGGTGGTTTTGTGTGGTGGCTTTGTGTTGGTAGTTTTGTGTGGTGGTTTTGTGTTGGTGGTTTTCTGTTGGTGGCTTTGTGCGGTGTCTTGTTTTGCTGGTTTTGCGTTGATGGTTTTGCGTTGGTGGTTTTGTGTTGGTGGTTTTGCGTTGGTGGTTTTGTGTTGGTGGCTTTGTGTGGTGGTCTTGTTTTGCTGGTTTTGTGTGGTTGGCTTGTTGGTGGTTTTGCGTTGGTGGTTTTGTGTTGGTGGTTTTGCGTTGGTGGTTTTGCGTTGGTGGTTTTGCGTTGGTGGTTTTGCGTTGGTGGTTTTGTGTTGGTGGCTTTGTGTGGTGGTCTTGTTTTGCTGGTTTTGTGCTGGTGGTTTTGTGTGGTGGTTTTGTCGCGCAACAGGAAGCACAATTTTTTGAAAGAACCATTCCAACAAACTATAGGCACTTTTGCCTCTGAATTATAGGCCACCGTTTTTTTTGATCTTATAGTGGTTGACCTTGGGAAACTTCCGCCCCCGGCTTGCCCGGGTACTACTGGTATAAAGGAGACACAGCAAATACCTGGATAGCACCATACGTCCCATTTTCTGGACACATTGAGGCAACTGAAGGACAAGGGTTGAAACTGGACTGACCACTGGGAATGCCAGGAAAACCCCACAAGTTTCACAAACAAATCAATAAGTTTGAGGGTTGGAGATTATATCCAGAAATATATCAGAAATAGTTGATGGCCTCTCACAAAATGATTGATTAATGACAAGGGAGTGTTAGAGGGTTGATGTAGTGTAAGAGTTATTTTCACTAATATAGTTTGTACTCCCTGTGAACTGTTCTAGGCTTTACAATAGCATGTTCCACACCGATTGATGCGTTGGGTGCATCACCCGTTGAAAGCCCTTGTCGAGATCGGTATAGCAGAATCAAACAAACAAAGTACCTCCCTAGCTTAGTAAGAATCGAACGGGCAACCATATGTATATGCTTATACAACTAACTTGCAGACAAGCTAAGCTAAGTGACTCAAAATTTGAGTCAGTACCTGACTAGCTAACTAACTAATTAAATAACCAACTGACTGACTAACCAACTGACAAACTGTCCAGCTGACTAATTGCCTAACTTACCAGCTAGCTTCCAGACTAATCAACCAACTATAATAATGAATTTGCAAACAAAATAGCATAACAACACAGTCACTAGCTGAGTCACTGAACATACAGCGAACACGCCCCAATGCCAATGCACAGGAAGGGGCTTCGGAATGTTCGAAGTTGACGATGACATACAGCCCTACACCCCAAAGGATGTGTTGAGATGTGTTGAGCAAGTAGCCTGGTTATCCCAAGCATCGAGAGACTGTATGCATATTGATGCCACATGACATCACATGCTATCTATTGCCATTTACTATACAACATGTATACCATAATATCCTGTTCCAGAGTTGATCCAGCTGCTTTCCAGAAGCCACTCTCGCCGAACAGCCTCCTCTGAATGCTCCACATCGCCGTAACTCAGTCGAGGAATCTTCCCACACAGCTGTTGGTTTCAAGAGTGATCATCCGGAATCACCCACAGCTGATCACCGATTTCTGATGGTATGTAATCGATCAACAAATTTTGCCAGGCAATCAAAGTTGTACATGCATACATATATCATATATATATATATATAAATATGTAGTAGTGGATACTGTAGATTTCTATCAACTGATTTCTACTGTAATTGACTGATATAAATTGCAATGATATACACATGATGCACATGGGGTGACAATTCGGGGCTTTCCATTCCACCTTGGGGTTCATTTTTTGCTTAGCATCACACAGGGTGCGTGCCACCGGGCAATAGTCTCCAAATCCGGACCTAAAACTCACGGCCTCCTATTTATCTATCGATCTGCAGTACCTATCTGACAGAATGACAGAATTAAAGTACAAGTATAGTACGAAGCTCAATTGAGCTACTGTACTGATTTCCAGCGGGTTTTCTAAGCTCCCTGGCTAGATTCACAAAGTCAGCTTGATACTTTGAATTCGCCTCCCTCAATCTCAGAACGCCTTCCCCCCAATCATAAAACATTGCCATTGGACACCGTAAAAAGCCTGGATTGAGTATGAAACCTAGGTTTCTGGGGGTGTGCTTGATGTTAGCTGTCAGTGAGAATGGATCAATTCAATTCGGTGATACGTGCAGGGTCCCACAGTCTCAGGTGTTCATAGTTTCATAGTTTCGTGTTTTCCCAACTCACCAAGTCACTTACATAAAGTCACCATACAGAAGGCGCAGCCGTCACGTTTGTTCAATCTTGCTTCGTATCAAGACTTGTTGAGTTCTTCTAAACCTTCAAGACATTGAAACGAGGGTGCCGGACAGCAACTTTTTGCCAAAAGGACACAATTGTTATGATGATGATGATGATGATGATGATGATGATGATGATGACGATGATGATGATGCTGCTGCTGCTGATGATGATGCTGATGATGATGATGCTGCTGATGATGATGCTGCTGCTGCTGCTGATGATGCTGCTGCTGATGATGATGCTGATGATGATGATGCTGCTGCTGCTGATGATGATGCTGATGATGATGATGCTGCTGCTGCTGCTGCTGATGATGCTGATGCTGATGATGATGCTGCTGCTGCTGATGATGATGATGCTGCTGCTGATGATGATGCTGCTGATGATGCTGCTGATGATGATGATGCTGCTGATGATGATGATGATGCTGCTGATGATGATGCTGATGATGCTGCTGATGATGATGGTGATGATGCTGCTGCTGATGATGATGATGATGATGATGCTGATGCTCATGATGATGCTGATGATGATGCTGCTGCTGATGATGATCATGATGATGCTGCTGCTGATGATGATGCTGCTGCTGCTGATGATGATGATGATGCTGATGATGATGATAATGCTGCTGATGATGATGATGCTGCTGCTGATGATGATGATGATGATGATGATGCTGATGACAATGATGATGATGCTGATGCTGATGATGATGATGCTGCTGATGATGATGATGATGCTGATGATAATGATAATGCTGCTGATGATGATGATGCTGCTGCTGATGATGATGATGATGATGATGATGCTGATGATGATGATAATGCTGCTGATGATGATGCTGCTGCTGATGATGATGATGATGATGATGATGCTGATGATGATGATAATGCTGCTGATGATGATGCTGCTGCTGATGATGATGATGATGATGATGATGCTGATGATGATGCTGCTGATGATGATGCTGCTGCTGCTGATGATGATGATGGTGATGATGATGATGATGATCATGAGGATCATGAGGATAATGAGGATCATGATGATCATGATGGTAAAGAACAAATGCTGCTGCTCATAGTGATGACATGTTACACTGTTACTGTGCGCATCGCATAGCAACCTGGTATGTCGAGAGTGCCCAGAATCCGTGATTTCCAATGTGGCTTTTCTAAGCATCCGCTTTTGGTGATTCGCCCTGTGAGTGGGCACAAACAAACCATTGGTGGTTTCTCAAGTCAGAGGGGTACCCTGAGTTATCATCCGATGTATTAAGCATTCATATTACTAAACCACTCATGATAGTTGATATATCCCCTAATATTGCTTGTTATCCCCTTGTTAATAGCCCTTGTTAACCATTTAGAAACCATCCATAACTTTGGGCTTCCCAGGTCCTGGCTTGAGAAACACCAACTCTTTGGCAGCCGCGCCCAGTCGCCCATGATCAGCTCAGGCCCTCGCTCGACCTTCGCAAGCTTCTCCATCTGCTGCAGCGCCTGTTCTCTGCGCCACTTCATCTGTGTCAAACGCCTGGGGGAGCGCAACAAGCAGCGCTGTGGGCTGCGGGTTGTCCCATGCTGTCCCTTAGTAACAGCCATTATTCACCATTGCCATTGCCAACCATTTTTAGCCACTATCGATATCCATTGATTGCATCTTCCGTGTCCAGCAACCACGACATATTGACCTTCAGATTTGCTACCATCAGCAACTATTATGGACATCTATTGATCATCAAATCAACCCTTTGGCTCGTGATCAGTGACCATCAATCATTTCTCTGAAGTGAAAAAACAAACGTAGACCCAGAAAATGTCCGCAGTTCACGGACTCAGGATAACCAGATTGCACATAGTGAAATGGATTTCGAAACCCTCCGAACCTTTTTTCATCTTCCAACAGGACCCGGGAATGCTTGGCAACCGCAGGTCTGGGGCGTATATCGAGGGGAACCACATGGTACCACTACAACACCAAACTGTTTTCAATTTAGAGATTTGGGCACCGCCGAAAATTTGAGAGTGCTTCTTTTTCAGAAAAAGACTGATAAGTAAACTGCTCACCAACCAGAATGTCAGCTGCCATGTTGATTGTGTCACTACATATCGCTTTTGAAGGCTTGCCAGCGTGTGGCGACCATGAGGCATGGCACCTCCCAATGAGGCAGGTTGACATTGTTCAGCTGCAACGACTCGGCTGGGTCTCCCAACTCCCTTTCGGTGCTGCTGCTGCTCTTGGCCCTGGCCACCGAACGTTTGATGGTTTGTGGTTCACGCGGAAGGCTATCAGCCACTAGGACAACTTTGAATACCAACCCTGGATTGATAACCCCATGTTTGATTAATAGGGGGTATCACCCAAAAGCTTTCTTTTTCCATTCAAATGGTACCCCCACCAATTGATTGAACCCATGGTTTAGTAATCTGGGGTCAACACTACGAGATAGGTATATCAGTCACTGATCACAAGCAATAGATTTCTTGGTATGAAGATTGTACCAGCTAGATGTTGAGAAGGTGATAGTAGGTGAATAACCTTCTACACTAAGCCAACCATGTGACTGTCAGCCAATTCACAATAAATGGTGCCTGCGTGTTGCAGTTTGTTGAGGCATAGGGCATCTAACTACAGGCATTCTATCATACATAGTACTAATTATGCACAGAGACATAGTGAAACATAATCTCTTAGTAACCAGCTAGTTGTCACAGTTTTGCATGAAACATCTGAGGGTCTGACACCTCATGAAAACGACACCAGTTGAATGACGGGTGCCACATGATGCCACAGTGCATAAGAGAATCCAACGGCACACAATAGATTGCATGCAGCGCTACAGAGCAATAGCGGTATACAATTAGAGACAAGTTGCTTTACACACACATTATATATATATATATATATTGAAAAAAAAAATATATATATGAAAACTATATATAATATATATAAATTATAGATATAATATATGTAAATTCTATATAGCTTATATAAATCATATATAGCATATATTCACTATATAAATATATAAATATATATATACATATCAAATGTTCACCCTATACACATACTGAGTCAGTAATTAAATCGTATGCGTCCATTTAAGTACTCTTGGCCCTGCGGCAGGACTTAGCATCTCGAGTGTGGCCGGCAAGGGGGGAACACAACGGTTCAGCCACCGCCATTTGCAGGAAAAATCACAAATCAAGCGAAATAGTGGCTAAACTACTGGCAAACAAAACAAGAAAAACAAGAGAAATAACAGAAATCTCCATAAGGAACAACAGAAACAAAAGAAACAACAGAAACAAAACAAGCAAAATAGTAATTCAGAAAAACCTAGTGGCAAACGCGCGCGTAAACATATCCGAATCGGCGCATGTTCGACGTTCAAGAGCTCCACTGCTCGGCAGGCATCAGGAGAGCTACAGTTTTTCACGTCCATTTTGCAGAAACACTTGGCAAGCTGGGTCAAGCAGTTAACCAACCAATTTCATGGGGGATAACAAGCATAATATATGTAAATTCTATATAGCTTATATAAATCATATATAGCATATATTCACTATATAAATATATAAATATATATATACATATCAAATGTTCACCCTATACACATACTGAGTCAGTAATTAAATCGTATGCGTCCATTTAAGTACTCTTGGCCCTGCGGCAGGACTTAGCATCTCGAGTGTGGCCGGCAAGGGGGGAACACAACGGTTCAGCCACCGCCATTTGCAGGAAAAATCACAAATCAAGCGAAATAGTGGCTAAACTACTGGCAAACAAAACAAGAAAAACAAGAGAAATAACAGAAATCTCCATAAGGAACAACAGAAACAAAAGAAACAACAGAAACAAAACAAGCAAAATAGTAATTCAGAAAAACCTAGTGGCAAACGCGCGCGTAAACATATCCGAATCGGCGCATGTTCGACGTTCAAGAGCTCCACTGCTCGGCAGGCATCAGGAGAGCTACAGTTTTTCACGTCCATTTTGCAGAAACACTTGGCAAGCTGGGTCAAGCAGTTAACCAACCAATTTCATGGGGGATAACAAGCAACAACAATAGCAGGGACACTGGTTAATGATAGGGGAACCAGGGGGACTAAGGGTGAACTGACCCACAGCCACTTCGGTCTCAAATTCCAAGTGTTCAGGATGGAATTCTGCATGGTTTCGATTTCAGCAGCGGACCAACTGTCCAAAATCAACTTGGTGATGTCCCGACCAACGACCCAGCGATGCAAAGCCGGAAGAGCAAAACACATATGATTGATAAAGATTGATCAATGATCAAGGACATTTGAAAAAACACTGATTTCACAACTTCAAAGAACCAAAATAGGAGACACCATGCGCACAGGCGGTACGTGTCGAAGGAGAAAAAGGGGAAAAATGGATCACCTCCACGTACCCCCTGACCACCATGGAGTAAACGGTTCAGAGAGGAGGCGATCGTGTGAGAGGACTTCAGAATTTGAGCCACAATGGCTCTATATTCATTAATACTCATACGTGCTCCGGCTCACTCATGAGTTTTGATTGTCCATCCATGGTGGTTCTTGCCCATCTCGGAAAATGGCTAAGGATAGCTTCACGGAATCCCATTTTTATACGCTGCCATTGGCATGAACAGGTGCGGTTTCCAGGACATCCCGCGGCCACCTTTCGATATCGTTCTTCAAGCGGGTCACTTCCTGCCCGCACCGAATCAAAGTTGGGGAAGGGACGACCCCAGGACAGTTACGATCAGCCAGTAGCAGCCACGTTTGGGATCATTTGGGTGTTTCTCAAGCCATAGGGAACCCCTACATTATGGTCGGTTTATTGCAATCAATTGTTAATAAACTGGATGATAACTGGTGGGACATGGCTTGAGACACCACTTGGAGAACGAGGGATCACATGGAAGAGCCTGCACTGGCTGATCAACCCCCCCCTCTGAAGCGCCAGGGCCACCTGCCACCACTCTGAAGATCACCAGCACAACAATCACCAACCAACCAACCAACCAGGCAGCCAACATAACAACCAACCAACACAAAAACCAACACAAAAACCAACACAAGAACCAACATAATCAATCAATCAATCAATCAATCAATCAATCAATCAATCAACCAACCAACCAACCAACCAACCAACCAACCAACCAACCAACCAACCAACCAATCAACAACAACAACACCACCAAGACCATCAACCACAACAACAGCAGCAACAACAACAACAGCAGCAACAACAACAACAGCAGCAACAACAACAACAGCAGCAACAACAACAACAACAACAACAACCACAACAACAACAACAACAACAACAACAACAACAACAACAACAACAACAACAACAGCTCAAGCTCACCACTGCTCGACGTTTGAACACCATACCCAGGACGTATGAATGGCCCTCTCCTGTCGTGCGCTTCGCAGTTCGGCCTCTGCGGCCACTTGTGCCTGTCAGGGCTCCCCGCGTCAGCTGCAAGTCGCTGCTGATATGATCATGATGATGATGATGATGATGATGATGATGATGATGATGATGATGATGATGATGGGTGTATGATATGTGAATCACAGGGATATCGCTCAAACATACTCAAACAACAAAAACAGGTGACACATGGCGGAACACCTTGTTCGGGTATGGAACCAAAATTATTCTAGCACCCTTATGGTGGACTCGGCGGCTGCAACACACCTCTGACCACAGGAGAGGGATAGCAAACCACCTACAAGTAGCTCTCACAGGAAGACTGGGTGGTGGTTATAGGCCATCCCCCAAAACATGCGAAAGGCAATCGACCATCCCAAATACTAGGGGCAAGTAAAAATAAATCACACATTAGGGTACACCAGCTAGAAAATCACAGTAAAAATACATACCAGGGAATACCAGCTAAAAAATCACGTGAGATCTGCGGTCTTCCTAAGATGTCCAGTGGTGCCGGGTCACCGAGTTGGGTTCAGCCCCCCGCTTCCCATGTTTTTGAGTTTGGGAGATTGTTCTTTTTCGGCTGAGTGCTACATTTTGCAGCAGCAGCAGCTGTTGTTGTTCTTCTTGTTGCTGTTGTTGTTGTGGTTGATGGTCTTGGTGGTGTTGATTGTTCCGCACTTGCAAGCATGATCTGAAGTGAGAAGTGGAAAGCGAAACATCAACACAACTCAGAAAAGCGAAGAAGCAAAAAGAAGCAGACCTGGAAAAGAGGAGACATCTTCTCAATCAAAAATAAGGCATTCTCAAACAAAAATGTGCTCAAAGAAATAGTTTCACCATCCACAAAGTGACTTCGCCAAACCACCAAGGCATCCCACTGACAACCCTGCAGGTCGATAACGAACGAACACGGCAGGTTGATAGTGGATGATTACTGGCCAACAATGGTCAATTGACGGTTAGTTACTCAAGCAGTTACAAGCATTTGACATCACTTGACCATTGTTACAAGCCTGGTTGAGAAGCAACAAGTCATGGCCAGCATAGCCATGCATAGTCATAGCCTGATGCTTTCAGTTGCAGCGACAGGTGTGCCTTGGAAGCAGCCAGTTGCGCCGCTGATGCTTCTTGTGCTCGCTTCGCCTGGCCGGTGGGCTGGGCATGGTGAGGTGGTGAGGTGGTAAGGTCAACTATACGTCATGGATAAACCACATGGAAAAAGATTTGTAAACTCAAATCATTAGTTAAACACTAAGGTAGTTTTGCTAAACTCGATGATGTTGAACCAAGCTGGAAGAGGTTGGTGGTGAAATGCTTCTCCTTTGTAAGTTGGACGCAAAGGCAACGGCAGTCACCAATGAAGCTGCGACATGGTTAACGTACACAGATTCGTACCTGTGGCTGCGACCAAAGGAATGCGCTGGGGATCCTTTTAAGCATTTACGACCACAGAAAGGGTGACGTTCGCAACTGATAGCATCGGGGCAACGAGGGAAAGGGATATGGTCACTGGTCACCGACAGAATTTCAGAAATAAGCCAGGAAAAGCAGAGGATTGCCGTGCTCTTTCTTTTCCGTAAACTTTCCCTGGGACTGTTTGACACCCTATGTGCTTTATTTGGCCATTCTATCCATAATTCTTTGTCGGCGTCGGCGACGACACGGTTCCGTAGTTATAGCTATTTGTTCCTGTGTTTTCCGGGAAATCACGCAATTCCCAGTTCAGAGCGATCTGATGTTCTCTGTGAGTCATGTTGGTGTGCCCAGCAAAATGAATCATGGAAAAATAACGGTGATACTCGCCATGATTTTCATGTGCTCTGGAAAGTCTGGAAACCCACTCATTACAGTATAGAAAACAACAATAATTATGCTTAATGGAACGAAAACAAACTAGAAAAACATGTGTTGCAAAGGGAAAAAATCTCCGTGTAAACTGTCGTGCTTTTCAAGGACTTTTTTGCCTAGAATTTAGTCGACAACTGTATCTATATATAAAAATGTGTATATTTTCACCAATGATTTAAGACTGTTTCATATGTATCGTTCGTATATCTGCAGTCTCGACCAATGACAGGGATACCATGAACTTCACCACCACCTGTTTCTGTAGGGGCAGCTTCGGGCGAGTGGCTGACTAAGAAGTACAGTTAGCCTTCATCATATGAATATGAATCCTAAGAGTAGTATGACAATTTGTAAATCTGCGAGTTTGTTGCCGTGTGATAGATACTGATCGTAGTGAGCAACTCAAAATGCCATTTTCCGAATTGCCAATACGAAAGTGCTCTTGCTGTTTGGATGCTGCGCCTAGACCCTTTACACTAGATGGAAGCCCTCAATGCAATGGTCTGTGCACTGAGCAAACCAATTTCATTTTAAGTTGCACCTGTTGGATTTGGATCATCACATGTCACTCTGCAAATGGGTCACTCCTAGATAAACCCATGAGGTTGATACGACCCAACTGGGTGGCAGCCGTGGTCAAAAACACTCATGAATCAACCCTGGAGGATGATGACAAACCAGCCACCATCTTATCATTGTTTATGGATGCTCAAGGTTGGATTTAGCTGCTTACCATCTCGCTGATCATGGCTGGTATTTATGGATGCTATGAACATGGTGGTTTCCAGAAATAGGGCCCCCCAAAAAATGGTTGGTTTATTACTATGAATTACTATAAATGGTTCATAAAGGATGATTTTGGGGTACCCCTGTGGCCCTTGTTTAAGAAACCATCACATGTATCAACATATAAAAAAGATCATTCACAAATGCATCTCCCATTCCTGCGGTGAATTACTCGAAATTTCTGGCCACTTCGACTCACCAACGACGGCACCTGCTCTCGGGCGTTCCTTTCTGCCTCGAGCCAAAAACAGTCCATGGATCTCTGGTGATGCTTAGAATCTTTTCTTTGCAAAACAACACCGAAACGGCGGAATCTATCCAGATCGCAAGGACCATGATACGCTGCTACGTTGGGAAGGATTCTTGCCTAGTTCGTCCTAATTTACTGCAATTGTAGTGGGGAAGCTATGGCAGCTATGGATCGTAAGGTAATCAGCCATTGATCTCAACTCCGTGCGAATACCGAACACGTGAACCACTTTCATGACCATCCATCGGTACAGCTTGGCACTGATGTGTATGATGGTCTTTGTCATGTCAATGTGATGGCGATTTTCATTGCAACAGCTCTAGGCCTCTTCTGCTGCTTCCTTGTCTGCTGTTGCTTTATCTGCTGCTTCTTTCTCTGCTGCCACTTTTTCTGCTGCTGCCTTTTCGGCTGCTGCCTTTTCAGCGGCTGCTTTGTCTGCTGCTTCCTTGTCTGCTGCCGCCTTTTCTGCTGCAGCCTTTTGAGCAGCTGCTTCCTTCTCTGCAGCTGCTTTTTCTGCTGCTGCCTTTTCAGCTGCCCGCTTGTTCTGCTGCTCCTTTTTCTGCTGCCTCTTTGTCTGCTTCTGCCTTCTCGACTTCTGCATCCTTCTCGGCTGCTGCCTTTTCTTCTGCCGCATTCTCTGTCGCTACTGGCTCTGCCGCTGCACCTGCTTCTGAGCTAGCTGCATTTTCCACTGCTGTCTCCTCTGGTGCATCTGCTTCTTTTGCAACTTCTTTCGTCTCCGCCTCCTCTGTTGCCTTGGTCACGGGCATGACACTTCTCAACTGCACCATTCGCGACCACTGATTCTAGTCACCAACTATTGGCCAATGACAAAATCCCGCCCCGCCGTTACGCCATTGCAGGCGAGCTCAGTGATGGAGTTTTGCTCATGGTGGATGGTGGGTATGATTAAGCGTGGTTAGTGATGGTTGATCGTGGTCAGTGATGTTTGATGATGGTTCATCGGTGGTGAATTGAATGTCAATTGATGCTTCATCAATAGTTACTCTTCATGGTTTCTTATGCCAAATTTACAAATGGCAAATGTTCTCAGGTTCGATTCATGGTGAGTCATGCTTTGATTCTTGTTGATGCTTAGGAAATCTACTGGTGAAGGTGCTCCAATGATCATACCCCATCGTTGATGCAATGAGCATCCCTCAAAGTATCCAACACAGCAAACTGCAAAGTGGCCATGTAAAAACCAAGCCAAGAAACGAGTGTAAATGATCTACAGCCACGGCTAAGATCTTCCATTAGATTATATCAATACTTGGTTGATGTTGGTTGTACCCATCTCGAGGGGCAATGTTTAGGTACCGAGTGACGTTGCTCAGCCATCATCTCTTTTGCTTCACGTTTTCCCTCTCACTCCGCTAGCAAGCAGGCATTCATCTGGCCTTCACTAAGGCCATGAAATAATGGTCCATCAATGTTCGTCATGCTTACTTGTTGACGGTTGATAATTGTTGATGCTTAGTAAACACATGCAACTGATGACACTAGCCGGTACTATCTGGTAGGTGTGTGTTTCTCAAGTCGTAGGGGACCCTCTAAGAATCCATGAATAATCACTTCAAAACAATAAACCAACCATATTATCCAAAAACCAATCATCCAACCACAACTTATTTGGTTACCAATTCGTGCTGTGCACCAATCATCCAACCAAAACTTTGGAGTGCCCCAAACTGGCTCGAGAAACCAACATATAGTAGCTCTTTAACCATTATTGTTGGTGACATTATCTAGGTATGAACCATTCATAGTCATAAACCGACCATAGCTTAGGTATGAACCATTGATAGTCATAAAGCAACCACTTTGGGGTACCCGTAATTATTGAAACCTTGACTGAAAGGCTCTCAAGCATCCTAGTCATTGCTACCCTCTGATCATCCATTCTCAAGCATAGCTCACCGTAACTTTGGGGTACCATCAATGGCTTCACAGGTTCGTCGTCCGCCGGGTGGCAGGAGCATCTCGTCTCGAAGCCTCGGAGCCTGGCGCAGCCGAGCTGCGATGAAGGTATGGATGCTATGATATGTGGTTAGTATGCGGTTAGTAGTGGTGAATAGTGGTTAGATAGTGGTTAATAGCGATTCGTAGTGGTCAGATAGTGGTTAGATAGTGGTTAGATAGTGGTTAATCATGTTTTTTTCCGATGTTGTCCTTAAATCCCAGCGAAACCAGGCTATACAGGCAGTGGTTCATAGTGGGTAATATGTGATGATTTATAGTGGCTAATTATTGACAAATAAGATATCATACGGCTAGTTGATACTATGATTTGATGTGCTTAATGGTGGTAAACGGTTGGTCGATCACTATGGTTGATAATGGTTAGTCGACCAGCAGAGAAGCATCTACCGGTTGATCGGGCACTGGCTTCAAGGGGTTCCCCGCCCGGATGTGATGAATGGATGGTATGATATGTTGGTCTGGACCCCAAAGTTATGGCTGTTTATTGATAAGCAATGATTCAAATGGGATGATATCTGGGTGGTACTCCTATTTTGAGAAACCACTTTGTTTATGTATAAATATATGTATTTTATTGTATTTTTATGTTCTATCATGTCTAGGGATGGTGATATGTAGCTGGTGCTAGGTACCGATGTATGATTGATTGTATGGGGGCAATGGATTCCACGGATATATGCACATATGTAAATAAAGTTATATGATATATATATATATAATTACATATCTATATATATATATATATAAAGAATGGATGGATGTTGTGATTTATATGGACATTGAGGAATCAACCATTTTTAGACGTTTTGGAGAATGATAAACATCCAACCCGGTTTCTCATGGGGAATCGATCTGCATACCAAGTCAAGATAGTGGCTCAAACCACATCAAGGTACTGCCATGGCCTAATGATACGGATGACTCGAACATTGCAATTCAATGAATATGGCGAAGAGTGGCTGTATCCATGGGGCATACTGGGATACCCTGAGGCTTCACTTGGGTTTCACAAAAATGATCCTTGAATTTCCGTGAAAACAAGCAACAACAAGCTCCTGGAAAACAAGACCATGGTCACAAAACCTGTTTTTGGCGGGACAAGAAGAGCTCTGCAACCCGCAACCCTTGGGATCACTCCAAAACAAACATCATGATGCGGCGGTAGGGTACCGTTGGACGATGGTCAAGATCATGCGCACACGGAGACGACACAGTGTGAGATTCTGACAACATGCCAGAACATGATTTTATCATATTTCGCCATCATTCCACGGCAGAAAACATGTGCTTAGTAAGGGTTTATTGGCTACCCTCACTTCAACAAACACCTTGTGGGCACCACAGTTGTGAATCAGCATTAGCCATTACCATAGTCAACCACTATGGTTTAGTGACCACTGTTATCAATAGTATTACTTTCCAATCAATGATTAGATGTATGTATGAACCATCATTATGAACCACTATAGATTGTGAACCATACTATGAACACGGACCATGGTTAACCATCATGAAGCATTGTCAACCATCATTAAATGTGATCAACATATCAACCACCGTTTGACATGATCCACCACCATCAAGAAAGATCAATCATCAAGAAATCATCCATTCACCATCAAGAAACTATTAAGAAACCAAACACTAATCACCATGTAACTACCAATTAACAACCCAATTAGCCAAATGGCAGTGGGTCAATTATTGATGCTTATGATCCCCCAGTAGTTGGTTGATTAACTGCTTGACCCGTGGCCAAATCATTCACCCATTTTGACCAGGTCAAAATATCCTCAACTGGCAAAGTTAGCGCCTGCCGTCGCATTCTCAGCATCGCCCGCTGGACCTGGAGCCGCTCATCTATCATTGAAGTGTAAGCCGTTGCCGCTCGTGGTTTTCATAACCAGTTGAAGCATTACATGATGAACTAACCCCTATAAACCATGGTGAAATAAGCCCTACATGGTGAAGTAAAGCTGCCTGTACTGATTAATAAACCACATGATAATACGAGTCAAGTATGATTGAAATTGCGAACTGTGAACAAGTCGAAGGAAAGGCTACGTAAATCGCACCCCATAAGCAACAATAAGCAGTAATATCTACCATTTGGTTACACCACTCTTTGTAGCTCCTTAGCTCCCCCTTTTGAAAGCTACAGGGATACCCCTGGCTCCAAGCAGCTCCCTCCTAAGCACCAGCCAGATGAGCAACAACAAGATCAGTGGATAAATGGCCCCAAGGGTTTCCGGGGATATAACCGTAGTCAACTTATGATGTGGGTGAACTCACCCCGAACTAACCCCTATAAGGTGGGTTGTAACCCCTATAGCCATGGTCAGTAAGCCGTCTGGATGTACCGAAATGCCTCCCCTGCAGTGATCAGCAATCAGCAGTACCAAGAACAAACGGCAGGGAACGATACTAGCCATGACAGGACAATGAGGCAACACTATAAACCTTCCAGTGGAGCGACATCTTTTGATGGTGTTTTCCGCAACATTTTTGGCTTGAATATCGATAGTACATCACTTTAGGTATACTGTATACCCAATTTCAGGACCCCT
The DNA here is from genome assembly GCA_009767595.1 of Symbiodinium kawagutii. Taxonomy (NCBI): domain Eukaryota; class Dinophyceae; order Suessiales; family Symbiodiniaceae; genus Symbiodinium; species Symbiodinium kawagutii. The sequence continues at coordinate 139,965 of VSDK01020268.1, read as the reverse complement.
CATCAAAAATGATCATGATCTTCATATATTCAATATAATTTTGAAAGGACACGTTGCACATGCACGGAAAGCATGGCGCATTTTGTCCTCCTAGACATCTCAGAATAGCAATGTCCAGCTTCAAAGAGGATTGGCAACAGTAGTTGCACTACCCATCAACCTGGTTGGTGGCTTCAACGCCTACTAAACATATTAGTCAACCAAACATTTGTTAATAATGACCACTTGTAGGGAA
>VSDK01020268.1:93736-139720 GCA_009767595.1 Symbiodinium kawagutii | reverse complement strand
GAAATGTCTACAACCACCAACCAGCAACCATGTAACCACTATTGTGCTTAGCATTTCAGCCTTCGAGTCAGGCTCATCATCCAAGGAATGGAACCATTTGGGTGAGTCTCAAAATAGGGAACCCGACAAATCAGCCAATATTGACGATTTACAGTAACAAACCATCCATTTTTGGGGTCCCCTATGGCTTGAGATACCACGATTTTTGAACGTTCCCCAGGACGATCGTCTCGGTCCCCCGCCATCCAAGACTTGCACCTCAGCTGCCCGAGCTTGAGATGCCCAACCTATGAGACCAAAGGTATGGGTAAGCCGCTGCCCAAGCGGTATGGAACCAGATAGCACCTGCAGAGGTATGTAGAACCACGTGGACATGGAACCATGGTAGCACCTTAAGAGGTATAACCATGATGGGTATTCCACTTCTTTGTGCTTCACTGACGATAGGTTCCTTAGCTCCTCTACCCTTGGCTCGTCCTGGTTAAAACCAGCCGGAGACATGGAACCCGGTCATGTCTTCCTGAGCCAAAGTGGACTAAGTGGACATCCAGTGATTTTCAATCTTTTCGTAGTCACAAAATCTATAGATCCCATGGGAAACCAATGGATTTTCGTAAGGGGAAAAAGACTTTGGAAAACCCTCGATTCTTGGCTGGTTTGGAGCCAAGTACCTGGTTGCAATCTCACACCTGACGTTTGGTCGGTTTGGAAGGCGCCTCGCAACCCGCTCTGCCAGTTTGGTCACAGGATTCTTCACTTTTGCTCTTCTATCAACCATGTCCTGTTCAGATTTGGTTGGTTCTTATGCTCTAACCAATCAGGGCAACCAATGCCATGGATTGATTCCTTTCAGCTTGTCAGAACAAGGGTTTTAGAAGGCCGAGCTGCCATGGGAGGTCGAACGAAAATGCCATGCTCGGGTGGGCAGCTGAAGTACCTGCCGTCCCAATCTTCAGCTATCAACTAGGCTGGTGTGTGATGAGAGGGATCGATGGTTACCTTCGCCATTTCTAATGGGTGAATATCTACTGTGGCATTCAGCCAGTGATGTAGCTGCGTCGGGGGGTAAAGATGTTGGAACGGAATATCAGCAAACTTTGAGAAATACACAGCCATTGATGCAAATGGTTGTCCAATGGTGATTCATACTTGCCCATGATTCGCAAGAAAAGGGGGAAATCGATCGGCAAAAACTATTGTTCTGGCTGGTTCACCGGGATTCTCAGGGTTTGAGAGAAACCTTTACGGACAAGTATACAACTGTGAATATCCGATGAATTACCAGACTCGACCAGACTGCACGATCAGCAACCGTTGCTTAGCGGATGACATTCCAAATGTGTACCTGATTAGTCATTGTAGCTTCCTTTGCTGCAAGCCATTGACCATGCAGTTGCACCATGAATGAGCACACTTATCAATGTACATGGGTGTTTCTCAAAATAGGGATACCCGAGAAATGATTATTATGGGTTAATGGGGGGGTCTCCATTTTAAGAAACCACCACATGGGATTCTATACTTCTGTTTGCTTGTACCCTTGCATATTCGCATGTATGGCACTACACCATCTGGACCGCTTTCAGCTGCAGCTCATCTGGCTCCCTGAGATCCGAGCATGCATCTCTATCATCTCTCCCAAATTTACGTAAAGGCGTGTGACTGTATGTAAATATTCCCATAACCCTCCCACTTGAACAAAGACACACATATTGTTGTACATATCAATGTTTGTTCATTTGCCTCAAGGTACGTGCGATGGGCCACGGTGAGATACTTTCCCCACGAGCCCCAGCATAGCTCTCAGTGGTGCCATCAAAGCTTTTGACGATTGAAAGTGTCGCCACTGCTGTGTCGCTCTGCTTGCCGCAACATCCACTGCCACGGCCCAGATAAGATATGGCATGGCCAAGGCTGCCTGCTGAGGCTTTTCATGGGCTTACATCTTTTTAGATCTTTTGCACATATATAGAATTTTGCACATGCTTCAACAATTGGAGAGTTTAAAAGCTTGCGAGGGTTCGCGAAAGCCATGCTACATACAAAAACTGAACGACTTCCAGAGCAGTGTACTTCTCCACAAAGTGACCAAGATGATGAAACCAGGAAGTGCACCATTCAGGTTTGATCTTGGGATGAGTGCACACTCATATATGAATAGGTATATACATACATATTTACAAATTGTATGTGCGTGCACATTGTACATTTCTTATATCATTTTTTTGACTTCTGCATTTGTTGAGGTGAACACCGTGATTTTTGCTGCACACAGACACATTCGGTTCAATTTTTTGGACGTCCCAAATGCAGGGTTTGGACCGCCTTGGATTGATATGTTGACAGATCTACAAAGAAATCAAACACAATAATTTACTATATGTACTTAATCAATATGTTTCAATCATTCGAAATCATAATACACTTAGTACTTAAATCAATACACACATATACACAACAAGTGTATACTTAGTATGTGCACATATGACTTATCAAAACAACATATCAAGGTACACCCGCTGTGTCTCTCTCTATCCGCGGTGGCAACTGGCGCTTGCACTTCTAAAGTGAGGCGGAGTCATGACAGCCCCTTTCAAAGGGGGGGGGGGGCAGTGACCCCCCCAGCCACACCATGACTCGCGAGTTGTGCCGATCTTTAGCGGCTTGAAGAAAGTGTAACAGGCGCAGCGACAACCAGAGCCTGCGGACGGCATTAAGAATGCGATCTGGTTTCAACATGCTTCAACTCAGTGCCTATAACTCCCTACCAGCTGGGCCATCAAAATGCTACCTCTTCGTGGGCTGAGTTGGTAAATCTAGCTCTGTCGAAACCACGACACTATCTCCTTGAAATGGGTGTTGGAAGGTTCGTATACACTTTCACAAATGGATTGCCTTTCCATGGCTTTCCCTTCTTGAAAGCTGGGCACTTTCTGTCGATCTTTGGGACTCGTATGTTCTGGGAACATCAACATGCCGTAGCTGCTGGTGTGCCGTGCTTGTCGTGTTGTTGAATTTCAACAACTGACGAAACGCGCCTTGGGACCACCAGCGGCCAAGGGCAAAGCAGTCCAAACGATCTGCAAATGTAGTTTTATCTAGTCAAGTCTTACCCATCCATCCATCCCAAACGGCAGGGAACGATACTTCCGTCCGTCCGTCTGTCCGTCCGTCCGTCCGTCCGTCCATCCATCCATCCATCCATCCATCTCCCCCTCTGATGTATCCAGACTTATCAATCCCCTTACACCTCTGCCTATCTATCCTCATCTTCCGTGATCTGGTCTTTCTAAGATGTGCTATCATGTGCTATCTATCTGTAGGCCTTCCAAAAATGGTCCGCTCCGATCCTATCCTGTCCTGTTTCATCGATCTATCCTTTCGTTTAGCCAGCCTGTCTACCTATGAGCCATTTACATGTCCTATCTTCTCTCATTTATCCACTGGTCTATATGTCTAATCGAATCCATTACCCATTGACCGACTGGACTGAGCTGCTGAACATTGCCCGAAAAGGGGCGGCGGTCGGTCAAGGAACGCCTCTTCTGTGCAGTGCCAACCCAAGCGGAGAGACGCATGGTTGTTCGGAATCCAAAATACAACTAATTACAGTTGAAGTAACGATGCATTTTACTATATATATATATTGTAACGATTAAAATACAATCACAGTTGATATGCAATATATTTTTATTGCTTTGCATTTTAGATATCTTAGAATTGATTGCATTATCAACTGTGTGGCACACATTGCCAGCAAGCAAGAAGTGCAACACAGCTACAGCAATAGTGGATCTGACATCTTGATTGAATATAATTAAACAGTATTCACAAACATGACAAAACATGTTGGTGCTTGGAAGCTTACCGGACATCTTACCAACCTCCCTCCCATGCCGATGCTGGAGTTCGTTTGTCAACGGTGCTTTTGGAACATCAAGTTTTGCAAAATGAACCAAAATCTTGTAGGACATGCTAAATTCTGTGGGACGATACTCGGTTTCGATTCGGTATCAAAGGGCCGACAAAAATTCGTTTCTTGTGACCCAAAGGCAGTTGAAGATTGCGCTAGTAGAGGTGTCGATGCAATGTTTGGGGATCACCCTTCCTTTCTCGTGGCCATTTTCGTTTGAAGCTTGTACCTTGAACGACCAGTCTAACACGGATTTTCGACAAGGTGTATACACGCCCAGCCAAAACACTGAACCCAACTCCCACACCCCTTGCTGTTTAGTGTTGTGCCACCTGGATGGGATTCAGAATGATATAGGGCTTAATCTTCACATCCTTCGAAGCCCGCACAGCATTGAAATTGGGACTCGGGGAGCCAAAACCTTACCAAGGTTTGCTTGCCTGGTCCGTGGTATGTCAACTTGCATGAAACTTTTGCGGGTTTTGATCTAAACTTCACGGTTGGTTATCACATATCCCGGAAATATCATCAATCAACCAACCATCCCAAATAGTGGGGAAAACAAAAAACGTTTGAAACCACGAACTGGTAGTTGCTTAAACAATTACAGTGTTTTTAGCTATCATCTCCTATTCTAAACCATTGATGGTGTTTATGATCTCCATCCTGGTTCAGTCTTGTTGAAACATAAAACATATCCCGAAAAATGGCTGATGGCGAGAGCTTTTCAGATTCCAGGTATCCAAGGGTCACAAAGGATCTCATGAACCGCTAGGAAGGCTGCCATAGCTGTGGTATCTGTGGTTTTTCTCCCGGTTGAACACCTCCTCGGCATAATCGTTTCTTGCATGTAATGCATGGCCTGATTGATGAACCCCTTCAGAAACAAACCAATGAAACACATTGAAAGATGAACATCTCGGCAATTTGACCAAGTCCGTCTGGGTACAGGTGAAATGTCTTGGATACCTCTGCCCAGTTGGGTTGGCTGTAAAAAAATCCGTTGTATGTTGTGCAGACACTGAGCACAAGCAGATGTGATCGTCGTGCCACGCGACCCGATTTCGGCACACTTACCAGGTGAATCATGCTGGGGGCTCATCATTTGGAAAAGCAAAAGAAGGGCTTGTGACCGCGTGTGAGGAAACCAATGAAGGAAGGTCCCAAGATTCGGATCTCTCTTTGAGTTCCTTTGTTGGATGTTTCCTCTCAGATTTGATGCTAGACGTTGATGGGATATCATGGGACTAGTGGACTATACAACCCAGTAACTATGCAACCCACTGGAACATGTCTGTAGACCATGAACGTCTTGTGAAAATACAACTTGACTGGTGAGCGACTGCCTAGAAACAATTCAAGTCTTAAGGATCATGGATGTTGAGTATCTAATGAGGGTTGTGGGTTATCCACAAATGAAATACCTCTCAAAAGTATCTCACATTGCTAGTTTCTGTTGCTTGACATCTTGTGATGTTGGGGGGATACTTAGCTAAATGATATACAACACCAGGCACGACGAATGGCAACCCGTTTCTCAACGAGCATAACGCCGAGTCAAAGAACCAATCACCCTTGACTCATGCACAGCTTCAGTTTCTGCTGGCTCTGTCGGCTGACCAAATTTGCAGGGCCCATCCAGTCAGGCTGACCACAAGAGAGATATGGCTTTGGCGGCGATTGTCTCTCTTCGCATGCATATCTATTTGCCTATCTCTTCAACTGTGTATATATATATATATACTGGTATGCATATGTATATGCCTATTTATTAAAAAAACACTATGGATCTGTTGTATATATCTACATATGTCGTGTATAAACAGATATCTAAATAAACGCCTGCATCTTGCAAATCCTCAAACAGCAGTATTCCCAAATCATCTCAGTGAAGAATCACTATGACAGTCAAGCTTTCTCCACCACCGCCAACCATCACCATTGTGAAGAATGATGTTACAGTGTTTCATGAACCATCACCATTATCATGGCTAACATAATTCTAATCTTCACCATATGGGGGTTTCTCAAAATAGGGGACCCCCCAAATCATCCAACACTAGCTATATCTAGTAATAAACCAACTAGTTTTTGGGTTCCCTATTATGTGTTTCATCACCATGGTGATAATGGACCATCTCAGCAATGAAACACCGGCGGACCAGCGGCTATCATGATCCACCTGTCAACAATCTCCACAAACTATCCCTCGACCTCCCGTGGTTTACAACGTATGGCTTATGGCTACTGTTCGTAGCAAAATGGTCCCCCGAGAAGAGCTGGTTGAACCCACTAGCTGCTTGTGACTAGCAACTCTTGTGATGTCTACATTGCTTTCTAATTACCCAACCAACCAAGCACAATTGAAGATTCAAAACGCTGACTGCTTCCCAGCTTCAGTAGTTTTGTTATACCTCCCGACATAGATCGTCATTTTGCAGATCCCACTGATCATGGTTCTACCTGTGGCCATTGACCATAGTGCTTGTTGTAAACATCGAAATCCCCTGATTATTGATGAACAAGCAGCAAACATGTTCGCTGCTCAACAAGGTTACCCCGCACCCTCACATCGTTGGAAAGGATAAAAAAAGGTGGATTTCTCAGCCAGTGGGAAGGATTAAATCCAGGGAAGTCAACCAGCTCCCCTGTTTGTCCGCAAAGTTTCGATCACAGAATCGGTACCAAAATGATGGGATGCTCCTGTATCCATCAAGGAAAACATGAGCACAATGATCGTCTTAACAGCAAGATTTGGCGACCAGCTGGTAGAGACCCCGGGCAATCATTTTTTTGGGGGGTGATTTTTGAGCCAATGCCGCCCCATACCAGTAGCTCGGGCCTCGGCAGCCCGCCGGCACAGCAGCATGACAAATGATTTCAATACATGGCAACCACGTAGCACCAGGGTATGGCTCGGAACTTGGCTAATTGTTCGTGGGTCATGGGTAGTCAGACCCCAGGAAAACACATGCAATGGGTGGTTGTGAACATCATCCAGACCGCGAAATATGATCAAACACCAGCGTGTGCCGCTCAAACGAGTCAGCTAGTTTCCGGAGGACCTGCCCAAGTTTATAAACAATTCTGTGCGCAAATTGCGGCCGTCCAAATGCCCGGTAGACAAGTTCGGACCGACCATCCTACATCATCCTACATCATCCTACTGTCTTTGACGAACTTCTCAAGATCGCTGGAAAAACTCGGGGTGTCCAGCTGCGGTCTGTGAATCTTGATGGATAGCTTCCTGCGGCTGGCTGTCAAGACAGGCCAACCCCCCTTTTTGCTGAGAGAATGAACAGCAGGTTGTTGCTATCTTTGCCTATGGATTTTTGGTCATGAATACCATACGGAGGTTGAGTGGATTGCTTGGCTGGCAATCATTTCCATTGAGGTCATTGTTGGTTGCTCTCTTCATATTGGCCCAGGTAGTGGATTTCCTTAGCTGCTGAACCAGCACTGGAGGCCTGGTGGTGCAAATTAACGAGTCATGAACGATCCAACTCGTCCAAGCAACACATGTTCTGGCCAAATTGTGCTGCGAAGTTTGGAGATGAACCTCTCCCCTTAATTCTTGCCATTGCTCAACAGCAAGTAACTAGTAACTAGTAGGGCTGATCAATAGTAAGTAGCTGGTTGTTTGAATTGTTGATATGGCAAACAACAAACTGGGTGGTTAAATGACCGAGGGAAACAGATGTGACGAGCTCACCGTTTTTAATTGATGCTTGGGGGTCTGAAAACTCACGTGCAATGATGGAAATTGCAGAGCATCTCTTGCCCTCGCTGAGGTGTTCCAAGGAAAACTCATAAGTTGCTGTGAGTCAACCAACCTGCAAATTGCAAATCCAACATTTATAAATTGTTTGTTTACCTACTTCCCTTTTTGTCACAATATATCTTTAGTCTACAATCTCTTTACCAAATCTTCGAACAAGTCCAAACACCTTAGTTATATGCCTATGGGTCAATACCCTGTACCTCTGGTGTACCATCACTAGCCGGCAAGTTTTCCACCTATTCCTTTGGCTGATCCCCCATAGACTTGATGGCGAACTGCTTGACCCAGCTCGTCAATCACAACTATTCGCATCACCCTAGACCCAATTTCACCAGTCCCTGAACTTTTATCAATCAGCATCACCTAGTAACTATATCACTATCAAACCCTAAACCTCATGGTTGTTGCTTGTTGTCCCCCATAAAATTGATGCTTAGTTGAAGTATATCCCCTGATATTGTTCATAATTCCCTATGATTGAGCATTGACCAGCTGTACTTAACCATTGATTGAAGCCTTCGCCATTTGGTGATTTCTCAAAAAAGGGGGTACCCCCAAAATCATCCTTGCTGAGCATTTATAGCAGTACACCAACCATAACTTTAGGGTTCCCAAACTGGCTTGAGAAACCACCCTATACTGTAGTAGCTCTTTAACCATAAGTTTGTTGGTATTTTTGGTTTGTTGTTTCAAAGTTTCAACCCACCGTGAACGGCCATTTGTTGAAGAAACACCTGTATCCCAATTGACCATTATAATTCTGGTTAATTAACAGCAATTAGTGTTACTATTGTTAATCAAGCATCATCTATCATATCATAAACCATTGACCAGTCTAATCAACCATAATTAATTGAAAAAGGTATTGATATTATTAACCATGAACCACTGACCATTACCATTGATTGTCAAGGCTTTAACTATCAATCACTGCTTGTTAATTACACAGTCCATATACTGTAAAAGAATCTATTGTACAAGAATTTGAGGGGCTCGATATTTTTCCGTCCCGGTGGGTATGTATGCATCTTCCCCCTGCTTAGTTAAGAATTTGAGGGACCCTCACTTTGGGGCACTAAATTCTGAAAAAGAAAAGAAAAGTCCAGCTGGTGCTGCTGCCGGTGCAGCTGGGAAGCACGGGAGAAGGAAATTATGTTTTTTTGACTTTCCAGCCCCTGGGGGAAATCAAGCCCGCAACCGGCAGAAAATAAAAAACTTTTTCAGGCTCCGATTTTTTTTTTGACTTTCCAGCCCCTGGGGGGAGTCGAGCCCCCAACCAGCAGAAAATAAAAAACTTTACAGGCTCCAAATTTGTTTTTGACTTTCCAGCCTTCGAAGTCATGATGGTCACCAAAGTTTACAGAAGCAAGAATCTGTTAAACTTTGAGGGACCCTCAACACATGATGCTGGAAAATCAAGCTCAATTGAAATTAAGAATTTGAGGGACCCTGGGCCAAGAATTTGGGATTCTTGTATAGCGGATGCACTGTATGTATTAATATCATTGGTTTGTAATAGTTAGTTACAACCAGTAACCATTATAATGCTTCTAATTCCTACTGTCTTAACCATTCTCATGAACCATTCTTATTAACCATCATTACTATTAGCAACACATGTCAACCAGCCATCTTTAGCCATTACCATTCATATTGATCATCCTTTCTTAACTATTACCCATTATCCAGCCATCCATCCATTAATCATTGTTAATCATTGTTAACCATTAACCAGTTAATCATTAATCAATATTTATCATTAATCATTGCTTATCAACCATGGTTAACCAGCCATCCATCCATTCAGCCACAGCGCCTTGTACCTCGCCCGCGCCTTCATCGACGGAGCCAGGTGCGCGCAGGCGGTTGCGGGGGAAGCTCGTGGCCCAGGTGGCCTTAACAGCTGCGCGTTCGGGCGCGCGGTGGTGGAGCAGGAAGTGGCTGGAGATTCATGGGATTTTTCTAAGGGAGCAAGCATGAAGAGTAAGATTTCTTGAGATTAGGATGGGATGAAGATGGGATTGACCATGAGCTATGGGATTTTAATCCGACAAAGATACTATTCAGTGGATAAATCTCATGATTTGTGGAATTATGGTGGGATTAGGATGGGATGAACAATGGGATTTCATGGGATGAAGATGGGATGGACCATGAGAAAGTGTATCCAGTTGAAGATTAATATAATGTGGGATGAATACCTTAAATTGCAAAGAGGGGACTATTGTGGATTATATTGGATTATCCATTGATATTCGGACCCCTTGTCATCCCCATCCACCGTCCCAACCTTGGGAGTTCCCCGGCGGAATGATCTTGTTGGCTGGATGAGTCACCTAACCAGCAGCCACCTAACCAGCAGCCACCAGCATACATCCAGCCAGAATCGTCTTTCAAACCGTGGCCATTGACTTCGAACGGACGACTAAGTGACCCCCGAAGTTGGATAAAGCATACTATAGATTCACAACCAATGAATCAGTGTCTTTCGGCCATTTTAAGGGCATCAAAATCCTTCACCACACCCTATTGTGATGATCCTCTGTATGTATCAGATTTATTATCAAGCAGTACGACTCCCTTGACAACTTCAAAAGCATCAATATCTTAATATTCTTACCTGTTCTGTGCACACCCCCTATCATTGTTTGTGTTCTGTTGTGCTAATTATTCTTGTTGGTACATGTTGATACGATTTACCTCATGATTGAAAGCTATGTGCACCTCCATAGAACACCATAATTACTGACATTCCCAAACCATACACCTAGTCTTCCAGCTATTGGAATTTTGGTCAAGTATTTTTTTCCGGATATGTGCAAATGACCCAGCGAATTTTTTGTTGCGGTAACCGATCGAGCTTGGATGGACAACGGGCGGTGAAGCGTCAGCCAGGACTTCGGACCCAGGTAGTGAAAAGCCTTGATGTAGGCCTCGGATGCCAGTGATCAGCACTTGGATGCGATCTGATCGATCTGGCAAAACACAATTTCCTGGCTGGTGGTTGAGCCATCCCATCATGAAAAAATATGCGTGTCAACCAACCAATTGTTAGCAATTACTAGGGGAAAATAACAAATGTGTGAGACCACCAGCCAACTGCAATCAACAAACAGCCAAACATAAATGGATTAAAAAACGGAACAAACAACCAACTACAATCAACAATACTGCTGCACAAACAGTGACAATATGCACATATGAAAAGCATACTGCATACAGTATCATACAGTCATCATATTTGCATATGTATACATATGTGTACAAAATCTGTGTATATATCCTGAATCTGTGCATTTACACTGCATCCCAGTCATTGTTGCTCCCTGTTACAAGTAGCAAGTGGCCTCTGGTCAAAGTCAAAATCATCACTATAAAAATCATGTCTTCTGCGATGTAAACCAATGATCAACCATACTTTGTCTTGTGACATTGAGACATGAAGCTGGGGTCAAGCCTGGAACGTTGCCCAGTGATTTGGGGGTTTACCTGGGCTCCAAATCGCAGGTGGCTCCGATCAATGGCTATAGTTAATGACTCCCAGGTTGTCAGCCCCGATGTTGTTCATACAAATCGCCAAGGTTAATCATCCCACCAGAATGTGAACAAGCCAATGGCCCAGGAATCATCGGCGATCTGAAATAATGGCAGCGTTGCCAAGCATGGCGAGCCATGTCTTCCTTGTCCGTCCAAAAGTTCAGGAGATCGAGATACTGATTGAACAATCGCTAGATTTAAGTATGTACATATTCATATGAGTTCATATGCATGTAGTCCTTGCTATCCGTCCCTCACTCTCTCAAACAGCGAACCTGACTGTACCACACTGTAAGCGTTTGCATGGCCCCTGTGAAGACCCCCAACAAACATCAGTTGACTGGTCTGGTTTGTCCCTTTCCTGGAAGAGCTTGCCATCCAAGAAAGAACTCTTGAATACCCCCCAATCCCCACACGTACTTGCTGGTCTGTGACCGGAGGAGCCAAATCTGAACGGCTGACTTGAGTATTGTAACCCCTCGGTTTTGGAAATCTTCGCAGGTATCATGAAAACTATCACAAACATGATATCATTGTTTGTGTCTCTGGAAGGTGCGTGCTATTACAGCACCGCTGTCCCATTTGATGGCAGAGGTTGCGAACTGCAGGGCCGTGTGTCATAATTCCAGGTCACCCCCAAGCAAAATGTGTGTTTCATGTGCTCAACTAGAAAAGTTGTTGATATTGTTCCTGTTGCCGTTGCTGCTGTTGATGCAGTGGTTCCTCTTGTTGCTCCTTTTTTGTTGTTGTTGCTGTTGTTCTCCTTGCCGACGCAGTACATTTCTTATAGTAACAATCCAGCCAGCTGCATCCACCCGCATCCCAAGAACCAGCCACCAAGCCATCCAGCCCACCTTCTCACCATTTGAACCACCTATCCACCATCCACCCATCTGCATATCAAGCTGAATCAAGCGACGAAGAGGGCCATGCACACAATCACCATGAAGGTGAAGCCGGTGGTACGTCGCAAGCGTCGCAGGGAGCGTTCTGAAATTACGCGGCCTCAAGGCGGGCCGGCCGCAAGAGGGCACCACGGCCGTGATCTGGGTATGAACAACAGGGAGAAGGTTGATATCAACCAACAATGGTGAATGATGATTAAGGATGATTAAGGATGACACCAACCAACGGGAGTGCTCAATCCTGGTGAATGATTGATTAAGGATTGTTGCTCCAACAATTGTTAGTGATGGTCACTGATGGTTATATGATCATGATGATTTCATTATCGTTGAGAATGAGTATGATGAGGATTCACCATTGTTCACAGCTATTAATCTTTACGGACTATCATTTACCATCAATGCCCTGAAAGGTGCTATAAGCCAAATTCTGGCAGCTTACTGAAGCAAATCATGACCTAACCTTTCCTGAAACACGCTTTAGGCCGTCATTGTCTCCTCAACAGGTCCAGCTATCATTTTCATACCAGTTGTCCTGGCCTTAGCTATGGCTTCGCGTGGCTGAAACCTTGAGGTACCATGAATGAACAGAGATCTGTTTCGCCGCCCATCTAGTGATATCCGTCATCGCGAATTGCCGGATGTGAAATGCCACAGTTGCAACGGTTGATCTCTGACCACCCTGTAGCTCCCAATGAACCTCCGGCCATGACCAGTCACGGTTCGTCGAATTGTTGGGATGTTCACCGACCCATGGTTGGTGGTTGGTTAAGCTCTGGAGCCAACTGGCCATCTGGGTAACGGAAATGTCCAAGTCTCAAACCATCGTTGAGAGTGATCATCAGTCAGCTGGCCAAGTCACAACTAATCAAAAATGGATTTTTAAATGTATAATTGAGGGTTTCTCAAAATGGGGTGGGGGTATCCAAGAAAGCGTTGGTTTATTCCAGTACTACTAATGGTTGAGAATGGATGATTTTGAGGGTCCCCGATTTTCAGAAACATCCACATCATCCACTTCACACTACAAGTAATGATGGTTGTAGCACCAGTCCCTTCCACTGGTGACTTGTTCCCCGCGTTGCCCCTCGCCTTTGGTTGGTGGGTTGATGACTCAGGTCGTGACCCTTGATGATTTTTGCATGTCATCATCATGTAACAAATGGCAAATGTAATTGAAATCGATATACAGATGGTGGTTTCTCAAAATATGGAGCCCCAAAAATGGCTGGTTTATTACCAGAAATGATTAGTATTGGATGATTTGGGGGTACCCCTATTTTGAGAAACACCCAGATCTGTATAATCAAACGTATTTAAAAAGTAAACAGATAATCAACATATCAAATGTATTTGAACAGATTTGGGGTAAATTTGTCTATCAACATGGTTGTAACAAATGTAAATACATAGATGTATATACGTATGTATACATATATTACATATAAATATATATCTATCTATCAACGTATATCTGCAAACAATCGTACAGATGGTGTACGTCCAAATATCTTCAATCATGAGTGTGGTTCACACTTCATTGCGTCCATCAAGAACAATCATTTTGGGTGATTTGGGGATGCTTCCTGATGCCTCATACCTGTCCGGTGAACCCGTTGCCACCACCGTTGCCAAGCACAGCATGGCAGTCACTGTCGGCCCAGCCACTTGGTTTGACCAACACGGCAAGCGAAGTCTCTTCGGCAGACTTCGCAACGAGCCTGGCATCGCTCGTGGTGATGGCGGTGACGCCACGGCAGACCACGTAGGACAAGGCTTTCAACGGGAAGACAACAGCGGATTCATTGCTAGAAACCCCGGTCCTGTATATAACGTAGGTCTACTTAAATGTATATCCACACCTAATAGCTCATTACTAAGCATGGTTGCAGGGGCTAGTTCGCACTAGTTGAAAGTTTCTCAACCATGGTTGCATCGCACTTATAAACCCAGCTGTACATCAAGCAATAGATTTTTGTACAAGATAGCTTGGTAAGAACCCCAAAAAGAATCAATTAATTTGTGCGTGCATGTGTTAGAAAAGTTGGATGTAACAGACCCGTTCCTTTTGCCGTTTCTATGGACCCTCATCTACACCCACAGCGGTGACTTTCCGCAAACCCTCCGGAGCGAGGCTATGTCCCAGCGTTGGTTGAACGAAGGCAATCGGAACAGCCTCGCAGCGAACTAGGAATTCTCAAAATAGTGGTTTCTCAAAATAGTGAACCCCCCAAAATGGTAGGTTTATGTAGGTTTCTTACTATTAATGGTTCATAGTGAATGATTTAGGGGTCCCATATACTGTAGGGACACGCCCAAATCAAGATATGCTAGATACGCTGGTGGGTGCTTATAACCCCTCCGACAAATATTCGTCAACCAACCAAGCATTTGTTAATATCAGGGAAAATCAATGTTTGAAACCACCAACCAGTGCCGTAGATACCGGCAAGATCATGCATCACAACATATCCAAACATATCCAAACATATCCTACAGTTCAACGGCGGCTCTTAATCACCGTTGCCCGGGGGGGGCTGTTGCAGGTACCCCTCAACAACAGTCGCGCAGGCACCTGCCCAGAAGATCTTCACGCTCAAAAGCGAGCCTGAAAGCCGCTGGCGGCGCCGGAGGATCATCGGATGAGAACTGCTGCAAGGCCCGGAGCGGCGATGGCATCACGATATGAATACAAGCACCATGGGACTTTCTAAACCATAGGGATCTTGAATCTAAAGCCACATGACTTTCATTGTATCAAAAGTGCTCACCCTTGAAACGCTTTTCTGCCTCATAGGATTACAGCTTCGATCGCGGATTGCTCTGGAAAAAGCCGGCTGATTGCTTCAATGTCTAGTCCGTTCTATCATATACTGATGGTCCAGGGCAACCGGATACACTTTGAACCTCCGCAAAGATACTCGCATACGCATATGCATTTTGGTGTCAGTGTAAAAGCACATGCACAATTCATGTGTACACATATCAAACACATTTGGGAGACCTTTGAAATGGCATTCAAAAACTGCTTGGTTCTACACTACTTGAACATATCAAAATCAAAAGTCCCTAAAGTCATTCCAGAGCCACGGGAGTCTATATAGTACTTGGGGAAGATAATAGTCAAGTTATCAATGGTGCAGAAAAATGACATTGAGAAACCATGAAAGTAGACTATCAATTAGATACTTAGTAGGGTCCCCCGATCAAGAATGTTTATTGTTCAACCCAAATGGTACTTCAAGAATCTTGCAATAAAATGCACGAACCCCTCATGAACACTATGAATTGGGTTTGTTCACCCCATCTTTTTCAACCCAAGAAGGTGAACAAACCGCAATGCCTTTGGCTGCAGCGGTCCTCCCGTGGTTGTTCCGTGCCATGATATCACCCCAAGTCCTCGAAGCACGTAACATGGTACACCTACATGTGTATGTTAAAGATTATATATCATATCAATCTATATCAATACTCTAGTTGCAAGTAGAATATGATGCCCATATATTTACATACACATATCATCCTCCTCAAAAACACTTGTGATCCAAACTGAAGTGTACAGCTTCATTAAAAACCAGGGGCGGTCTCTTCGGGCCGGACGTCTCCCAAAGGATTAGTTTGAGCACCAAATTAGTAACCGGTGCAGCATTCGGAATGGCTGCTGACCCGATTCCGTGGCCCCACTGTGCCTTTCCGCATGCGCTGCCATGTTCGCCAACTGAACCTGGAGCACCGCAGAAAATCTTGTTCTTACAACGAGTACCCTGTAGCCTCCAGGTAGTATCCCCCCCAGTTGGAGAAACTCTGGAACAACATCAGCCCGCGCAAAGAAGGCACCGGCCCCCAAGATTTGTCATCGTCCGTCCGTTTGATGTCTGTGAGTGTTGTTGAGGCTGTGGGAGGTGGCAGGTTTGGAGTTCAAGTGAACAACAATTACTGGTTGGTGGTGCTCACCACTCATGGTTCACCAATGGTAAATAATGGTTAACAATGGCCATATATGGCAATAATGGTTGATAATGATCATTACCTGGTTGGTCGCTGAACCACCCCGTCATGAAAAATATGCGTAAGTCAACCAAAAAATTGTTAATACTTACAAGGGAAAATGACAAATTGTCAAGACCACAAATGAGCAATTACCTCAAACAATTGCGCAAAGAGGATTACTCCTGAAGCAAGCCATCACCCAAATGGTTTGAACCCCAAAAAATGGGTCTGAAGGGCCCGGAATTTGGCGGTATCATTTTTCTCAACGTCCTTTTTCAATTTGAAGCCCTTGACTCAACTGAAGAACATCTGCAGGGCTTCAAGTTTTCTCCTGAAGAGCTTTCTATGTAAATTCCAGGCTATTATAAAGCAATATGGCAATAAGAAGCAGGGAAACACGAATCTTCCAAATGCCTGCTTTTTGCTTTGCACTTCTCCTCGTAGCCATTTGAGTCCGTGAATGATGAAATCCCCGAATCATCAGAAACTGTTTCTATTTGGTCATTGGGGACACTATGAATAAATTGGGGATGCATCTGGGTCAAGTCATAGGGGTACCTCAAGAATCATCCACTGTTCACCATTTATGGCAATATACCAAACCTTTTCAGGGGGTCCCCAGGTACCCCAAAAAATACCTGGTTTATTACTATTTATGGTTCATATGATTTGGGGAGTACCCCATTTTGAGAACCCCCCCATATAATTAACCACCACTAACATCCACTAACCATGAATCAACCACTATAAACCACTACTGACCTTCAATTAAGCACTATTAACCACTACTAACCACTATTGGGACACTATGAACGACTGGGGATGCATACATTCATACATTGCATAGTGTGTATGGACAGCACCCAGGGTGCCTCCAGCAGTTCCTTGCATGCCTCTGCACTGGAGAGCCTCTTCCAGGGCGACCGGAGATACAGCCACACGGAGGAAACGTGGGGAGGTGAGGTCCAGATCAGACTTGTTGAGATTTGTTTGTTTTGATTAGATTTGCTCATATTTTTTTTGATTAAACTTGATGGTTGTTAAACCATAAATCTGATGAGATGTGATAAACCACCCGGGCCATAGGAGCAGTGAGTTCTACTCTGTTTTTTGCCAGGCCAAACATGCATAGCAAACTTGTTCGTTCTTAGTGAGGAAATTTCCATGGAGAGCACAGAATCAATGCTGCACCATGAGATGTTAAATCACCAAGCAAAAAAACGTTGGGATGTCCCCTCTTAGCCTGCCGCCCGTTGGCATATCCCCAAATGGTTTCAGGGTCAAGCGGCTCAGCCACCAGGGAGCAACAACTGATGATTGATCGCTACTACGACGTAGAAGTCCGGCCAAAATCAAGCAGGATCACCTTCCAAGCGTCCAAAGACAATATTCTGAATATGAAAGCCATCAATCAGCACAAAACATCGTCAAGCATGATCACATAGAATCATCGAAGGAAGTTTAGAAGTCTAACTTCCGACAATATGGACAACTCAGCTAGGGCAGATCGCATGAGCAGATGTGTGAAAGAAGAGATGTGTGAAAGATGAGATGTGCGAAAGATGAGAATGCGAGCGCGCCAAAATGTTAGGAAAGTCGCGAAATGCTGTGTTTTGCAAGGTTTCGTGCACCATGAGGGGCCAGAAGGGTACCTCGCTAAAGCGGCGGGTGCGGAGCACTGTGGCGGAAGGTGTGTGCCAAAATCGTGAAAAAACCTAGGCGGGAAGCACATTTGGAAGTCAAAATCGTAAAAACACCTGGGTCTCGGAGCACTTTTGGAAGTTGCAACTCGCAAAATCGTGAAAAAACCTAGGCGCGAAGCACATTTGGAAGTCAAAATCGTAAAAACACTACAGCTCCGGAGCACTTTTGGGAGATGCAACTTGCAAAATCGTTAAAAAACCTAGGCGCGAAGCACATTTGGAAGTCAAAATCGTAAAAACACTACAGCGTCGGAGCACTTTTGGAAGTTGCAACTCGCAAAATCGTGAAAAAACCTAGGCGCGAAGCACATTTGGAAGACAAAATCGTAAAAACACTACAGCGTCGGAGCACTTTTGGAAGTTGCAACTCGCAAAATCGTGAAAAAACCTAGGCGCGAAGCACATTTGGAAGTCAAAATCGTAAAAACACTACATGTTCGGAGCACTTTTGATGACTCATGATTCTCAAAACTGGAACGCTGCCTGCGCGCGAAGCAAATTTTGAAGATAAAATCTTCTATCAAAATAAAAAATGCAATTTTACCAGCGTTTCGGGCCACTTTTCGGAGATGTCATATGATCATGAAAATTGGCACGCCGCCTGCGCGCGAAGCACATTCTCACGTCCGAAGTCGCAAAAACTCGTGGTTTTTAACAAGTTTTGAAAGTTGCATGTCCGAAAAAGTGCACGCGGCCAGGGCGAGAAGCACATTTTGAAGCAAATGTGTCAAAACACAGCACGTTTTGACACTTTCGGAACACAGGAGACAAAAGTCGGAAAACACTTGCGTTTCGCGTCACTTTTCGTGATTTATGTGGCCAAAATGTGCACAACGCTTGCGCGCCAAGCACATTTGCAGGTCAAAAGTAGCAAAACACTTGATGATCGGAACACCTTTGCAAGGTCCAATTATCAAAAGTGGCCAAACACCTAGATGCAAAACACTTCATGATCGAAGCACATTTGGAAGGTAAATGAATAGATAGACGAAAGATGGCTAGACAAAGAGGTAGCCAGATAGATCGACAAGTCGATAGTCAGATCGATGGGTGGCTAGATGGATAGTCAGATACATAGATGCATCGATGGATGAATAGATGGATAGATAGATAGATAGATAGATAGATAGATAGAATAGCTAGAATAGATAGATGGAATAGACAGACAATTTGATAGCCAGATTCAGATGGCTAGATGGGTCGATAGATAGACAGATAGGTAGACGAAACGAGAGTCAGATAGAAAAGTAGATAGATAGGCAGGTAGATAGACAGAAAGATAGACAGATGGACACATAGATGATCAGACAAATAATTTGGCAGATAGATAGACAGATAGATAGATAGGCAGATAGATAAATAGATAGATGGACAGGTAGATAGATAGATACATAGACACAAAGATGACGAGATAGATGGTGAGGTAGATAGAAAGACAAGTACATAGGCAGATAGATAAACGAATAGATCATCAGATAGATAGATCGATAGACAGTCAGACAGACAGAAAGAAAACTGATGCGCTGCCAGTCAAGTGGCCAGATCGATGCTCACATTGTCGCAACCACAACTGCACACTCCTATAGTGCTCCTATCTTGGAAACTTCCGCCACCGCCTTGTGCGGTACTACTTGACTCATAATAAATTATTCTTTATCAGCAACAAAATGCACTACTGAACCTCATGAACCTTTATCAACCATGACCAGTCAACAGCAACCACAATAAAACTAATTGTTCATCATCACTAAAGTTTATTGTGATCAATTTGAGATGACCAGTCCTCAGCTGCCTGCGCTGGGGAAGTAAACCCAATGGGCCCTGGGATGGCCATCCGTCAGCAGTGCGGCTCGATCCTGGCCGCTGGACTTGTCCCAGCCTGGCTTGCAACGTTCCCACGGATTCCGAACGTTCCGCAGGGGCCCCTTCCTGGCGCCGCAGGTCAAGTTCTGCCAGCACAGGGGTCGATTGGAACACCCGCAGCCCGTTCCAGCACACACGAATGCAGAGTGTTTGGCACCGGTGAATCATAGGAGTCATGGGCCATGGGAATGCATATTAATCGATCACTTCCAAATAGTCAATCAATTAATGGCCATAATGGGATTAATCAGTGCTATTAATCAATCAATTATTAATCATCACTAATCATTCCAATTATTGAACTAACTTGTTGATTACTCATCATTAATATCCGCTTCAGCCATTCCAACTGAGATCAGGGACCCCTCCATGGCTTGGAGCCATGCATACTTTGGGAATGGTTTCGGGTCACCCAGGTTTTGGGAATGAGTTGAATAGTTTGGTGACCCAGTTGATGTTGGCCGCTTGATACGGGTTTGTCTATGGCGGTACCCCTTAACCAACCAGCCGAATGATCACTAGGGAAACTGCAAAAGTGACTTCGGGGTACACCATGGCGGTGGACAAACCCACACCAGCAGTTGATCACCACCCCGTTCCGCGGCAACGCTACGCCCGCTACGCTGCACCTGCTTGAGAATCACAGCCAGCTCCTCGTCCCGAGAGCGGTGAGATCGACTGCTAGAGATTCACGAGACGGTGGATAGCCGAACAATTGATGGTTTCGAGCTGGGTTTCCCAATAAAGTTTATTATATACGGTTGTACAATTGGCTTATATATGCAAATAATTTCAAATAATATAACCACTTATGGATGGTTTCACAGGCTTTCCCGGGGTTCCCAATTACGGATCAACAGTTATTGTAGCAGTCCAGCAGTTGCGTGCTACTGTATCCCCTTTGCCATGGTTGTTCGTTGATCTCCGTACATCATCTATAGCAACATATATCATCCATTTTTCCATTGCGCTGCCTCTGAGAAATCTCGTGCAGATCTGAAAAAACTTGCACACCTATGGCCTGGACTCCGGTTGGTAGTCCGGCATCCACTCATCCTTGTCAATGGTGGAACATAGGGAAATCAAATTCCTCAGCCATGCTTGGTCCCACTGATGCTCGTCCTTTCCGGGGGCAAGGGAGAACTTTTGCAAGGCTTCAAATGCCGCTCCAGCAAATGCAGCATTGAGTTGTCCAGGGTATTCTTTGGCGGCTGATGTTCGAAAGGACCCTGACTCATTCCTTCCGATCAACAGCTGCGTTGGCTTCTGGATTCCCTGAAGTTCATAGCGCCGCAGAATTGCTGGCAGCTGGACTCCTGTATACATGAGAGCCGTTGGCTTGACTCCAGGGGAGCCAAACCTCCATTGCATGATGGAGCATAGCTTCAGAAACCACCCGTTGCGAACCAACATCTTGATTAATCCTGTTCTCCAAATGCTGGCATGGGTCTCGTCAAACGGTATCCCAGGATGCTCGCAGATAGTGAGTCCTCCATAGGCCGCAACAAGCACAAGTAGGAAGATGCCCTTCAGCAGAAGGGTGGTCCCAATCAAAATCTGCATCAGCTCAGGGATAGAGAGGCATTGGATGCCCCATGGTTCCGTCGCTGACCTCAGAGGGCGAGGTCCTCTTCGTCCTGATGTTCCATCCTCTGCATCCAGTGTTTGATGTCGCGCACTGGACCAGCTCTCACATGGAGGTCCCATGAGGAGGGCACCGATGCGTTGGCATCTGGCCGCGTTGACCAGAGGTTGCCAAAGGTCAGTGCTATGGATATTCATGGTTTCGGAGATGGCAGTATCGATGGATATCACTGCCACTTCAATGCCAGGAATGGGAAGGAGCCGCTGAAGGTGATCCTGAAAATCTTCCGTCCTTCGTCGCCCTGAATAAAGGTGGACTGCAATAAACAGTCTGCCACGCAGCTTAGCATCGATGTGGGGTTGACACAGGATGCGCCAACGCTGTCGTCGCTCCTCATCAAGCTGCATAGCAGTATAGTGGCTTGCGATCTTATGACATAGATCACGATTCTGACAATGTCCTGCATGTTGCATCTGTTCACGGGGGGGGCCGTCAACCAAATCCCTCAATTGCTGCATCAGGGATTCCATCCTAGAACGGAACTTCCAGCAGTCAAGCTCCTGTAGCAGAGAGTAGTGGCCAACTTCTGCAGCATGTAGATGATCAACCGATGTGCATCCATCAATGGCATCTGCAAAGTGTTGTTCAACCCAGTGCACATAGATGCGACTTGACTGTGCATGCGACATGGTTTGATCAGCAAGGGTGGTCAGAATCACTTCGTGAAAACTTTGTTCTGAGACTTCCTCATCTTGACTTAGCCACTGCTGGACTGCTGCAGTGAGCGCAGTCATCACTGGATCAGTCACTGCGGGGTGATCAGGTGGCCACCACCATGCATATGAGTCCTTGCCCTCTTGCTGCAAGTCCCGAACCTGCTGCCTGAGGGAGGTTCGAATGCGTTGGGTCGAGGTGGGTCTCAGTGGTCCTGAATGCAATCGCTGAGCCGGTAACCTTTTCACATCCTTCAGATGAGCTGGTGCCAGCACGACTTCCGGGGTGTCAGGCGCCCGTGCTCCTGCGATTCTATCATAACATCCATTTGCCCGATATTTCAAATGTTGGCGAACACGTGCTGTGGTCCAATGTTCTTTGAGGCATCCTGCACATACACTTGATTGAATGTACATGCTTTCTTCCGCATGGATTTGATGCCGTCTCCATTGGTGAACCGCTAGCTGTTGGTTCGTGGGAAAGCTTGCTTGGCAATGGTGACATGTGAAAGCAAACTGGTCAGGCTCAGCTGTTTCATCTTCATGTTGCACATCAATGTTCAAGGTCTGAAGCTCCCCGATGATGTCTTGATGTAGTTTTGTAGTGGTGTTGGCAATCTTTTCCTGCAGTGTGTGTCGGTTTACTGCTCGTCGTACCCACGCTTTCCATGGTTTGCATGCGGCAATGGCACAAAGAACACCTTCCCAGTCCATCTGGTGTCCTTGGCAGTCAAAGGGTAGCACAACGACTGTTGACATCCAACGAAGGTCTTCCTTGACTTCACATAGCCAGCCTGTGCCATGGGAGGCCTCTGTAACAAGGAGGTTCCAGTGAAAATCCTTGCGATGGAGGGCTAGGTGGCGTAGGTAGAGCAAGCGATGTTTGGCTAAAATGACTCTAAAGGATGGCAGCTGGTTGTGAGCGAGCAGTTCAGCGGTTGTGGAGCAGGCCGCATTCCACCAACCATCATTGATGATGCTTCGATAGTAGCTCACCAAGCTGCTTTCCAATTTATGAAGTGCTGCTGCAGGGATGTCTGACCAAACACCACATCCGTACAACATCCTGCTCATGATGAGACTTTGAAACAAGCGCAACTTCACCTGGGTGGGCAGTTTGTTGCCTTTGAAGATTGGTCTTCTCATCTCTTCATAGGCTTGTCTGGCCTGTGCCAATCTCACCTTTATCTCCTGGTCGATGTCTGCGTTCATGCCCTGTCGGGCCCCTAAATGTTTATATGTCGCAACCACACGGACACTCAGGATGTAGTCCTCCGATGCCGTGACAACCACTGGGATGGTATCACCTGTAAACAGTTTAGCACGGCAGGCATCTGATTGGTGTCCTCTGTGCATCATTATCACCTCCGTTTTTCCTGGGTGGAAATTTGGAGTGAGCCCGTGATGCATGAAACAGGAGTGGAGCAACCTAATCATGTCTTCCACCAGGGGCTGCAAATCCGATGCGCGACTTGTGGCCAAGGGTACCGCGACATCATCGACCCATATGACGGGTGGTGTTGCGACCCCAATTCGGTCCATCCCTTCTTGATACACTGGATTCTCTTGCATCTTCTGATAGGCCTGCTGCATGATTCTTGCCATCAGTAGGTTATAGCCTACATCGGCAAGGGGGGAACCTGGCCTTGTACCCCTCCTTGTGTGTGTGACTGTGTCTTGCTGCTCGTTCATGACGAAGAATGTGCTCTGGTGTATGTCGTGCAACAATTGGCGCAGTCCTGAGGGAAATGGCATGGTTTCTTCCTCGCAAGCCTTTGCCAATGACTTTGCCAATTCAGGGATGTCCCTTTCATCTGGGTTAAAGATGCGGCTCAGTTCATGTTGCAACAGGGGGTTTTCCACCAGGAATATCCATTCTCGCAGCATATGATGGAAGGCAGCATGGATGTCGAGATAGATTGTGGCAGTTGATATGTGTTTCACCCTGCCAATCCTGTTGAAGCCTTTGATGATCGAAATTCCTGTGTTGGTTTGTTGGGATGGTAGACCTCCGAATTGGCCACAAAATTGCTCACGCTGTAGCACTTCAAGTGCCCTGCCTCTGCTCCACGAATGCTGCACTTTTGCAAAGCAATTTGCCAAGAGGATGCCACGAAAGGATGTCGGATCATTGTAAGGACCTTTCTTGTAGATCGTCCTTAGCAGTCCTCCTTTGTACTGGCTCGGTTCACTGGCAGAGAGCATTGTTTTCATCATGAGCCTCTGCAGATGTGGGGCGAGTGCACAAGATCCAAACTTGCATATCTCAGCCGGTATCTTGTCGAGACCTGGTGCTCTTCGTGGCTTCTGTTTCAAGCATATGGCCTCAATCTCGAACAGTCGCGGCAACTCACTGAGGTGTAGCCATCGTTCGTGGGGCAGGTTCTCTTGTTGCTTCATCTGGCGTTGCAAACATTCATTCAGGAACTGGTCCTTTTTTTGGATGGTTCCTGCTTCAAGCTGAGCAAAGTGACACTGAAGCTCATCATCAATGTCATGGGGCACCTGCTTGCGTTTGGTTTTCTGACGCGGTAATGCATACTTGATCTTCATCCATAGGCCTGTGAGACCTTCATTCGTGTAAGTGCGACTAGCCTGTTCAGCAAGTTCTGCGAAGAATGCACGGTCATCATCCAAAATGGCCTGTCGAGTTCGGGTGCATAGTGACTTATACTGGTGTTGGAGCACTGCTTGGTACTGGTTCCATTGTCGGACCCAACTTCGACATGCAGCATCAATTGGCGCTAATGGTATGGCATCACTTTTGTCACGTTTTCTTCTGTTGCGACTGATAATGTGCCAAATGACTAGATGCTGTTTTTGCAGGGTAACCTTCTTGATATGTTTGGCCCACTTGACGCACCGGAAGCTATGCTTTTTCTGGGTCACAAGTTCTTTGGTTTCATCCTGCAAATGCCGTTTCCTCCATACTCGGGGAGTCGGTGGCGACATGAGCGATAATGCATGCGCAGCATCACTGGCCAGCTGCTCTGCATGTGAGTGCACATCCACGTCCCATGCAATGCCGCTAAACATGTCATGGAGAGTGGCATGTCCATTTGGTGCCGTGAGCACAGTAGCCAGATTATGCGTGTCCCAGAGTGGCGTGAGCCCAACTGGTTGCTGACTGGATCTGGTGTTGTGCGGCATCGTGAATTCACAGCATATGGCAGCATGATCTTCTCTGTTGATTGTGAGATCAATGTTCCTATCGATGTAGCTGCAAATGTCTGTGATATCTGGCCTGTTGGGCAGAGCAACGAAGTCAATCCGTGCTTCTGACAGGCCATTGGGTGTGGTGTACGTTGCAGCCTGTCCACGATGCATGCTGTCATAGGTTGCTGGCAAAAAGAGGGAGTGGGTGCGAAGCCATCGATGGAAGATGTGGCCCGTCCTCGTCTCCTTATCAGGTTGGTGCCCACCAATCGATTCTGATAGTTCTGATCCTACCCTCCCATTGACATCTCCCAAAAACAGGATGTCATGATCTGAACATCTGCTGAGGGCCTGGTCAATGTCATCCCAATGTGCCTGTGATTCATGCTCAGGTCTGTCGCCATGGGGAGCATGGGTTGCAACTATTGCAAGACGACATGCAGGATGATTCATCTTGACAATGAGGGTGTTGGGCGTACTGTGCACGATGCGAAGGTGTTCGGGCAATACCTTCATTTTCCCCAACATCTGTCGTTTGGTGATCCAAACCTGAATGCCATCATGTCCTTGCTGATCGGCTGCCGCATGGATTATATGAAACATATCATTCGATGGTGGCTGCTTTTTCATTCTCGTTTCCTGCACAGCAACAATGTGGTACTTTGCTTCATCGAACTGGTGCATGAGGACCAGTTGGCGTCCTGCATTCTGCATTGGTTTCTGTTTTGTCCCTCCTAGGAGAGTCAGCACATTTGCAGATGCACACTTCAACCTAATCGGTGTTAGGTGGTCTGGTCCTACCGAATCTTTGTTATCATTCGTGGGCACTTCGAATGTTTTGACTGTAGCCTCAGGAGGCGGGTGTGTGATATGGCACAAGTAATCACCATAGATGTTGGGGAGGTTAGGGTTTCCTCGACACATGTCCTCCCACATCCATACATGCTGGAAGAGTTCGGAGTCTGCATTGCCAAGAAGGTGCCACCATGCTGCACAGTCTGGCACATCCTCTGGATATGTCACTGCAAACTTGGCTAAGCGATCTGCTAACTCATTCCAAAATTCACCTTGGTGGGCTGGCGTGTACTCAAACTGAGTGCATTCAAATCCATGTCTTGCATGGAGTATGTGTGCACAACTTCTCATGATGGATTGCCATTGTTTATCACTATGGGTTCTCCACGTGCCCCCAGCCTGGAATCCAGTCACTTGTGCATCGAACATGTATGTGAAAGTGATCTCGCTCTGAGGAAAAACTTGCAGGTGCCAAGTGCTCAGGTGAATGGACCAAAGCAATGCCCAAATCATGGCAGCATGTTCTCCTTCATACGCATACCCAGCATCCGCAACAAATGATGATAGGAGTCCTCCACAGTAGATGTCATGTTGAGTACGTAGCAACATCACAATGCCTGCACCAACTCCCTTATCACTTAGGCGAGAACCATCTGTGTAGAAGATGAATTCAATTGGAGGTTCTCCTGTCCATTGATCGATCATGGGGATATCCGGCCATTCTAAGTCACCTAGCACAAGTTTCTCTGGCCAGGTCTTGAAACTAGGAATGGCAATTCTGTGAATTCTCTCAGCACAAATCCGAACCTGCGAGAAATCAACCCATGTCATCTTCATTTTGGGAAGACATTCATCAAGTGCGATGGGAATTCTGGGCTTTTTGAAATGAACTTCGGTCGAGTTGTTCTCATTGGCCTTGCTCGTAGACTCAGAGTCATGCACATGTATCTGCGTTTGTTGCTGTTGAGCATCTTTGACCGCAATCCCAACCGATGCATGTTCGCTATTGAATGGAGGTACAACAATTCGTAACACCACTCCATGTGACATGCGGTGCAAGGATCTGTCGCTCATTGGCCACAAAACATTATTGTGAAATACCAGGCACCGATGAGAGATCTGCTCACAGATCTGGTCAACTTTCGCAACAACAAGCACCTGTTGGCGTGTCATGTCTCTTGGAACCTGATGCACCTCACGTTGCATTGTGGATGGCTTTGGAAGAGTCTGAGTCATGAATTCATGCACTTCCACTTCAAGAAGTGCAAGTTGTTCATAACTTCCTTCGGGGATATCGCCTGCAAGCTGCAGAATCACTGATCTTTGATGTGCAGAGTCATCTGACAGTCTGGTCTGGCAGTCATGCAACGCGATGATATCGTGCATCGAACATGGCCAAATATGAGCAAGGTATCTGAATTGTTGAAATCTGTTGTTCCATGGCATGAAGCACTGACGCCTTGCATCATTCACATGATAAATCCGAACACTTCTCCATTCATCATGCCATCCTGGAGGATCATCAGGAATGGAAGGTGAAGGTTCGTTTTCTTCTCCTGCTTCATGTTCTGATTCCTCAATTGTGTCAATCGGCGATCTACTTCGTTCACTGTCGCTTGGTCCCTCGTCACCAGTTCCAGTTTGGTATGACACCAGGTAGCCATACCCATTGATGTTTGGAAACACTTGGTGATTCTTGGGAAAGGTAAACCAATCGAAGGTGACTGTGTGTTCTCCTTGCCGTATTTCAGGTCGATGGGCACAATTGATTACATCATTTTCGGAAATGAGTGCTGGCATGGAGTGCGCAAGATGCGCGATGCTTTTGGTGCCATGCTCCTCAATTTTTTCAATTGTGATGAGGTTTGCGATTTTCATGCTGAGAAATCCCTGAGCCACTAACAGGTGTGTCTGGGCAGGAGTCGATCCATCATGTATTGGATCAGGGACAACAACAAAAAAGTCAACAAACTCATCTTGACGAATGAAGTCATTCCATAGCAACTGAATCTGTCTTTGCCATGTATGGTATTCTGGGCCAAGTTGGATTGTCCTCCCATGGTGGCAAATTGGGTCAAGCACATGGTGAATGTACCATGTTACTACACTCAATGTTGGCGGCACTTCTGGGGTTTCGCACCGGTCAATGCCATGCACCGTCTGTTGTTTGGAAAACAGGTGCTGAACGAAGGGAGGAAACTTGGCAAGGTCCTTTGGTTTGTTCTTATTGTCGATTTGGTTCGGTGCATGTTGAACGTCACTTGGGTGTTCGATCATACATGTCTTCTGTGAAAGAGAAATGGCAGGGATCAACACGGCCTCACGAGGAGACAGCGAACCCACACTACCATTCTCACTGGTCGGGATCAACACGGCCTCACAAGGAGACAGCGGTTCCAAACGACCATCGACATGCTGAGCACCCCTATTCACATCGTTGTATCTGTCTGTGTCACGTGTTGATGCTGATGGTGTGGCTGATCTCCTATCATTGTCTCGTCTTGGACTGTCAGAGTCCTCTTGACTGAGATCATGAATCCGAATGATATCATCCTCTGCTTGTGTCATGTTCACATCCGAATCAACTGGTCGTGTTATCACTAACTCGACTCCAAGACCATTGTGGTTCACAATTGGTGCGTCTTCCAGTGATTGGTCTCGATGTGTGACACGACATCTGTAGGTCCTCAACTCACAATCATCAACACGATTGACATCGGCTAACACACGGATGCGTTCAAGGATATTAGGTCCGAGGTGGGCACTATATCGAGGTGTGGGAATGGAGATGCCAAAGCTGGATTCTGTCACATGGTATGCTCGGGCTTCTGCAATTGGGTTCTGGACCACCAAGAGGTGACCTGCCCGACCATGGTTTATTCCTAGCGGTGGCTGAGGGAGGACTAAATGCAGAAAAAGTCCTCTTTGCATGAAATCAATCTTATCCTGCCATGTTTCGATGATTTCATGTCTCCATTGTTCAATGTCGTCAAGCAAACGAACTGCCCTACCTTGGAAACAATCTGCATGTCTCTGGCTATCTAAGTAAAATGACATGAAGTACGCCACAGGACCCTCCTCTAGCAGTTCAGTTGCAGCATTGGCAGTCCATGCTCTTCTCAGATCTGCAAGGGGCTCAATATACAACGGAAATGCAGTTGGTCCGATGGAGTGGTTGTCAAGTTCTGGAATGTTACCAGGCGGTGACATGCTGGATGCACTGGTTGGGTCCTGTGTCTGTTGGACATATCCTTGCATGAGCGACATGGTGTCACTAGTTGGAAATCTCTCGATTGAATAGTGTGTTCCACTTCTTGTTCGTAATCTCTGATTGTCATCGATTGAGTGTCCATTGGCAAATGTGACACATGACATTGCTTGTTTACAAGTGGTATCTGCTACAGCTAATTCTTGGATGATCCTTCCATTGGCGAAACTTGGAATCGAGAATCCTTGGCAGCATGGTTCACTCAGCGAGGTGCTGATGAGTCCCACAGTGCGGTCATCAAACCTTTCTTGCTCAAGAATCACGTTCATCTTTCCTCGAAGGTCATCAGGAAGCTGATCACAATGTGCACTGCCTACCACTGTAACATCGATGGGTATGTTGTCGTCACATAGGTCATGCCAGGTCTTACACATCTCCTTCTTTTCAGTCATCATGTTACCTCTGCAAACATGTGCACGTGGTTGAGGGCAAACACGATGCATTCGATGATTGATGAACCATAGATTGACATTTGTCCCACTGGGAATTGTACTTAGAGCAGGGGATGCCGCATCCTGCTCTGTTTGCGCATTGTCATTACCGATTGGCTCATCAATGCTAAAGCTGACTGTTGGGGATATGCAAACGGATGCATGACCTGTTTCGCTGTGCTGGGCTAGATCATTTGCTACTTCCTTAGCAAGGAGCATGGCATTATGAACAGCTCGGAATGGATATATGCAGTCATGAAACGGAAGAGAGAATTGATGGTCCTGTAGGGTTTCAGTGTCACATGTTGCACAGTTGGAGTCAATTTGATCACAACCATAGACATCAATGCCACTAAACCGAACCATCTTGCCAATAGCGGGCTCACGTGGTGCATTCTCATGTTGACATGAACTCACGCTGCCAATGTTCATGCAGAGCCAGATCCACCCAATGCGGTTGTTGAGGGTCCTTCGGTCTCTCTTGAACATGATCTCTTGGTGGGACGCTCCTTTGTTCGGGCATCGTCTCCATCTTCGTTGGGTTCCATAGCTGCATCTTGCTCCAGGTCTACCAGCGGAATCGGTGCCGCTGCTT
The DNA here is from genome assembly GCA_009767595.1 of Symbiodinium kawagutii. Lineage (NCBI taxonomy): Eukaryota > Dinophyceae > Suessiales > Symbiodiniaceae > Symbiodinium > Symbiodinium kawagutii. The sequence continues at coordinate 109,485 of VSDK01020268.1, read as the reverse complement.
TCAACCCTTTCGCAATCGTTTCTGTGCAAGCAGCTTGTAGCTGATTGATTTCTGGCAGTTCTTCCTGCAATTCTGTTGTTTCTTCTACCGCTGGTAGGGAGTTCTGACTGGCTCCCAGCTGCACATTGAGCTTCTGTATCATGTTGCGAGCATCGGCGATTTCTTCTCTTGCCGCTGCCAAACGTTTCTGGTAGCTTTCCTGCTGTTCTTCGAACTGCTGGAGCTGACCTTTCCATGTGGCAACGAGTTCTGACATGTGGTGCTGCCAGGCCTGCCGATGTTGCTTCAAGCTCTCCTGCAGCGATTTGACCAGCTTCTGATTCTTGTCCAATCTGGTGGTAGCCTTCCTTAGCGATTGAATCGCCTGTGGTTGGTCTGTTTCCCCAGATTGCTTGTCCACCATGGCTTTGATCTCCGCTGGCATCAGTGCCGGATCTGGAAAGGCAGCCCTGACTGCCTGTAGCCATTCCTGATCTTGGCTTCCTGCTGCTTTGGGATCCAACGGGCTGGTCCATGGCGGTGGCGGGGGTGGTCCATTTGCATATGGACTTCCTTTGGACCCCGTCGCTTTCCCACCTTGATTTTGTTGATCTTCTTTCTTTTCTTTCTTGCCATTTCTGGATCTCTTCTTCTTTGGATCTTTGGCTGGTTCTTTTTCTTTCTGTTCTCGCTGTTCCCATTCGTTCCAAGTCCACTTCGGAGTCGAGGGATTCTTGGGTTGCGCATGTCTGGAAGGTGAGCGGTAAGTGAAGGTAGGATCCGATGCGGTTTCCCACCAACCTCCACATCCTCCGCAGTAAGCATCTTTTCCACTGACAAGGTGTCGACAATACTTGCATCTCCATGAGGGATACTGGGCTTTCTGATGTACACTGCGTGCCATGATGTCCACACACAAGCTCTTCAAATATCTCCAATCGACTGAATGGTGAACCGCCAGTCGCAGGATATGTGTTCGAAGAACACTTGGTTGCAGAACAATCAGGCCTCTGCGATGCAGCCAGAGTTGATTGCGTGCTTTCGCACGCTGTCGCCTTTGTCGCCTCCTCCTTGCAGTTATGTTGGAAAAGTGGAAACAGAACAATCAGATGCCACAAATGCATCCGATTCAGAATCCAGCTATTCGAATTGAGGGACACACCTGCGAAGTCAAGCAGGAGGTCCAGGCGCAACCGCAATGGCAACACCCGCGCTAAACCGCTAGGGTTAGACCTGACTTACGAATGGAGGGGCCACTTCCAAACGTAAGCAGAGCCAAACGCCTTATATATCATCCATAGTTATTAACAATTTTTACCCATGATTATTCACCATTATTAAGCATCATTCCCTGTTACTTCCCAATACCGACCTACCCACCATTGCAGTACCACTCATTATTTCCTATTGACGCGGAGTTTGCAGGGGTGTATTTCCCATCGTCATCGTCTTCACCACTAAATAGCTTCATCAGGTCATCAAGACCTGAAGATTGATATAGATTAATTAATCTTAGACAATGATGCCTGTAGTTCTATGTTGGTCAAGATTTGCCATTTAACAAGCCACTTATTTCTACTAAAAGTGGTAGTTCCCCGAGTGAACTATAGTTCACCATATTCAACTACTTTGTATAAGCATTATTCCCCACTATCAACCATAGTTCAATGGCTTATTCACCACAGTGTCACCACTTGTTCACCATTCTTCACCCTAGTTCAATGGCATATTCCTCACTCTTAACCATCCTCACCATTCCCTCCCACTTGTTCACCACCTTGGACCATAGTTCACCACACTTAACCACCTCAAAAACAGCCATTATTTTTTCCCACGACTAACCATCCTTCAATGGCTTCACCACCTTGTAGATCTGCTGGGCACCCGAGGAGGCTGCGGCTGCTCACCTTCTTCCGCTGCTCCGCCGCCAGCTTCACGGCCTCCTCCTGACGCTGACCTGGGCGCAGGGCACGCCATGGCGCCGCAGGGCCGCAGGGCCGCAGGGGATGCCATGGAACCCGTGGCTTGTCTCAGGGGTATCTTGGACACGTATGGAATCATACCGGCCCCCAATGTGTATAAAACGACAAAGCGGGATCCGCAGTCACGACTTTGATGGAGAAGTGGAGAACTTCTGCTCCGGCAGGAAGCCGCCCGAGGGCTTGCAAGGCCCACAATCCTGCCAGCGCAGCTCGGCCGTCGAATCGCCACAACAGGAGGCTGATGTGGAAGTCGGCGATTTGTCGGGCGAAGGTGGCACCGGGAGCTGCCAGCGAAGTAGCACAAGCTGCTGTTTCTGTGGCAGGAAGGGTTGAGGTGCCACCTGCGAAATCGTGCCCCCTTGCAGGAACCCCGCCGGTCCAGTCTGAAGGGGCGCCCAGGAACCCCCTCGAAACACTGGTCCGGAGCGGGGCGGGGATGCCCACTCCGAGGTGCCCACACTGTGCGTTGACATTTGCCTCGTCCATAAAAACGTGAATAATCTCTAGCTGTCTCATTGCAGTACGTGCTGTTTTTCTCCAAGCTGATTCAAGCTGATGCAAACACGAAGGCGATGAATGCATATGAACGTTGGATGCTGGTGACTTTGCCTACTGGATGCTAGGCTCCGGTAGCTGAACCCAAATATCTGCAATCTAAACATGTTCTTTGATGTAAACCAGTTGTATTGGAAGGGGAGCCGCCAGTGTCAGCAGGATGCAAGGCACGTGGCGGCAGCGGGAATGGAAAACAAAAGGCAGGCGACTGGTGACATTGCTGTGAATAAGGCATGTAGCCTTTATATAATTTGTCTACAACCCGAAACTGAGGGCATGTTGGGGGTGCAGGTTGGCAACCTGCAGCGCTTAAAGGCAGCAATGCAACACTGCAACAGCAGGTCGGGAGCCAGCATGGACCAACTGAGGGCATGTTGGGGGTGCAGGTTGGCAACCTGCAGCACTTAAAGGCAGCAATGCAACACTGCAACAGCAGGTCTGGAGCCAGCATGGACCAACTGAGGGCATGTTGGGGGTGCAGGTTGGCAACCTACAGCGCTTAAAGGCAGCAATGCGACACCGCAACAAGCAACGTTTAGGCATAGCCTAGTTTATGATGCCTAGCCAATGCCTTCTGTGCCCAAAGAAAACATGTCATGGCGGATCAGCATGGTGCAGTGATTGGGCGGATCAGCCCTGAGATCTTGTGGTTATAGATGCCAGTGCGGGCTCGGATTCAAGAACTTTTTCTCAGAATCTTGAATCTTGAATCCCAAAAACTTTGCAAACTTTGCACAGTTTTGGGGGTGTGGACAATAATATTCAGAAGATATGTCAGAAAGAAGTAAGTGATATCATGGTAATTGGAAAACTCATGGAATATATATATATATGTATGTAAACAGATGAATAAATAAATAGATAAATAAATAAACAAATAAATAAATGAATAAATGAATATGTATGGCACTCCCACTAAAAATCACTGAAAACGCTGGATCTTTGGGGGGGCACCATAAGTATATACAATGATTTATTCGTCACTTCCACTTCCATCAATAAACGCCAAATACACCGTCAACAACCTGTGTTTACAATTCGATATGAACCACCATGTATGGATATCCCCCGACATCCGGACTTGCAAGGCTCCCAAACGTGAGTTCTCTCGCTTGAACTTGAAGACGGTTCGGATGCCCTGCCGCCACGGCTTTCACAGTGCCAGGTTGATGATGAATGTTTGCTTCATACTGATTGCTTCGTGATTTCAAGCTCTCTACCATGATCAACCATGCCGAATCTTGAGTAAAACATCTCAACACCAACTAGATCAGGTGGGTAAACACCTGGTTTGATGTTGTTCATAATGACTGGACTCTATGCTTAATAGCATGATTGAACATGGGTCATCCAGGTCAATCACCTGTAACAATCTTTCATCGGACTTACCCTCTGGTAAACTAACCTGGCAAGGGAAAATCCACCATTCATGCCATTCATTGGTGGTTTCCCAGGGTTTCACTGTAAAATATGCTTAAAAATCTTAAAATCCATTGCCAGATTACTTTACCGGAGGGTACTGTTGTTGCTCAAATGGCAGTGGGTCAAAACCCAGTACCCCTAGTTCCCCCACTATGAATCATGGTTTTCCTTATTATTGTTGGTTATCATCCCAATTATTGGTTGGTTCATATTGACCCATAGCCAAATCCACTCTCAACCACAGTCAACCATAACCATGTAGAGTTTGAGATTCTCAGCTACAAGCTGCTCGCTGCCACATAGAGAACTGTGTCGCCTTGCGAGCTGGAGCACCCAAGGATGACCCACAAAAAATATCGAACAACACATTGTAAGCAGTGAATCACATCTCATCACTGGTGGGGCTTAGAACCATTCTTCATTCGCTCAAGGGCATCGTCTTTGTGCATCGCTCACACATCGTCGGGGTGGTGTACAGTAGCCAGCGCTACATTGCGTGCAAAGCGTAAAAAGTGGGGGTTAGAACCATGGTAATAACTTATAGAAACCTTTCATAAACCTTGTAAAGAGGGTGAACTAGCTCCGAACCAACCATGGTGAAAGCAAACCGCTTACTAACTAGGAGTGCAAGTACGCAATTAGATGCAATTTGTGTATCAGTATACTGTTGGATATTTGATGCTATGGCTTCTTAGACGCTGAGGATTGGCGTCGGAATCCTTCGCCGGCAGGAAAGGCCTTCCCACAGACGGAGCCTTGGGACTCTGAGCATTGGGACTCTGAGCGAGTGGCTTTGACTTGCCTGAGCTGGTGGTGGAACGGTGGAACCCCGGTGGTTGGCCAGGAACGGAGGGAGGCCCGGAGCCAGGGCTATCATGGGGTATCCCGTTCTGGCCCTTTCAAAGGGGAGCGGTTGGTTGCTACGAGGAGTGGCCCTTCACCAAATGGTCAGGTTACTTGTTGTCGATGGAACCCGGGTGGTGCCCATCATAGATCTTCATTGCATGTGGATTCTATATCTCGGCTGTAAACTGTAGAAACATGAACAAACCCACTCACATGTGTGATTTATCGTGGATAGATTGATAGAACTGGGAATTTGCATAGATCTCAGAGCGGTAAAGGACCGTTTAAGTCATCATATGGGGCCAGTAAAGATCGTGGGTACACCGCCTTAAAGCATCCAAGAAGTTCAAATTCCTAAGTATCAATCAATCATAACTTGATAACAATGGTTAATTAAGCATTGATTACTAAAATTCTCAGGGCAGTTATGATTGCCGCGCAATTCTCAGGGCAGTTAATAATAGATTGGTCAATCGTTGTCATCAGGGCAGTTGTGGTGTATCATTAATCAGCAATCAATCGGTGTTAATCTATATTGGATTTTGGCCATGATTCTACACAATCTGGCTGGCTAGCTACTATCCCGCTGTACCCCTGGCTGTTCACACACCGATAAATGGCCAAACTAGTATGCTTGGCAAGGACCAAGCAGCCATACAGTTGAGATATTCCCTTTTTTTGTTGCTTAGTACCTCCTATCAACCAGCTAAACCAGCTAAACCAGCTAATCTACTATTGCAATTTTGCACCACACATAAGCTATTACTATTCATCATAAACCATTATCCCCTAGTATTCATCCCGAATCAACGATTACAATTCATGACAAACCAGAATAAACCACTGCCCCTGATCAACCAAAACCAATCATTCACCAGCTGATAAACCATCATGAGCCACTATGAACCCAGCCTTTATTAATCATTCTTCAAGCACTGCTATTAACCATCATATAGCTGCTGTAGTGGCTGGTTCATTAACAATTTAAACCATCATTGCCACTATTAGTTGGTTGACGTCGGGTATGAGTCAGATCTGCAGTTGGTCAGTTGGTCATCAAAAAGTATCTAAATCATAGGTTAGTCATAATTAATCTTATCTACTATTGTCATTGGAACAGCTATTAGTTGGCTGCTTGGTCATGAATGGTTAATTTAACCAATTATAGTAGATACCAACTTTTGCCTATGTTCAACTATCATTAAGCAACAATAATGAGTAAAGACTGTGACACGACAGTAGTTTTCAACCATTAGATTCATTAGATAGTTGGTCCTTCTTAGTTATATCTACTATCATCACCAACTAAAAACCGATGTTCACCACTACTTGAAACTAAGTACTATACTAGTCATATTCACCAACTACTATGATCACTACTTTCCGCTATTCAACGATTGGTTCGTTAACTAGGACTCTAACCGTCATATAACCATCGTTATAAACCATGAGTGTCCACTATGAACCATCATCGAACCACTAAAAATCATTGTGTACCATCATTTGACCGTCATCCAACCACCATTTAACCACTATAAACCGTCATTTACTGACCATTCAACCATCATTTGACCAAAATTAACCATCATTTAACCACTACAAACCATCATTTAACCATCATTAACCCTTATTAAGTCACCATTCAACCATCATTTAACCAGAATTAACCACCATTCAACCATCATGTGCCCGTTGGTACCCCTTCCGCCTGGTGAAGACCGTGGCAGTGGCACCAGCAAGGTGGAGCTGGTCATGGTGGCACCCTGGGACAAGAATGGCGCCAGGAAGGGCGAAAGAAACGGTGGTTTAATGGTGATTAATGGTGATTTCATAATGGTTTATGGTGGTTTATAGTGGTTAAATGATGGTTTATAGTGGTTAAATGGTGATTAAATCATGGTTTTTCAATGATTTATGGTGGTGAAATGGTGGTTCATGGTGGCTCATGGTGGTTCATTAGCTGCTACTGATGGTAAAATGATCGTTAACTAGCTGCGAATGATGGCGAAAAGGTGGTTCAGTAGCTGCTAATGATGGTTGATTTTTGAACATTAGCTAAAGAATGATTCTTTGATTACCCTCTGGTAAACGAACCTGGCAATGAAAAATCCAACAGTTATAGCTGGTTTGGGAGGGTTTCGCTGTAAACTGATTCATTGATGGTACATTCATGGTCGTTGATGGTCAAATGATGGCTGAATAATGGTTGAATGATAGTTGATTAATGAATGAATAGTGGTCAACTTGTAGCTGTCCAATTCTGGTTGAAGAACGGTTCACTTGTCGGCAAATACTGGTAATGGAAGTAATTGTTGAGTAATGGTCAACAGGTGGAAATATTGGTTTGCAGGAACAAAGCTCTGATGAAGCATGGTCAGCAATTGCGGATACTTGTTGATGCGGATTCGAGTGTTTAGGGTAACTGGTTTCATGGCTGATACTTGGCTAACAAACAATGATATGGACATATGGCTGTGGGTCAAACCCTGGTACCCCTGCTGTTCATGTCCAGTCAACCACCAAACTAGGTCGCTTTGTTGGGATGCGATTTACTACCCATTTTTGGGTAGCAGAAGCGTTGCCACAAACTTGGTATATCCCCTGCTCTTGTTGCTTTTTATTCCCAATATATTAGAGCCACAAACACACACACACAAATTATATATGGTAAGGGGAATAGCTATGTTGTTAAACAATCCCTTCCATATTTGAGTCGGTAAGTCACCAGCTATTTCTTCTGTGTTGGTCTGCCACGTATTTATCTCCCTAGCTAAATATACTATGGTTGGCGTTGGCGATTGTTCGCTATGACTAAACCAGACTAGCAACCGTTCAGAAGTAATCATGAACAATGATTACTGCAATAACCACAAAAACGCCATATATCATAACCATGTAGCATCACACCAAATGATGATAAATGATCATTGATAACCACGGTTGTGACTGATAACATTGCTGAATATTGGTTATATCATCAATGATCAATGGTTACCACATGCTGAATCATCTACCATTGATAACCATAGGTGTCATGATCAGGTCCGAGCCCATGACTAATCATAGTAACAATGATCAGGTGGCCGGTGGTTTCAACCTCTATGAAAAATATCAACCAACCATCCCAAACAGGGAACACCAAAAAATGTCTAAAATCACCAACTAGTGATAATAGATCAACATCAATATCAGCATTCAAAGTAAGCAACTAGTCAGAATAGATAAAGATCGGAATCACCATTCGAAGTGTCTGTCAACAAGCTTCTTAACCACAACCAGCGGCCGTCATTGGGCGGACTGCGGACGCACACCTTGCGCATCTCCAGCGCTTCGGCCTGTCAGCGGCACATTTACATCTACAAATATGGCTATGGGTCAATATTAATCAACCAACTAATAGGGGATTTCCACCAACAATAATAGGGGAAACAATGGCTGATGATGGGGAACCAGGGGTACGGGGTTTTGACCCACTGCCATATCATTTCTATACTTGTGGTATGCATGCATTACTTTCCATTACATAGTATACATACAGATCAAATCATCTGTATGACATGAATACTATCCAGTATTATCCTTTGTGCATAATGTGCATACTAGTATACATCCAGATCCCTTTGTGATGGGACTCCCTGCAACATGCTTGGTGGATCCCTGACAGGAGAGCTGATTTTGATTGAATCCTCCGCTCTAGTGGAATCCAACGGTTTCGGGGTGACAGTCCACTTGGATCGTTTGGAACATGGAAATTAGCCATGGAGAATGGATAATTAGCCATGGATATCTGAAAATCATGAAATGAATTAGCCATGGAGAATGGATAATGATGGATGATTGACGTTTAATTAGTCCACTTGGAAGCCCAAAAATGAAGAGCATGAATAAACCATTTACCAATTAAAGGTCAATGATCCATAATTATCAACTCATGAGCCGTTAACTGACCATGGCCATTCTTGACATCGCTGGGGTATTTACCTAATACCGCTTTCAGCATTCTTGAGCCGTTCACCCAATGTGCCCAGCAAACGGTGCTTTCTCAGCTGCATCAAATCTCGGTTACTTGTGAAGTTTGGGCAAACACACTTAAAATCCACCATGGCAATTTCACCAAAGATAGCTCTCCAATGGCTACTGCTACTGGCTACTGCAATGATCGCACGGTTGTTTCACCAAGCTAGTGTAGCTGTCGCAGGTGGTTCATACGGGGAGAAAACCGTTCACAACCGCACTAGGAACGCGTGTCATGGATTGTCTCTCTGGATGCAACATGTGGCATGACATATCCGAGACCGTATTGATACGGTGGCTCGTGGGTGTTGCTGGCGATCATTTCCTATCATTAAACATCATTGACCACTGTCGTTGCTCTTTGATGCTTAGCAGTTAACACTTAGCTATGTATTTTTTGTAATTATGCGGGGTACTCCGTGGCAATGGACATCCTCATCAGTAGATTCATGATTCGATGATGGACGCTCAGTCCTCTCTTGCTCTGCCCCCTCTTCCATGCTCACCCCACACCCAGCAGTAGCAACAGTTTTAGTAGGGCTATTGTAGGGATCATCTCAATACCTTTACCAATGGATACCAATGGCTTTGTAGCCAGGAAAGAAGACCATCCACGCATCACTCCATATATCCCATGCTAATCAACCTCCGAGTAGATGCTAACCCCTCACAAGGTGGTGTCCCAAACTTTATAAGCTGGTCAAGATTCTGAACAAACTTAACTTGTCATCATGATCAACCACGATTATCCACGATTAATTAAGCATGGTTAACGTTGATTAACCATCATCAACCATAGTGAACCATTACAGTTCACCATTGTTCACCACTATCAGCCATACCTCACCATCACAGACCATTATCAACCACTGTTATCCGTTATTCACCATTATCAACCATCGTTCACCATAATTAATGATAGTCAACCACTGTTTCATTGGCCTACCAACCAACGTTTCACTTGGCTCGCCAGGGTGGGTCTCCCGGGTGGCCCCTTGCCGCGGGCCCGGGTCGGCCTTGGCTTTGGCTTCTGCGAAGCGTCGCTTCCGTTGAAGTTCCTCCACGGATCTTCGTCGAGCGACCTACGGGCGACAGCCGACCACATCCGGAGAGGCAAATGTGTTGGTTACTGGTGGTTTACGGTGGTTGAAATGATGCTTAAATTTGGTGGTGAAATGATAGTTGATAGTGGCAAATATTGGCGAATAGTGGCGAATAGTGGCGAATAGTGGTGAATAGTGGTAATTAATGGTGAATAGTTGTGAATAGTGGTGAATAGTGCTTCATGATGCTGAATTGTACTTATGGTGGCACCTTTAGTTCAATCATTGGCGTTGTTAATCCCCTAAAATTACCCACCTCTGTTTCAAACATGTAGAGATTCTCAGCCTAGGGGGTTGTGGGAAAGGGATAAAGCTGTTGGGATTGCCATTGCCACATTGCTGAAATTGATTTGGTTCGAATCCTCGACCACGATCCTGCAGACTTCCGTAGTTAGGTTTACAAGCAACACAGTAGAACTATGTGTAAAACGAGCAATTCATGATTGAAACTTATTGAGTGGCTTGCTCTATTGCACTGTCAGTTGTGTCCTTGTTTCGTCGCTCACCAGCTAGCTACTTATGTAGCCAGTCAGCTCATCGGAAAGCTCCAGAAGTTTGCTACAGCGGTGACGGTCAGAGTGTTCGCTAGTCAGTCGGCTGTTGAATCCTTCAGTTGCTATGTCCAAGTTAGCCAACTAAACATGATCAAGAAAGCTTGATCATTAACTCACTAATGTCAAAGCATCAATAAAAATCATTACTTAGCATGATTAACCATTTGTACTGTCTAGTGACCCAAAAAACGCTAAGCGCATTGAGGCGGTATTGATGAAGCATCAACATCACCGGTCACCGGCTGCTCCCAGGATGCCTTCTGCTCGCGGTCTTGGAGAGCCTAGGGCGCGTTGTGTTCACCGGCTGTGTCCAGGCGATTGTTTGATTCGCCTCACCGTAGTGAATGACTGGTGACACTATCATTGATCATCATATATCATGATTATAAATGCTGAATTGGGCATCGTATATTAATATCATTAAACCCTTTTATATATTTGATCATCATTTTTTATGATGCTTAAAAATGGTTAATTATATATACCCAACTATACTAGGATATTGGTAATGGTTAATGATGGCTACTAGTAGGCTAAGAATACTCAAACACTTACGATAAACAATGATGTGACCGTTTCACAGGTGGCAATAGGTTCTGGTGCTAACAGCGGTCGATGAATTGTGTTGGCAATGAAAGCTAATGGTCGATAGTGGCTAAAATGAATATAGTGATAGTTGTTGGTTCATGATCAATCGCAACCATCAACCAGCACTCATAGCAGCCCCTAAAAAGTACGAATATTTGCCGTCTTGTAATCCTGGAGTCTAACGTTCCACAGCGTTTCTTGCACTGCTGCCTGCGCTGGTTGTTGACTAGATGTTCTTGTACGAGTTGTTAGTGCGGTTTGATCGATTGGTGAAGTGATTGGTGTGAGTTGATAGATAGTTGTGAATGTGAGTCAATGCTTCATTCATGGGAATTGGTGATGCTTTGAAATGCTAGAGTCTACAACTACCAAGAAGTATCAAGGTCAATCACCAATGACACCATGATTGTGGACCAATCATGGGGACAAACATGCACCAAACCCACCACTAGAAAGGCGGGAGTCCCATAAGCACCAGGTAGTGAGCTTGTGCTGAACTTGCTAAATTGCCCTAAGCAATAATTAGTTGGTTTGGCAGTGTATTGCAATCCTGGTTGACACTATGTCAAATAATTCAGGTTGTTGAATCCTCCAGGGCTATCACCAAGGTTCACTTTCAAAGTTTCACTTGTTCAAGCAATACTTGGATTACGCTTACCCCCCAAAAAACGCCAATAAGCTGAAGCAATGGCTCGGACCATTCGCAGCATTTCGAAGCATCCCTGTCATCAAGATCTCAAATATGCTAAGCTCTCCCAAGACTCTCCCAGCGAAGCTTCGATCGGACATCCCAGGCCCCAAACCAGCGTACCATGGTTGACTATGAGTGGTGGTTTTCATGGTTCTTAACCACCGTTGACCGACATGTCTTCCCAGCACCCCATGGCTGTACCTCCTTGGTCAACTTTGCTTCCGTAGTCTTGGCTGGAGTCGTGGTACGTCGGAAAGCCTGGTGCCCACTGCAAGTGGAAGGTGCTGGCCGCTGTGGTGAAACATGCCATGACAATGATGATTGAGAATGATCAATCTACAAATATGGTGTGTATATATATATATATATATGTGTGTACATAATATAAATAAATAAATATGTATATAATTATGCAAATAAAAACATAAATAAATATATTTATATACAGGCAAATGATTAATATGTAATGATATATGCAGTCTATGCAATCATGATGGTCATCTGTGGTCAACAAAGGTCAACTATGATTGATTAACAATGCCGCGAGAATGGTTGACCCCAATGGAATTGGATGGGATTCTACTTTGGATTCCCTGACAACTACCGCCTTTTGCTCTCGTAAAATGCGAGCCAGAGATCCTTGTACATCTAAATTTGTCCTAGGAGTGTGGATCAGTTTCAAAGGCGGGAGGGACAAATGCCTTCAGTTCCATGTGATGCCCATACCTTGCAAGCAGTGAACCACAAGCAGCGGGCCACCCCATCCAAAAATAGCAGTGACTGCTGTTCCTTGGAACAAAACCTTCGACAAATCTGCATGACTATTGGATTTGCGATTACATTGCAAGATAGCAACTGGGTGCATCTTAGCATGCAACAATTAGATAGTACCGTCAAGTCACAGATGTGGGTAGATGCACGACTGAGATGAGGTGGTTCTCTTCTCGTAAGTGGTAAATGCTACTCGCTTACATCCATTTGGTGGTCTCTATGTCTCTCATAGAGGGGACCCCCCAAATCATCCTTCTCTATTCAACTGTAATGAATATCAAACCAAGCGTTTTTTGGGTATAACTTGGCAGAAGTGAGACGCTCCCCATATAACTTCTTGGCTTCCCTGTTTCGTTTGAAACCACCATTTGGCGGTTTCTCAAACTAGCGGGACCCCCCAAAAAATGCTTGGTTTCGCTTCTATCAATGACTGGTTGGCGGTTTCAACCCCTATGAAAAAAACAAGTCAACCAAGCATTTGTTAATCATTACTAGGGAAAATAAAAGATGTCAATCAAACCACCAACCAAATGATTATGAATGGATGCTTTCGGGGGTCCCCTATGGCTTGAGCAACCACCATTGGTCCACGATTCGTCCAGTGAGACGCTCCGGCCATGAAAGGACACCGGACACCGGACACCGCCCGCCTCCGTGGCAGCTTCCTGTGCCTGACTCAACTGTCTCTTGACCTGGCACCAGGTGGTTACCCTGGAGATAAGCTGGTTTCATGGTGGTTGATTGGTGACTAATAATGGTTTCAGAATGGCTACTGATGGTTGATAGTGGTTGCTGATGGTTGATGAGTGATTAATACTTCATCATAATGGCTAGTAGTGGTTCATATTGGTTTCATGATGGTGGCTAGTTAGATACTCTTACATCAGCCATGATAATGGCATATGATGGCCATGACCATTTCTACCATTATTAGCCATTATCTTAGTGATCAGTCATTTTTCATAGTGGCCAATAATAGTTAATAATGGTTCATACAATTCTCATGATTGGAGTTGGTGCTTGGGAAAACCACCTCGTCATGCACATTTTTTTGAGTCAACTGACCCACCAAAACTGTTCATAGATTTGGGAAAATAACAAACGTTTAGATTTATAAGTGTCCCTTCATCCATTCTTTAGTAATTCATTGATCTGATTGATCTGTTCACGCTGCCCGTTCTAAACTCAGGTAGACATCGCTTGTTTGTCACAATCTCGCTGTAGAGACTCATAGCTTGAGGTGGTTCACAAAAGGCAGCAGGACACACGGTGGCTTCTCAAAATAGGGGTGCCGCCAAATGATCTATTATTTATCGCCATCAATGATAAACCAAGCATCTTCGGGATTCCCAAATGTTCCCAATATGAAGAAACCACCACATGTCTTTCTAACAAAGTCATCGTCGCCAACGAGGACTACCAGCCTGTTGCGTTGCTGTTGCGTAGCAGCAGGTAGCGTCAAATCACAGGCCATGACGGGAGCACATGGCGGGGTCGCAACCTGGAAAAGATGGTAAGTGAGACCCGGATGTGTTGTTGCTCCCAGATACTCACTCCATGGGGCTGGTATATTTACCTACATTTTCTTATGAAATGACCCAGTTATGTATCTAAATATACTATGCATGGAGCATCTGGGATATAGTCGTTGTGACCATTTGGCAAGATCCAGAAAGATTTAGGGAAGAGAGTCAGTCAGCAAATCCAGCGCATATTTGGAAGGGGGGTACAGGAAGCACATCCAGCGCCATAGACGATTCCCCCAGACCAGTTGGCAACTCTCAGATCGAGCGGGGGCACACCATCTTAGCGTTGCACATTGCATTTCACCGGCGGGACTACATGGTGGTTTCTCAAAATAGGGATGCGATAGAGCACATTTCAGCCTTCCATGTTCCGCTCAGGCGCAATCTTCGTGGCCGTAACGGCCCAAATCCCATTCAGGCCTTGAGCCTGGCTGATCGCAGGAAAAGTGGCGCTCCGAGCGCCAAGCCATGTGTTGGCTTCGTTGCTAGGCCTGTGGGGCCTTGTGGTGGTGTGACCTACGGTTGATAACCCTTTGAGCTGGCATAGCTGCTATCTGGATTCATCTGCTACCAGTGCCGTTGCACTGGTAGCGGAGCTACCTGGAAGCTCCAAGGGCCTCACGTTCAACTGCGCACTCTCGCTGCCTGGTTTCGAGATGAATAAGGACAGCTCAGTGCGAGCGTGGGATGGTCAGCCCAAAGGATGGCGGCGCTATTGCCGCGAAGTCTGTTGGTATGTTCAGTCAACCAAGGTGGGCCAGAGACGACACCTTGCTACGAAGCTGATTGCCCGACTGACGGGATCCGCCCGTTTGCTTGCGATGTCCTGGCCTCAATCTGAGTTTGACCATGAGCGTGGTGTGCTGACGTATCTGCAGAGACTTGCGAAGTCTCCCTTGGTTCGTCGCTCACTGCCGAATGCAGCAGCTACTATGACCCAGTACTTTGCCTTTAAGAGGATTCCCAATGAGTCCATTTCGAGCTTTCTGGTTCGCGAAACCCTCACGTATGAAGAGTTCTCTGAAGCCCTAGCCCGTTTGAAGGACGAGCGTGCTGGCCTTGATCCTGCTGATCAAGACTTTGGCTTGGAAGCCATCTTTCAGAGAGCTGATGATGAGTGGTACCAGAATCAGAATCGACGGTGGCATTATCCTGAAGTTCGTGATGCTGCCACTTCACGAACACCTGCAGCAAGTCCTGCTCGTGCTCGAGATGGAGGTGATGAGGATGGTGATCAACGCCCTGATGAAGGAGACTATGAGCCAGTTCCTCAGCAGTCCCCGTCACCTTCGCACTCTGGTGACGATCGTGGTGCAGTGCCTCCGAGCTTTGCTGCCCCTGACATGTCGTCCACTGACTCGTTCGTCTTGGATGTTCTTCGTGGATGGAGACTGCTGCAGGCTGCCTCTCTCAACAAGGAAGAGTGGCGTGACATCCTCTCGGCCACGGGAAACAAGTTAGATTTCGAGAGTGTTCCAATGCTTTGCAGGTGCTTTGGGATGAACAGTTGATGCAGCCTCGCTCCTTGGGTCCCAACATGGTGAATCCCCCCAACTACAGCCTCAACTGGATGGAAGATGACTCTGGTTGGGATGATAGCTGGTGGTTTGGTGATTCTGATTGGTGCGATGCTCAATGGTGGGATGGTCCGTCAGAGCCTTGGCATGAAGGCACTCCTGACGTGGAGCCTGATGGTTCCAACGAGCTCTCTCCTGCTG
>VSDK01020268.1:62760-93664 GCA_009767595.1 Symbiodinium kawagutii | reverse complement strand
TGCTGAACTCGAAGATCCTCAACTGCGTGAGCTCTTGCAGTCGGAAAAGGTTGCGGAGTCGTTGGCTGCAGAGGCACGTTTGACTTGGCAGAAGGCTCAGGAAGCCACAGCTGCTCTTAGGAAGGATCGTGGTTTTGGTGCAGTGGTAGGCTCCAAAGGCTCTGGCAAAGCAGCTGCTTGTTACAACTGTGGTAGCACCTCTCATCTTGCTCGAGATTGTCCCGGTAAGTTTGCACCCTCCAAAGGCAAAGGCAAATCCAAATCGAAGTTTGGCATGGCTATGTCTTCTCAGGATAATCCATATGACCCCGGTATGTACAACTTTGCCTTCACCAAGGGCAAGGGCAAGTTCAAGGGTAAGTTCAACACGATGATGGATTATGATGGCATGTGGATATCCAAAGGTAAAGGGAAGTTTCCTCGCCCTGCACTCTCC
Source organism: Symbiodinium kawagutii (assembly GCA_009767595.1). Classification (NCBI taxonomy): domain Eukaryota; class Dinophyceae; order Suessiales; family Symbiodiniaceae; genus Symbiodinium; species Symbiodinium kawagutii. The sequence continues at coordinate 93,228 of VSDK01020268.1, read as the reverse complement.
AAGGGAGGTCCTGTCAATGCCTATGGTTTGGAGTTGTATCCCATCGAGTTTTCTTCGAGCTTTCCCTATGGTGATTGTGGTGATCTACTACCCCTGGAATTTTTGCCTGCTACATCATCAAGTCCCTCAACGCTTTCAAGTTCGCCTGAGGCCTCTGGTGCTTTGGAGCCCTTTGAGGGCATGCTGGACAGCGGTGCCACCGCATCGGCGGGTCCCCAGGCGAGCATTCATCGGGTGTTTCGGTGTCTTCGTGAGAGGGATCCCCATGCCACGTTGGAGACCAATGTCAACAAGCGACCCTACTTCCGTTATGGTTCTGGTAAGTGGAGTCGAGCTTTGTGTGAAATGACATTGACCTCATCTATGTCCGGTACTCCCCGACAATTCAAAGTGTATGCGCTTCCCAATCCTCAAGAGATCAATGAGGGCGGGGGGATCACTTGCGCCCCCAAAATTGGATCACTGCGCCTCCGGATCACTTGCGCCTCCAAACGAGCTACAAACATGCCAAAGTGTGGAACTGTCATCATTTTCCACGTTCGTTCGGATCACTTGCGCCTCCAATCCTGCGCGCCCTCTGGCCACTGCATGCACTGCTCAACATATCAAATCCCGCACCCCCTCTGGCCATTGCATGCACTGCTTAACATGTCAAATCCCGCACCCCCTCTGGCCATGGCACGCACTGCTTAACATGTCAAATCCCGCACCCCCTCTGGCCATGGCATGCATTGCTCAACATATCAAATCCCGCACCCCCTCTGGCCATTGCATGCATTGCTGAACATACCGAATTCCGCACCCCCTCTGGCCATTGCATGCGCTGCTGAACATATCAATCCCACACCCCCCTCTGGCCATTGCATGCAATCAACATGTCAAATCCCGCACCCCCTCTGGCCGTTGCATGCATTGCTGAACATATCGAATTCCGCACCCCCTCTGCCCATTGCATGCATTGCTCAACATATCAAATCCCGCACCGCCCTCTGGCCATTGCATGCATTGCTGAACATATCAAATCCCGCACCCCCTCTGGCCATTGCATGCACTGCTGAACATATCAAATCCCGCACCCCCTCTGGCCATTGCATGCGCTGCTTAACATGTCAAATCCCGCACCCCCTCTGGCCATTGCATGCATAGCTTAATATATCAAATCCCGCACCCCCTCTGGCCATTGCACGCAATGCTTAACATGTCAAATCCCGCACCCCCATGCACTGCTTAACATGTCAAATCCCGCACCTCCTCTGGCAATGGCAGACATTGCTCAACATATCAAATCCCGCACCCCCTCTGGCCATTGCATGCATTGCTGAACATATCAAATGCCGCACCCCCTCTCACCATTGCATGCACTGCTGAACATATCAAATCCCGCACCCCCTCTGGCCATGGCATGCATTCAACATGTCAAATCCTGCACCCCCTCTGGCCATTGCATGCATTGCTGACCATATCAAATCCCGCACCCCCTCTAGCCATTGCATGCAATGCTTAACATGTCAAACTCCGCACCCCCTCTAGCCATTGCATGCGCTGCTTAACATGTCAAATCCCGCACCTCCTCCGGCCATGGCAGACATTGCTCAACATATCAAATCCCGCACCCCCTCTGGCCATGGCATGCATTGCTGAACATATCAAATCCCGCACCCCCTCTGGCCATTGCATGCATTGCTGAACATACCGAATTCCGCACCCCCTCTGGCCATTGCACGCATTGCTCAACATATCAAATCCCGCACCCCCTCTGGCCATTGCATGCATTGCTCAACATATCAAATCCCGCACCTCCTCTGGCCATTGCATGCATAGCTTAATATATCAAATCCCGCACCCCCTCTGGCCATTGCATGCAATGCTTAACATGTCAAATCCCGCACCCCCATGCACTGCTTAACATGTCAAATCCCGCGCCTCCTCTGGCCATGGCAGACATTGCTCAACCTATCAAATCCCGCACCCCCTCTGGCCATTGCATGCACTGCTGAACATATCAAATCCCGCACCCCCTCTGGCCATTGCATGCAATGCTTAACATGTCAAACTCCGCACCCCCTCTGGCCATGGCATGCATTGCTCAACATATCAAATCCCGCACCCCTCTGGCCATTGCATCCATTGCTGAACAGATCAAATCCTACACGCACTGCTCAACATATCAAATCCCGCACCTCCTCTGGCCATTGCATGCATAGCTTAATATACCAAATCCCGCACCCCCTCTACCCATTGCATGCACTGCTTAACATGTCAAATCCCGCACCCCCTCTGGCCATTGCATGCATTGCTGAACATGTCAAATCCCGCACGTCCTCTGGCCATTGCATGCATAGCTTAATATATCAAATCCTGCACCCCTTCTGGCCATTGCACGCACTGCTTAAAAATCCCGCACCGCCCTCTGGCCATTGCATGCATTGCTCAACATATCAAATCCCGCACCTCCTCTGCCCATTGCATGCACAGCTTAATATATGACATGTACTCAAAGTACCACGCCTGCCACACAGGGTCACCATTGCAAGACATCGCATCAAAAGCTGATGTGCCATGTTTCATCGCGGAAAACATGGCACGCATGACTCCGTGTACTCAAAGTACCACGCCTGCCACACAAGGTCACCCATGCCAGACATCGGATGAAAGCTGATGTTGCATTTTGATTGCTGAGAACATGTCACGAATGACACCGTGTATTCAAAGTAGCACGCCTGCCACGCAAAGTGACAAGCGCAAAACGTCTGATGAATAGCTGATGTTGCATTTTCATTGCGGAAAGCATGTGGAGGAAGACTCCACGCACTCAAAGCGCCACGCCAGCCACACAGAGTGGCCACTGCAAGACATCTCATCAAGAGCTGATGTTCGATTGTCATTGCGGAACACATGCCGCGGATGACTCCATGTGCTCAAAGCACCACACCTGCCACGCAAAGCGACCCTTGCAAAACATCCGTTTCATAACATTTGCCATTTTCATTGCCGAAAGCATGTGGAGGCAGACTCAATGTACTCAAAGTACCACGCCTGCCACTGAAAATCACCATTGCAAGACATAGCTTGAAGAGCTGATGTTTCTTTCTGATTGTGGAAAACATATAGCAGATGACTCCATGTACTCAAAGTACCACGCCTGCCACGCAAAGTCACTACAAAACAAGACTCGCGACACAAGCGAGCCAAAACTGGCGACACAAGCGAGCCAAAACTGGCGACACAAGCGATGAACCGGCCTCAATGAGAACTGGTTCGATGAGAAGATGTTGGTACCGATCCTCATAGGCATGGATTTTCTGGGACCTCAAGGTGTTGGTATGGTGATTGACTTCATGGATGGTTACTCGTGGGCTTCACTACTTCCAGATTCCACCCCGCAAGTGTTGAAGCGTAGCTCCAAAGGGCATTTCATCATGGATATCGTGGAGTACCTCACTGATCAACCTGGTGTTTCTCCCTTTCATGTACAACAACATCACATGGCGCATGTTCAGCACGTACACTTCAACTCTCATGTTGATGTTTTGGAACTTTATCCAGTCATGCAAGAGGACCAGTTTGTACGTGTGAGTCAATCCCACAACCCCTTGGACTCCAACCACTTGAGACGACAGTTTGTGAAGATGTGTGTGGATCGTCATCGTCCGATGGCTGTATCTCAAGCTCAGAACGCTTTGACGTCCATGTGTTCTTTGCAGCCCTCGACTTTGACTTTTCAGGACCCTTGCATGTGATCATGCCCAAGAAGGCCAGCTCCAGCACTCCGAAGCCTTTGGAACTGGACCTCCCTCGATCCACGGGCCCCGATCCCCGAGATCCACGATCTCAAAGTGTTTGGTCATGTTTCGGGAATCACAACGAGTTCGTGACCGGATCCAACAAATTTGGCCACTGGACTCACTGCGGCATTTGCGGTCTCAGGGTGATCTACACACCGATGGTGGGATGCACCGGAAACCATTCCCATCAAGTCAGTCCGCACACAGTGACCAAGGCTCTCAAAATGTTGGAGACGGAGCTCAAGGGAAAGTTGCCCAACCACGACTTGATGAGGAAAGCCCTGGAGAGAGTGGATCTGGACATGCAGTACGAAGTCCTGCTGAGCAAGGCCAAGAGATCCGTGACCCCGCCGCGCTCCGAAGCAGCAGCGAAGGTGATGGCGAAGGCCAAGAGCTATCCAGCTCCGGGCACATTGACAACTCCAACCGCACCAGTGACGATGTCGATTGCCTCCGAGGACGAGAACCCCGAGATGACAGCCCAGGCGCGCTTGCAGCAGCTCCTGAGTGCCATGAGTCCCGAGGAACGTCAGACTCTGGAGAACCGGTTGGAGGCCAACGATGGATGGAGCTTGATGGAGAACCCAAACGCAGAAGAGACGGTATCCAACTGAATGTTCCCCAGAAGATCGGCAAGGCAGCAATGTGCATGCTTGCTTTGATGCAGGTTCAGTTGGTGACCAACTTCCAGGAGTTGATTGTGGAGCCCCATCAAGTCTCCGTGTGGGAGATTTGCTGTTCCCCCAACAGTTGGCTGACTGATGCTTGTCAACGTGAAGGCCTTCGATGTCAACGAATCAACTTGGCAAATGGCTTTGATCTTCAACGACCAACCACCTACCAGCACATGACCCAGCTCTACTATAAACAGAAGCCAAAACGTCTTTGGATCTCAATGAAGTGCACTCTCTGGTGCCCTTGGACTTCGGTGAACTACAACACCTCTGAGAAGAAAGAAGTCCTTGAAGCTCACCGTCGTCATGAACGCCGAGCTCTATGGCTGCTGGTGCGTTGGCTCATCAAGCATGTTCTCTGGGATCCTTCAGTGCATGTTCTCTGGGATCCTTCAGTTCATTAATCTTCGTTTATTTATAAAAAGTTTTAATTTTTTTTATCTTTCTTTTAATAAAAGATAATTAATTCATATAAATTGTTTCATAAAGTTAATTTTTTCAATTAGTTATCGTTCGGTTCAACACTGGCAGCAAGCAGTCATTGTGACCATGGGCGATCAAGCTCACAACAATCGTCCTGATGGTTCGTCAACTGGTGGCCTGATCACACTTTTTGGTGGACCTGAACTTTGCAAAGGCAGTCCTGGTCCCATGACCCTTTAAGACTTGGAAGCTCCGTCGTGTGGCAATCAGCTCCAACGATGCGGAGATCCAGGCCATGGTGGAGGCAGAGGATGTCAATTTTCGCACCAGACTGTTGTGGTCTGAAATCAACGGTGCTGGCGTGTCACGCATTGACAATGACCTCATGCAGCACGCAGAATTGGCTGTGAAGTCCATCACAGGCATTGTGGCCACGGATTCGAAAGGTGGATTTGACGCAGTCACACTGCAAGAAGGACCTTACTTGGGTTTGACCAATGTTCGAGCTGCCATTCAAGCTTTTCAGTTGAAGCAATCGTTTGCCCGAACTGCTACTTTGGTCATCTGGCTTGCAGGCGACTGGTTGCTTGGAGATGCTTTCACCAAGCGAAGTGCAGAATGCAGGAAGAGTCTCATTCAATTCCTGAAGCAACGTGTATGGATGCTGCGATACAATCCAGACTTCACTGTATCAGCACGAAAGGCCAAATCACGAGGCCAAGACGCAGTGTCCAGAATTCGAGCTTTTGAACATGTGAAAGGCTGAGGATAATTTTGTGCCCGTGCGATAGAGCACATTTCAGCCTTCCATGTTCCGCTCAGGTGCAATCTTCGTGGCCGCAACGGCCCAAATCCCATTCAGGCCTTGAGCCTGGCTGATCGCAGGAAAAGTGGCGCTCCGAGCGACAAGCCATGTGTTGGCTTCGTTGCTAGGCCTGTGGGGCCTTGTGGTGGTGTGACCTACGGTTGATAACCCTTTGAGCTGGCATAGCTGCTATCTGGATTCATCTGCTACCAGTGCCGTTGCAGATACCCCCATATCATCCTCTATTAGTCATTTATAGTAATAAACCATCCATTTTTTGGGGTCCCCTATTTTGAGAAACCACCACATCATGGTTCTCCCAAAAAATCACCTGGCAGACTGCGCGCCTCCTCCAGCTCCACTTGCAGATCCTGGGGCGAAACTGGAGAAATCCTGGGACAACGGGATACCTGTGGCCCTTCAAAAGACTATGGGAGGGTATTGGATGATTTTGGGGTGCCCGGATTCCAAGAAACCACCAAATGGTTCTATTGGTGGCAGATATGAATCATTTCCCCGGACAAACAGCGATGTCAGGAAGCCGTGTCGATCAACAAGGCAACTTGCTGAGATTGGGCGTTGGATGTGCAGAGGCCTGGGGCCTGCAAGACATCGCCATGACTGTGGGTCACCCCTGGCTGTTCACTTCCCATGACCAGAATAGTCTGCGGCTTGGGTTGTGAAGAACTACCCCATTTGTTGGTGAATATTCAACCAGCTTGCCAGATATAGTTGGTCTATCACGGTGTACGGTATATCTCCTATTCAACTATGATTATCCCCTAGCATCAACGAACCAGCCAGTCAACCATTCATCATGGCTCATTAACCATTTATCAAATTATTAAGCGTTGATTAACCATGGGTTGGCCATTATTACCCACCACTATCCAATCTTAACCAGTGGTTGGTTGGTTCATATCGACCCATGGTGAACCAACCAGCCGTTGCGCGTTTCGGTGCTCCAACCACCACGGGCTCCTCGGAGAGAGTGGAATGGCTGGACAGCTGCCGGTGTGGCTCAGCATCGGGTTCTTCCAAAACGTCCTCCTGCGGCTGGGAACGGCATGTGGGTGCCCAGCCACGAAGGGTAACCCTTATGGTCCCCAGCAAAAAATGACTGGTTGGTGGTTTCAACCCCTATGAAAAATATTCGCCAACCAACTAATTGTTAAGAAGTAATAGGGAAAATAGAAATGTTTAAAACCAACAACCAGATGTTCATTTTACGATTGGGAACCATAGTTGACTGGGGGTACCACTATGGCTTGGCACATACCACTACGTGGTGGTGAGCAGTATGCCACCGGCCTTGAAGCCATGGTTATCATGGTTGGTATTGGTCAGTCTTGCTTAATAGATCAAGTTCATGAAGCAACAGTCCACCCTTGCCAAGAACAAACATAGTTCTTGGAAATCTACTGGGAATAATTCGGAATAGTGATTAAATGGTCATGACCGATTGATGAGAGCCACCAACTAGTAGTGGTTCGTAAGGAAATAACACGGAATCACATCTATCCATAGCTATCCATGCTCAAGCCTTCCAGTCCAGCTGCCAACCCTCCGTCCTTATGCTGTGGGGACCCCCAGCTCTGCAGACCTCGAAGCGCAGCTGTGCAGCGAATGATAAGCTTCAAAGACGCGCCGCGGCGACTGGCTGAGCCCCCAACCTTTCTTGGTGGACCAGGTGTTGATCTGACGCGGCGAAGCGACAGCGAACGAAGCTCCAAACATCACCCAGTGGTCCTCCCGAATCTCGAGTATGCCAGTGGCTTCAGTTTCACTGAACAAACTGAACATTCACCATGTTTATAAGGTTCATTACTATAGGGTGTGTTCGTTCTGCCATGTTTACAGGGTTCGCCATTAACCTATGGTTTCATCCAGCTACCTTAGAGGGTGCAACAGCTACCGTAGTCTTGCTCTCCCCGGGAACCCTGGTGGTGCCGGATGCCACAAATTTGGACCCGATTGTTGCTGTGTATATTGGTCAGTAAGTTGTTGGGTATAGACGGTGGTTTTTTAATAATTGGGAACCCCAAAAATGCTTGGTTTAGAGTTACAAAATATCATAAACAACTAATATTGGATGATTTGGGGGAAACTCGAATTGAGAAACACCCCGTCTATATTAGTATACGAATCTTGAGCGTGATTCACATGATCAATATGCAAGCGTGCTCTGTGAATCATGTTGCCTGGTTCCCCTATCAATAACCAGGCTGTTTCCCTATAGTTTGTTGGTGATTCTCCCCCATGAGTTGCTTGGTTAACTGCTTGACCCGTAGCCATTCACTTGGAGTTGGCCAATGGCTGGATATGTTTTATCTTCCACCCATGGTCCTGGCCTCGCTCCCAGCACCAACATCGCACCGCTGAGTCACAACGTTGGTGATCATTACTGGTGGCAACTTTCGCTCATGCTTGCGGCAAGCCCCTGGATTTTTGGCCCCATCATTTTTCATCAATACAGTTGCTCTCACTGATGTTGCTTCGTTGCTCATTCTGTTGCTTCAACTCTTAAGCTTAGCGACCAATTCTTCGACCAACATTAACTACTGACTGTTGCTTGTTGATTGATAGTGGATGGTTAGATGGCTACTGATTGTTATTGTTTATTTTTGATTGTCAATTGTCGCTGTAATTGATGGTTAGTTGCCTATCATTGATGGTTAATTGATGGTTAGTTGCCTATTATTGAGGGTTAGTTCATGGTTAGTTGCCTATTATCGATGGATAATTGATGCTTATTGCGATTTGGCTGTGGGTCAAAACCCCGTACCCCTGGTTCCCCTATCATCAACCATTGTTTTCCCTATGATTTGGTTGGTCATTATAAGCCATTATTGATGGTTAATATTGACACACCGCCATTTCCCAGTCCACTCATTCTGCCACTGGCGGCCCCCGTCTTCGTTCCGGTCCTCTGCCCTCGCTGCCGCAGTTGGGCTCTCCACCGTGACCGTCCTTGGCACGGCTTCAGCTTGGACCACGGTTGTTGGATGGTTACTTCATGGTGGTTAAATGGTGAATCTTTGGTTGCTAGTGGTTCATGTTGGTTAGTTGCATGGGCTATTGATTGGATTGGTTTGTGCTCAGGATACTCATGGATTGGTTTGATTACAGGATGTGTTTGCGTGAATTCTTCGTCGGCCCAGAATGGTTTGTGCCCATGATAGTCATTCACAACCAGTGAACAACCAGCATTACTTGAGAATGGTGAACAACCACAATTGTTAGAGATATTGATTGTTGCTTTACCATGCTTTATCCATCATGATATGATAGCGGTCAGTGGTATTTACACCGAGACTTTCTCCTTGATTCAAGGTTGGCTTAATGATGTCGAACAATGCATCAGGATTGCGGATGACTCTTCCTGATGCATCAACCATCATTATGAATATTGTGAATTATGGTTTACTTGTAGTTAATCATACCGGTTGACCACAAAGAAAGTATGATTCCTGATTGCTAATGATGATTGTTCGTGGGTCGTTGTTACATGACAAGGCACTTCACCATATGACGAATGAATACTATATAGAATGAATCTTCATGAACCTTTGTCAGTTGACGCCGCTGAATGAAAAGTGTTAATCGTGTTCCCATCAATGCTCACACTAGGCATGGGTGGCATTGATTCGTGGATCAGGTTATGGAAAATGGCTGCTGCGATGTTGGTCTGCCCATGTAGGCTGGGAGTACCCCACCCAACTATCCAAAGATGATCATGTTCAGAGAAACAAATCATTTTGGGAGTACCTCCATCCGCATATCATCGTTTAGTCACATGGCTAGCCTCGGCTGCGTGGGTTCGAAGGAGTTGACATTCAACGAATGGTTGGAAACGGGTGATGGCCAATGATGTTTGATGACGCACTTCACAATGATCTACGTGTCTGAACCATGCGGCTGCAAATGATCGTTGCGAGGGCTAGTAGTGGGGATGATGTAGTACGGGGGTGTCAATGGTAAATAGCATCAGGAATCATGATACTTGATGATGGTTAGTGACAACTGGTGAGTGTTTATCCCCTGCTGCGATCTGCTGTGATAAGATATATATCTGCTGTGATAAGATATATATCTGCTGTGATAAAGTATTTTGGCGGAGCATGGCTGAAAACATAGCAGTAGTGAATTATCGTCAGTGATGCTTGATAGTCAACGGCAGTTGACAGGGGTTCACAGGTGTTTCTCCAAATCGGGGTACCCCCAAATCATCCAGTTTATCAACCATTTATAGTAACAAATCAACCATTTGCGGGGGTCCCCTAAGGCTTGAGAAATCACCACATACCTGCCACTCTGGAGATTTCCACAAAACCAATGGAGCTTCCAGGGGATTGCAAGCTAGGCTGATTGCTCCCACCCCAAACTTTTCAGCTGTGATAATACCATGCAGGGCTGTAAACAGTGACCCAGGGCTCCCCGCAAATGGCTCGCTGCCATTGATCACAGGCGCAGCAAGGTGGGCAAACACCTGCAGATTAAAACAACTACATGAAGAAGATCAACATTACAAGGGCGATATGACATCAAAGGAGTCACTAGAGAAGTAGCCAACAATAGCATCAATAATTTGTAGACTGCAATCACCACAAATTATAGCACAACATGAAAAGCCACTAGAATCACTCGAACAAATATCAGAGGGTTGAAGACAAGTTGGGACCAAAACTTCCATCAACTTGGAACTGTACCGAGTTCGACACTAGCAATGAGCCAAGAACCCAAATGCTCCATGTATAGCATATTTACATATATTTACCTACATTTGGGTCATTTTATAGGTAAATGTAGGTAAATATGCCATACATGGAGCCACTGGGCAAGGATGTACAATATTCCGTTGAAGTCACACCACAGCTGACATTCCGCTCCCGCATGGAACTCCGCACACCATCATGTCCAAAAAGTCACACCAATCGCTTCGGCGCATGTCAACGCAAAACACATTTAAAAAAGCTAGTTCTTATCAAGAATTCAACATACAATTCACCGTGGAAACGCGGGTTGCAGCATATAGTTTGAGATCATCAAACAAGTAAGAAACCCTATAAAACCATATAAACCACAAATAAGTAAAGATATACCGTTTAAGATATTCTGTGTCACCATGTAAATGGAACGTCCAAATGGAAACGAGATCAGAACGAGATCTGCAGAGCGCGGGAGCAACTCGGAACAACACAAATGACAAAGGAGTTGGTTTCCAAAGTCCACGGAAACGCATCTGCAGTGAACAGGATACATGGCTATGGGTCAATATGAACCAACAATGATGGGGGATATTCACCAACAATAGTGGGGAATGATAGGGGAGCCAGGGGTGCAGGGTTTTGACCCACTGCCGCATGATACAACCTTATTTAAAATAGATGACTCTGGATACTAATCCAATATAGAACATATAGAACACAAGCTGAAAGCAACGTTGGGACCGGGACTTCCCTCAAACTCCCGTGGAACTGAACGCGAACGATTTGATGAGCGGTACTATATCAAGGACTCGTGGAATGTTCCCCTGTGACTCCCCAGAAGACGATCCGATCATCTCTGATCGCCTATGGCCGCCCGCACGTATTCCAGGCCCATGAACCATGAAATCTTTTCCCAGGTGAAGGGCTGGGCGGCTGTTTCATGCTGTTTCCAGGGTCCCACGTCCACCCAGGATCCACCGGCTGGGAGGCAAGCTCTAAAAATTGCCCCGTGGCCGTGGGCCGCGGTTGCCGACGGATGCCGACGGTAAGCCCAAAAGCTGCAGAAGAAGTCCAGAAGCAGAGTCCCTTGCATCAGATGTGGATTTTTAATGGATTTTATATCATTATAAGTGTTACTACATCATAGATGTACAGAAACAGAAAGGCTTTCCCATTGACACCTTGTCAGAGATGAGGTGTTTTAAATTCCAGAGGGATGTGTACACCCCCAGAAACGCCTTTCCATTCCTTCCCTCCGAGATGAAACCCCACAAAGCGGGCCCCGGTTCGCCAGCTGTAGAAGAAGGAGTACCGTTGGGCAACGATTCGGCAACGATTGCAATCATGTCATGACGTAGGTTCCTGCGAATCGAGATGCATGTGCATCTGTCCATGTGATAGCGGGGTATCCCCAACCAAAAGGGTCAAGCTTTCTGTCTGCAAGTCAAACTAGAGCAAAGAATTTGATGAGACAAGATTTGAGGACATCGGGTCATATCAGGTCCTTATCAGGCATCCATACTTTATATAACCCAAATCAACCGTGCTATCCTAGCTGACAAAATTTCTCAAAGTGTGGGACACCAAAAAATGGGTAGCATATATTGGTTTATTACTATAAATAATCAAAATGAAGGATGATTTGGGGTACCTCAATTGTGAGAAACACCACTATACATAAACTTGAACCAATTCGACATGTTGATACATATTGAGCATGATGGTCTCTGACCCACTCGGAGTTTATCGCCTGTTCCCCTAATGCTGAGAGCGAAAACTCAATGACCGGGAAGGGAAAATGTTAGTTGTCATGATGGTTAAATGATGGTTAAATGATGGTTTAATGGTGAGTGACAAATGCTGGTTAAGCAATGGTTAATTGATGCCTAATGATGGACCAAACAATGACCGTCTCTAATCATTCAGGCTGTCCTCTCTTGCTTGCAACAGGAGCCGCCAGGCCAACGCTTTTGTGCAAAACATTTCTATGCAAAAAGACAGGTTTCACCTGGGTGTTGCTGAAAATAAGAGTATCCCCCAAAATGGGTAGGTTTATTACTATATGGTCAATAAAGGGGACTTGGGACCCACAGGTACCCTAGTTTTGAGGCGTGGCGATGGGATGCGATGGGTGTCAAAACCACCAACAGCTACGGTTTTTTCGCCACAAACACAATCTGGTTGGTGGTTTCAACCCCTATGAAAAATATCAGTCAACCAACCATTTCCAAGTAGCTATATTTATTGATACAGATTCCTTAAAACATATATCATATACGCAATGATCGACAACTCCTATGAACTTGATGTTTGTTGGTCATATCCAACCACTGCTGTTCATACATGTTCATACTAGGATAACTGGGCATCAACCAACACAAACCAACTCTAAACATCGTGGACCGCCCTTCTGCACGCGTGTAGCTGTCTTCCTCTTATTTGTTTTTCAAGTAGATTGCAGGTCTCTTGTCCCGTGCCAATATTCTCCATGTAGAAATCCTAGCCAAATTAATTAAATCAAATTGATTCCTGTATCTGGGCGTATCCATTGATGATGGGGGTACCATGGTGTACTCGAAAATCTCACCAAGTTGTGATCACTTACCCCAGCCACCCATGTGAACCCTGCACAGAGCATTGCCTTTGCAAAGCTCTTTCCTCTGTCTCCCCAATCGGTTGACAGATACCCAGCGAGCCCCACGGCAAACTGGAATTTGAAATCGTGTCGTTGAAAGGCCTCTGCAAAACGACTGTTGCAATCTTCTTAAACATCCATAAACATCCATTACAAGGTCTCAAGGTCTAGTCACTAGTTTTCAGCACGCAGAAACATCTGTATACAAAATGGCTGGAACTTCACTAGTTGCAACCGGAAGAATCAGGACGGCACAAACCATCCTGAGCAGGGGCTGCGGATCCGGAGGTTCTTCTTTCTGGGACAAGTGCCTTAGATGATCCTAGTGTCCTTCCAACATCTTCCATCCATCAGAGAATATCCTTTCAAACAAACCATCAACTTGGCAAACGTCGGAGATCCAACAGCAACAACTGCAACAACCAACCAACAAAACTAGGCCAGACCAAACCAACCAACTTCCCAACCATTTTCAACCAAACCAACTTTCCAACCCAACCAACCACACAGAATGTCAAGGAATCCCACACGGAAAACCGAAAAAGTTGGATGGTCAAGAACAGACCCAGTCACAGCCTCTGGCATTTTGCATCGCAGGTTTGGTCGAAGCTTACAACATTATTACAGTCTTGGAGTTTGCAACATGAACCTCTCCACACCATCTGCTCAACACTTGGGGCCACTTGGGGGGGTGCTGGCGAAGTTGGATGTTCCCCAAACTGTTTTCTGTCAGTTTTTTTCCCATGCTTTCGGCAGCCGAGGTCTCATGTTCGGCTGTCACTAGTACGGCCTTCACTGGGAATCTCGTCAAGTCATTTGAAGGCACCAATGACACCCGACCGTTTCTGCTTGGTGGTCTCAAGCCCGTCATGAAAAAAAATGCTCAGCAAATCCATGTGTAAATACATTTAGGAAAACTAAAAACATGTCAATCAAACTCATCAACCCACTAAGCAGTTTTTGTGAGCCATCATCATTTCACAACGCCATTTATGAGCTGCTGGCGGTGCCATCTGAAGTGCCAAGATCTACCCATCTTCCTGTCACGCCTCACCACTCGAGCTGACGCCGCCCGATTTGCGCAGAACTCGCAGAGTAGAACTGGCCGTACCTTAGATATGGTGGTTTCTCAGAATAGGGGACCCCCAAAATGGCTGGTTTATGATTGTAAATGACTAATAGAAAGGATGATTTGGGGGTCCCCCTATTTTGAGAAACACCCATATGCCAAGAATAATGATGATGAGATTCATTGGTATTGTAATAATGATGGCATTCACTAGTATAAATGAATAAAACACTGATATCAAGCTTATTAAGAACCATGATATAATATCATACAATACTAGTGAATTATTGACCAGTAAGTAGTGAATCCAAGAATATTAATGGTTCTTAAGAATAGTAAAACTATGTAAAACTGATCTTAAGAACCGTTAATACTTGTGAATAGAGTAAAATGAATATGACAAGAATAGCATCACCTCTGGGCAATATTAATGGCGGTACCGCTGATTTGTGAGGAAAATTGCTAAAAACCTCCCCAAGCCATGGTTGGTTTGTTGCTACAAATGATAGATAAACTGGATTATTTGGAATATTAATCTTATCTTAACAACCAATGATACTTGCGAATATATTGATGGTAGTGATCAGTAATATAAGTGTAGTACCATAATATTCACCGGGCCATATTGATGGCAGTAACACTGATCGAAGCAACCATTCAATATGCTGAGAATGATTGCAAATTAATATTGAGCGGTTCGAATAACATATTGTGGTTTCTCAAAATAACATATTTTTTTGGTACCCCTATTTTGATAAACAACCATATTGAACCACAAGCAATATCCATTGTCCACTGAATACCAACAACTCATCTGCAGATTCCCTGGCCACAAATGCTGATTGGCAATACTCCACCCCACATCCTTAGTTTTTGCTATTATGTCGTCTTTCTCACTATCAAACAGCAAGTACATTAACAAGAAATGACTCAATCCACTACGTTCTGACTACCAAGCAAAGCGGGTCCTTGCTTCGCAGCCCGAACTGAGGAAAACAATAATTTCAACAATCTATTTCCCGCACGCTAGAAAAGGATGTTTCTGCTTGGGTATAGTCTCCCATCTTGTTTGGTAGAAGCCCAAACATGAACATGTTAAGCATTTGCATTTGTTGGATTTTCAAAACTGCAAATCGATGGTGACAACTAGCTATGACACTCATGCTATAGTTCATATTCCAATAGTCTACATTGTTGGATATCACAGTACAAGTTGATGGTTTTGCCCAACATGAAATCTTGTCAGCGGTTTCAACATGTTTTAAGGATTCATAGAAAACACTCCTCGAATTGGCGATCAATCATTCCAGTTAAAGGAGCAAAACATTGGACTGAAATGGACTGAATACACAAATACTACCAGTCCGTGGTACCAGTATTAATGTTTCCCTGAAAAACTATTGTCTACCAAATAGTTTCCTAATCTGGGCTAAACTACATTGACACTTTCATCCATTCACTACCAATGAATAATACAAAGTGATTCGCAATATCATTCACTAACAACTACATCAAAGACACTTCGAGTGCCTACTACAAGTACCTTGTCAAAAAAACATTTTATTGAAGACTACGACCACTGTATGGCAATTCGTGCCTTAACATTATGAAACCGTTTGTGTTTAACCATCATCAAGTGTATGAAAAACACCATTGTCACCATGAAAACTTTTACATCTTATCTCATCTTATTACATGCCATTGCATGTCATTACTACCGTCAATTAAAGAAGTTACCATCGATGCCAAGATGCCAATCAAAGAACTCTTGGAAGGGACCATCGCCTCAGGAAAGCACAGGACTATGGATTGATGGTGGTCTCACAGGGCGCCAGGTTCCAAGGTAGCCTTTCAGGGGATTGGCGCGAGTGCCAGGACCATGGAAGTTCATGGGTCTGAGGGTCAGACCGTCCACCAGCACTGGATCTTGCCAGTAAAGCTTGTTCTCCCAAACCTGCGTTCGAGACCCACCAACCCTCACAGCAGCCGCCAACTGCAACGTACGTTGCAATGCTGGACTTCGCATTATCCCACCATGAAGCGAAGAAGAGACTTCGACTTTTGTTGTTCGAGTCCCTTTTGTATTCTGAATGTGTTTTGTTCCCATCTGGCTGTGGGTCAAAACCCCGTACCCCTGGTTCCCCATCATCATCCATTATTTTCCCTATGATGATTGGTGGTTATCCCTTAGTAATGGCCGGTTACTATTGACCCATAGATACCCATAGCCATTTCTAGAGAAACAGTATGTTCACAGTTCAGCAGAGTTCATTGTTGAAGGCAACAGGTGCGACGGTGCTGTTGCTGGGAGGAAGCTTCTGTTCGCTCTCTTCCCTATACCATCCGATACATGCACAGGTTCCCACCCCTGTGACAATCACCAGTTGGTTGATTGGTTATGGTTGGTTGGGCTGGATTGGACTGGCTGCAATCTGCTCATGGCAGTCGTGAGGATCGTGGAGCACTAGTGAGAAATGGCATCACTCTCATGGGTCGAGGATTGGATGGCTTGGATGGAGCTGGGTAGTTGGAGGCCAGGCTGGTTTCCTCTGGTGGGGTGGAGGTGTCCGCACTGCTTCCTTTCCTTCCGCATCAATGAACCGGGGAGGAATCCTTGAGCTTGGAGGCGGCACTGGCACATCATCACGTGATTGCTGATGCCATAAGCCTTTACTTTACCTGTACCCAAATTCTTTGGAGACCTCATTTCGGGACTTATTCTGTGTGGCTAAAGCTCACGCTGTGCACTGCAGACCGGCTTTATACATCTTCTAGTTGGTGGTTTCAACTCATGTGAAGAATATTAGTCAATGAACCATTTGTTATCATTTGTTACTCATTACTAGGGAAAATAAACATGTGAATCAAACCACCAACCAGCCTTCATACACGACTCGTATGATTCAGCAGTCTCGGCAATCCCACATTGTTACATCGCAGCTGCTGAAGCAACTTGAAACTGATCATCTCACGTCATTAGTATCACACACTGGCTGCGTTGGTCGCCAATGGAAAGCCACCAACAACAAACAACAGCAGCAGCCGGAGTGGCAACAGGAACAACGTGTAAGAACAATAACATGCGCTCTAGTTTGTTCCCATCATGTCAACTTGGATTTTTTGTGCTGCCTGCCTTCTGACAGGGTCGCCATGGGTCACCTGTCTCCCCAACTCGGTGATTATCAGAATTTCTGCCCCTGGGAGCCTTAACCAACGATCCACTAGCTCGCAGGGTCACGCCGTCCCTTAGAGTGGCACCTCCAAGTCTTGCTCCAAGGCTACTTTCCCTGAGAAAACTGGGCTGCCAACTTGAGGGTTTCAACAAGCACTCTTGGGGCATGGCATGGCATGGCATGGCTTTTCTGCACACTTGTGAGCCCATGAAGACTTACCACAGGTATCCACAGTCTCCTGATGTCTCCTGGGACCCTTTTGACTCACCAGAATCAGCGTCCCCCCAAGGCTCTTCGATGCTGGTGCCAACCACTGTGGGTCCAAACTCATTCTGATTGGTGAAGCTGTGCATTTCCAGATTCCCAAGGACCCAAGTGTAGTAGAACTCCCTCATCTTTGCTGCTGGGCTTTCGATGGGTCCATCTCGATCATAGTCATTGATATTGACCCCAAAGAGCCAGGTAAGCCAACAAAAAAACCAACGGTAACCACCACCAAGATTATCTTGGCGGTGGTTTATTGGTTGGTTAGTCTTGGTTTCTAAACGTCCACAACCATCCATCAATCGCCTCGATCAACTCGTTGAACTCGGAAATTGGGTCAGAAATGCCCTCTCTGAAACCGTGAACCAGTAGAACCTGGCATTCTAATCCTCTAAAGCGCGATGACTTCTCAAAAAAAACACGGAAGGTCAGTGGCCTCGACATCAGCCATCAGCCCCTCGAAGCAAACAAATGTGGTGCCATGCTTTGCGAAACCTGTGAGCAGCCCTGGGTGAGGTTGGTTCGTTGTAGCCCCGAGTCAAATCAGTTTGTAACTCAGGGCTGCCAATCTCACCTGGACCTAGTAACTGGACGGCCCTTTGGCAACCCTTGTGACCAACAGCCACTTGTGGATACTTGTGGCAGGCTGGATATAATTCTCGTTGGATACCAAGTGCCCGACCAAAACATCATGGGCGAGCTAGGTGGCCACTGCCGGCTCTTCGCTTGGTGATCATCCGTGTTGATCATTACCAGTGACCACAGCTACAGAGATACTCAAATACACATGTGCATAGTTTACCAACATATCAGAATGTGTTTATTGAAGACGTAAAGTCATCTATGTATATAAACAAAACACATATCTATATATAAATGTACATAAATACATACACAGTACCCTAACATCTGCCATCATCTGCCAAGATGGATGGCCACCAGGCCCCCTGCTGCTTTCCGCTATGACCCCCGCCGATCAAGCTCAGCAAGTAGGCGATCAGCCGTGGAACGGTCTTCTCAGCATACCTGACACCACAAATCCAGCTCTTAATAAAAACCACCAGTTAATAAGCAACAAATGGGTGTTTCTTGAAATGGGGGAACCCCAAAGCTATGGTTGATTTGATATGAAAAATGATGATTAATTGATAATTCGAGGGGTTCCCTATTTTGAGAAATGCCCAAATAAATGTTCAATAAGTAATGGTGACAGTACTGTAATGACTACTGATCACCAGTTGAAAACCAGTACTAACGACCAGTCAATACTACTGGTCGATAACCATCCGTTAATAACAAGCAATAATGAATGACTGTTAATGGTCAATAAACGATGTACTTAAGTACCTTAGCAATCGAAAGAAAATAGTGAATGACAATCACAACTGGTAATCTTGGGAGGTCCAGCTCTAAAAAAACCACCAGTTTTGCCGTGGCTTGTGAGGTTCGAGGCGGATGGATTTCAGTGAATCCACAGGTGCCACGTGTGAGGCGCTTCTCCTGGAGTTGTGGCCGCCACTTATTCGACTTGCCGCCCCCTGAGGATCTGAAATTTGTTGGCAAAACTGATCAGAATGATCATATCATATGGGTGTTTCTGAAAATAGGGTACCCCCAAGAAATCCACCTATTAACCATCTAGTCATTTAGTTATGGTGATAAACCAACCGTTTTGGGGGTCCCCTATTTTGAGAAACACCCATATGCTTATGCTAAGATGTTTCGTTTAACCAAAACGATTGGATCACATCAGTTCAGATTTTTGCTAACTCTTTGATCACTGATATGACTAAATCATACTTTCTGGAGCAAGACTACATCTTCAAGCCGCCCTCGGCGCACCAGTACATCTCCACTTGTTGCTTGAATGGTTCGATCGGCAGAATTGTCCTCAGCGCAAGGAAGCAAAGGTGTCATCGCACCCACAGGGTGTCACCCACCAAAGCAGGGGGTAAAGTAATGATGAGATGGCAAATCCGTAAAGTTGAACCACCATTTGTCCCAGAAATAGCGGCAAACCTGTGAGCAAAAACTATTTACGACCCTAAGCCTTTGAGGAAGTGCCTACTACCTACCTGACTTCTTCCAAGTTTAACAAAGGTGGCCAAGCTCTCAACAAGCAGAAACTTCTCAAAGAAATGCGACTCTTGGACAACGCCAACTGCAGTTAAATCACCTTTTGGAAGTTGGGTTGAGCCCACCACACACACACAAAATGATATTGAGGTGCTGGGTGCAGCATCAGTGCAGGGTACACACCATGAACCACTCTCGGCACTCTAAGGGCAATAAACAAATTGATACAGTACAGGGAAGATAATACATCTGTTAAAAAGAATCAATTTTGTCGCAGAAAAGGGATGCTGCATTTTTTGTAGACATAATAAACATCTGATGCTATCGGATGATTGTGATCCGCCAGACTTGCAACCATGCATGGCAATCAGTTCACCTGAATGTTGGCCATTAGTTTTGGAGTGCAGTCAGTTGCTTCTGCCTGACGACTGGCCTTCCTACTGGCTCCTGCCTCGGCAAAACAAAGGCACAAGGTGCTCAGCCCCAGAAGGATCCATAGAAACCAACACCTAAACAACTTGTCGAGGGGCGAGCCAAGTAGATTCGTGAGAAACTTAAGAATAAAAAGGTTGCCATGGATTTCAAGTGCGACATTTCCCACAGGATTATATTCTTGTAGTTCTGTAGTTCCAAGACTTTCTATGTACCATACTGCCTACTTCATACTTTCTGTTCACTACCTACTACACACTTCTTGCTGCTTCCCACTTTGTGATTGCTACTTGTATACAACTTTTCAGCTGGTATCTCTGCTACATCCTAGTTGATACTTCCTTGAGGTCCCACTTTTGACTTCTTACGCCCTGTTTTCCACTTGCTTCCTACTTGCTCCTAGCTTTTTGCAACTCATTGCTCAGTATCTCCAACTTGCCGATTCAGACTTGAAAATACTTGAGGTATTTTTTAATATTGATTTGGGCAAGACCAAGGATTGGACATAGCAGGGAAACTCTTCCCCTCTTGCACATTCTTTTTGAAAAAAATCCAAAAGGATGTACACATCACTCAGGAGTCAAGATTGTATTCCTTAGCCTTAGAGATGATATGGTAATTGGTGTACTTGCAGCAATGATTGCCATGTTGCATATTGTCTTATCACCTGTTGGGTTCACCAGGGCCCGCACGGCTTTTTGCTGGGTCTTCGCACTTGATTTGTCGGATGGTCCCGAAGGGGGTGATCAACTTGAAGTGCATCCTGGGCAGCCAAAGTTGTGAATCGCAGAACCTCAAAGCAGGTTGAAAAATGCTAGTCCATGGAATGTGAAAAATTGGTCTGCGCCTTTCATTTCAGTAGCGCACCCCAGCAGCACATCGCGCATTTCAACATAACACCCCATTCGCACACCACGACCAAGTTGTTTGATTTCATGCTGTTTAAGGAATTTCTAGGCCAGCTAATTCTTAGGATAGAAACCATGATCGAGTTTGAGAAACACATTAGCGGTACCACACTCAAGTTCCTTCAAGATCCTTCAGTTTCAATCCTCAAGGCACTAGATTCTTTGACTAAGTTTGACTAAGTTCTACTAAAACAATCCGGCTTCAATCCTCAAGGAACTAGATTCAACTAGAAGAATCCTGATTGTAGATCCTCCAGTACAACTAATCCTTTCACCGACTATTAGCATAACTATATCCAAGCTGGTGTGCTATAGATCCTTTTCCCCCTTTGAATCCCCAGGAAATCCATCGGATCCACTGCCAGCAGCGCACGCGCCGCGCGAGTCGCAGCCCAGTGGCATGTTGGGACCTTCGAAGGTCACGACCGTGTCCACCGCCTGTGCGGCGGTCGCCGAGCCCGGCACCGGCCATCGCTTGCGACCTCGGAAAGGCATGCCACGGCGTCCGATCTATGGCGAGCTTGCGAACACCATAGGAGATATACGACAATAAGATATAGCTATACTAATAAATCTCATACTAGTAGGATATAGTTATGCTAATAGTAGGATATAGTATACTAATAATTGTAGGATGTAATAGGATCTAATATACTCATCTTGACCAGTGATAGGGAGTATCATAGGATATATGAACAAGCTGCATTCAAGCAACCAACCAGCTCAATAGATAGCAAAAATTGCCAAATGATACCAAATGTCAAAGTTGATACTCCATAGCTAACACATGCTAATATGATATGCTGATATGCTAATATAATCTGCTGATATGCTCATCTTTACTTAGGGAGTTTCAACCAAGCGACCACGCAACCAGCCAACCATTCCGTGAATGTCCTGCGGTTCGCCTGGGGTGGCCCTTCACCGGCATGATTCGCTGACTAGTGACCCCATGGCAGTGACCCAGGCCTTTCAGGGGCGGCTTCCCCAAAGATCGTTCCCCGGTGACGGACGTCGTCCCAGGGTATTGCAATTGTGACCATCATGCGAACAGAAAATCCATGGAATCACCGGGATTGAAAGCTTGCACCCACACCGGTCAGTGGGTACTTGCTGGCCCAAATGCTCTTCTTTTTGTTCGTCAGGACAATGGTCCAACCGTTGTGAGGCCTTCAAAGGCTACCTACCGTTGGTAGTTTTCAACCAAATCAGGACACTGCCACCCACAAAGCCTGGGGCTAGCCGGGTGCGCTATGTGTTTTCACCAATCGCAACGTTCACCGACCGACCAAGCAAGCAAGCAAGCAAGCAACCAATCAATGAAGCAACCAACGAACCAACCAATCCACCAAACAACCAATCAAGCAACCAAGCAACCAACTCAACAGCTCACCACTCAGCTGGGACATGCCTCATCTCCCGGGCCGGGCCCCTTAGATGATCCTAGTCCGAGCGGCCAAAGAAGTAGAGACCCAAGGTCTTCTCTTTGAAGAGAGTCAAATGGGGATGCTTCTCAACCTGAGTGTTGTGCAAACGCCAGTCATTTCATGCGTGCGAACCTTCTTTTTTTCCAGCCAAGTCAATCCAATTGGAATCAAGCCCCTCAAAAAAGCAGTTGCTGAATGAGAAGATCTTTTTTAAACAATCTAGGTATAGCTGTTGGTGATTGAGAATAGCCTTTTTCAATCTTTTTAAAGGCATGGTGTGTGGTGTGCAGAACCAGCAGCTCCGGCAAGATGTTGCCGCAGCCAAACCATACGAACCAACCAACGAACCAATCAGCCAACCAAAGGAACTAACCAGCTAACTATGAAATCGACAAGGTTGGATGCATAATCCCTTATGATTACATATGGCTGACTATCCTGCCCTGGAATCCACCAACATGGCACGATAATGAACAATTAAGATTATCTGGCCATCGCCGTGACCGTTGCCGATTCGAAATCTGGCTACCATTCGTTCAAGCAGAATTGTTGGGTATCATTCCCTATCATCAGCCCTTCTTAAGCACAATAGTGATCAACCAATAGATAACCACCATGAGCCACTATTAATCATGATGGTAAACTATAAAAAAAACATTGGTTGTAACTCCACCATCATAGCCATCGCATCGCCATGGCCGGCCCAGCGGGGCCCCCGCCTTGCCGCGGATCTCGCCCTCTCCGTAATTGGTGCGGATCCTGGGAAGCGACGTGGCAAGTGCGCCATGGGCGCATGGCATCAGCGCCATGCTGCGACGTGGCCAAGTATGTTTTTTTCATGGCCAAAAGAATGGTGAAGAATGGTTGAGTCAATGCTTGAGTAAATGGTTGAATAAATGCTTGAAGAATAGCTTGATCATGGTAGTGGAATGTAGTGGAGATACTCTTGGTATGGTGAGAATGGTCGTTGACGCAATCATATTCATCAGGAGTGTTGGCATCAACAGTCAGGATATTGCAATAGGGATAATTCTTGAGTGCAATATGTGAATAAATGTATAAACGAACATATCAGTAAAAAAACCCTTACATACTCATTATTGCAGTAGGGATAATTCTTGAGTGCAATATGTGACAAATGTATAAACTAAGATATCAAACAATATAAAAGAAATAATGCTTACATACTATGAATATGCACGCATATGCTTGCACCCTTGACCACCCCAGAAACTAGTCGCCATGGCATGCTTTGTGAGAGGATAGATTTCTCATTATACGTACGGACATGCCCAGAATGGGCTGTTCATAGAGAAAACTTGGTTGAAAAGTATAAAGATAAAAAGCCAGTGTTTCTCTTAGAATTCCTCTATGGAATCAGTGCCGGGCAACAACGGACAGAACACCGGCAGCAGTTAGCCCGAAACAAGCAGGGATGGGTCAAAGCCCCTTAACATCTGGTTGAAGAAAATAACCCGTAGTGATGGTTAATGGCTGATGCCCCCCCCATGACTACCCTGCATATCAACCATCAACAGGTTCGCGGAATCGCCTCACACCTTTTATCACAAATTGTCTTAGCGACTCGTCATAGATCGTGATTGTGCAAAGCAATCATACGGGTGGTCAAATAAATGGTTCCTCATCTCACTATCGCAAGTCGCCACTTAACGAGTGTGCTAAGCCACGAAGTGAGAATCTCACCTTCTGAGGGCTGCTCCTGGCCCCGCTCCATCCCAACCACCCGCCACCGTTCGCCAGGTCTCCGATGAATGCCTTTGATGAAGCGCCCCAATCCTGGCAGAAATTGACAGCTGTTGGTGGGGGTTTAACTTGGTCAATGTAGGCACATCCCTACCCCCGTATTGGGGGTGTCCAGTAGGTTAAGCCACTAGGGATATAGGCACTTCACGGATAGGATTCGTAGCTGAGTGGTTGTTGACTAAGCTATTCACGAGCTATTGACTAGTGGTTAACTGGCTATTAATTGGCCACGAACTGGTGGTTAACTGGTTCTTGACTTGTTATTATTCAGGTCACTGTAACCAGTTTCGGCCATAGGTTTTCCATTATTGAAGCATCGGTAAAAGCAGTCAACTGGTCAATGAACAGTGATGGCAACTGCTCAAGACTGCGGTTCATCATTGTAAAGCACCATTGGTAGTGATGAACCACCAGTATAAAACTGGTTGGTGGTTCCAAGCCATCTCGAACATACTATTCAATCAACCAACCATCCCAAATAGTAGGGAAAATCAACACAAGTTTAAAAACCACCAAGTAGTTGTTGTTTAGCCATTGTTGGTGACCATTCCCTATTATACATAGATATTTCACCAGGATGAATGGCTATAAAGCCTATATAAACCCTATAGAACCATAGGTATTCCACGGTTCACCGTTGGTAGCCCCGTGCTGACCGGTGACCAGCTGCGCCGCGCCTGGAATGGGCAGCGGTGCGTGCAGCGTCTGGAAGTGGAAAGGATCGGCACCTCGGCGTCATCAAACTTGGGGGTCGCCATTTGAAGCCACAGGGAACACTACTTACTACTATTGAAATAGGTTGGTTTCAAGGCATAGGGAACAATTCGCTAGAACATGCTAGAACCAAGCAGAACCGGGGGTTGATTGAAGCCACAGGGCCACCATTTGGGGGTTAGAACTAGTCGTTTCAGGGGTTTCCGAAGCCATGGTGGTTTTTTATGGTTAATAATAGGGGTTAATCACACAACAATAATGGTTGAACAACTACTGTATGGTGGTTTCTGAAGCCAGTTTGGGAACACCCAAAGTTATGGTGGGTCTCTGAAACTATTGGTTTAGGCTGATGGTTGGTTTATGTTTCTACTGATTCAGAATGGACAATAATAGGTTGATGATCATCCCTATTTGGTTGATAATTGAAAGTGCTTGTTGGAGTTTAGGCTGTTGGAGTTCAGAATGGCTGATAATCGTAAAATAATGGTTAAACCAATGATTGATGATGGAAACCAAATGATCTATTTGATTGATTAAGAATGGTGGATGATGCTCACCATTTGATTAATTAATAATGCTTGCTGGCTTGCAACCATGGATTGGTTGATTGATGATGGTTGGTTGATGGGTAAAGTGGTCAATGTTGTCCAAGAAATGATGGTTACTGCTTAATTACCTGATGCTGATTGATCTATTGATGATGGGTATCCAGAATCTCTTTTTGGCAAACATGTTGTCCAACAATATCATCCATATAGCTCAATTATAGCTTCTTAGCCACAATGCGGGACTCTTTACTCAAATTCTGAATGATTCAGCTGAGACCCATATCATCCAACATCACCTTGATTCAGCACATTCAACCGCCACTAAGTTCACCATAGATTGCCGGTACCATCGCACATGTGGGTATGAATATGGATCCCTGATCATTCTCTTAGTGTCATCCTCTTGTCATGGCCAGCTACGTGATCGGTTTTGGACGGCGTGCGAATCTATTGCGCCAAGAAGTCTTAAAGCATATGCAAGAAATTGCAAGAATATCATATCATGCTTCACTCTACAACTCATGTCAGATTTTGATCTTATCCTTGTGCATTTTCAACAAGTCACATCATTCATGGCTAGTGAAGGAATACCAGCAGAATATACACTGCATGAAATGTGGGGGGCCAAGAATCCTCAATGTAAGCCAGCAATGATTCGAGTTGCTGATGCTGGCAACGGGACGAGGCCACCATTTTGCACATCCAGGCCCAACAGCCGAAGGCTTCCACTTGATCAGCTCCCTGAATTTGGAGGTCAATCATTACCGCACCCAGTCAACATGCCAAAAATGGCTGGCTGATTGGCTGGTTGCTTGATTGATAATCATCACCATACACAGTCTCTCAATACCACCACCCATTGGTTGGTTGATGATTATCACCATCATTGGTTGATGATTGTCACCATGATTGGTTTTATGGTAGTTGTTGATTGGTCTGGTTGGTTGGTTGGTGGGTAGGTGGGTGGGTTGGTTGGTTGGTTGGTTGGTTGATGATCACCACCACTGCTGGAATGCTCCGTTCACAGCCGCTCCCCCTGGGCCCGGGCTGTTCATGTGCATTTCACAGCAGTGCTGATGGAAGATGCCGCACCGCAGAGCAACTGGATAACCTCATCGAAAACAGCGAGGACGGGCGATTGGAGGCTCCTCCCAAGATGAATTTGGTGGAAGATGACCATTTATCACTTAGAAGTGGAAAATGATAATGTATTATTTTATTATCCTTTACCTAACAATGGGGATCTTGAGGTTTCAGGTGATAGGGCTGTACACAATTGCTGTAGCTATGCGTCCATAACATAAACACAAACATGTATAGACTCTATAAAACATATATCTTAATTATGTATATATATATATATACATGCAGGTATATAATATGTAAGATAGAGTAGCAAGTAGCCGAACAACAACACACACACACACATTGTCTTCTGATCAATCTATCCACCTACTTTTACAAGTCGTAAACAAACATGTATATTTTTGTATCTGGAGATAAGCGTCATGAAATATGTAGGATTCAATGCTTTAATGCATGCAAACGTACCTACTTCTACTCTTAAAATTGTCTGTATTTGTACGCATACATACATGTTCCCAGTAGTGTAAAATGATAACACGGAAACACAATATGGTGTTTGAAGACACGCACAAGTTGCGCAATGTGCATCAACTGGGCGTGCTTGAATCTGTCATGGTCCCCACTGTTTTCCTGCAAGCATCAATGAAATGATCGTTGTGGTATCGCTCAGATATCGGAAGCCCAGAGGCAAAGGCCAGAGCTACTTCTGCTGTGGCTGATTGCATGGTCAATGAAACCCCGAGCCTTTTGTTACTTCGTGAACAAAAACAAGTCATATATGCATGCATGTACTTTATCTCCTTGAAGATTTCCAGCTATGCATTGGTACTACCTTCTCCAATATCATTGCACCTCTTTACTACAGCAAAGTCTGCTGCACACATCACTTTCTTCCCCCGCTGGTGTATTACATCAACCCATTGCCGGCACTGCTCCGCCACATCCTAGCAGACTTTGAGTGAATAACCCGAGAGGCCAACCTATCGAAACACATCTTGGACAACAAGTGAAGTCCTACGCAATTCGCGTATGATCTTCAGAAAATAAATCTTCAAACAGGGAAACAGCTGATTCTCCCACCCATACCAAGCTTTCGGAGTAAGCTTCTGAATTTCTTGGGTAACAAAACTCATCCATTCAGTCGATGTTCACAGGTAAACTCATCCATTTCTGGTTGGTGGTTGAACCAGGCCTATAAAAATATGCTTGTCAACCAACCAACCATTTGTTCTTGGGAAAACAAAACATGTTTGAAACCACAAAGCAGTATATAGTTGTTTAACTTTTAGCCATAGGTTTGTTGGTTATCATTCCCTGGCAGTGGGTCAAAACCCTGTACCCCTGGTTCCCCCATCATTAACCATTGTTTTCCCTATGATTATTGGTGGTTATCCCCCACTAATTGGTTGGTTAATATGGACCCATAACCCCCTATTTCTAAGCCTTATGAAGCATGTTTGAAACCCCAGCATCTCAGGGTCCCAGGCAATCACCACGCATCACCGCTTCTTCCAAGTCGAGGCCAGCAGCCAGTTCCCACCTGGGCGGGGTGGCACCCAGTAGGATGACCTTTGGAAATTGGGGAATCTGATGGATTATGAATCCACTGGGTTAATGCAAATTAACTAGTTATATAATTAACTATTAATGGGAATTAACTATAAAATGCAAATTAACAAGTTAATTAACGAATAAAGCAATTATTGAATTTATATAAATGTAATGAATGGATAGTTGGAGACTGTGAACACCTACTAATTCATTAGTTCGTTAATTTTGTAAAGCTAAGTAACTGAAGTAGAGGCTATTGTAAAAATCTAGCTGCTTTCTTTTAAAGACTATTGAGATATACTAACATCTATTCATAAATTGTCAAAGCTGAATAACCAACGCCGTTGACCTTTATAGCAGAAATTGACTATTGACATATATCAACATCTATTAATTAGTCAATAAATTATACAGATCATATGTATATATATATATATATATTTAGATATACATATATATTGATACGTATCATATATATATATATACATATATATTGATACATATCATATATATACACATATATCAAAGTTGAATAGCCTGTCAAAACAACAAATGTTCAATAGCTGTGAATGTTCAACTCCAAGTATTGGTTTTTGGGATTTGCCCTATATGCCCTATACTTTAAGTCTTGACCAGGTAGATGGCTATTCCCAATTTTCTGCGATTTTCAGACAGTCTTTGGGGTTCCTGTTGATCTGTTGATTTGATGCTTCTGAGCCACAGTTTCATCAGCTGGTGATATATCTTCAAACATGGCAGTGCTGATGGATCTTCCCATGGGTATCAGCTGGGGCGGAAAGTCTCCAGGCGCTGGTCGTTTTCATTGCGGATGAGCATCCTGATCGGTGGACAAAAGATGGTGCGAATGAGAGCCAAGTACTTTTCATTTGATCAATTCTCTTTGAAACTGATCCAGACTTTCGGTGCTTCTGGTGGCCCTGGTTGCGTGGAACATCCTCCCGGTCAGTGTCCCAGAGGGTACCATCAAATAGGCAAATAGAGTGTTTTTTGAAGAACTAGATCTTCCAATGATGGTGATACAAGAAACTAAAACCTCTCCCAACCGGTCACAACCATCGGGCATCTGTTGGCTGCCACAACCATAGATCATCTTGAAATTGGCTGCTTTGATGTGCTATGTCAACTTGACAACGAATTCACCAATGCTTGGGGTCACCACATGACGAAGAAAAATGGCGGGTGGTATCAGCTCACAAGCATTTTTTCAAACCCGTGCGGCTGCACCTGCACAGCAGCTATGACTCATTGGCCAATTGGGATCGTTGGCGCGCTGGTGGATCGACTTCCCAATGTGGAAACCGTGGGAATGATCTTCCCAAACGAAGGCCGAACAGTTGTTTCTATTGAGGTTGGCTGCTCGCCTGCTGATGTGCATTTGTCATTTGCGACCCCATTAAACAATCCATGCCACTCTTTACCTACCAATCAATGCCAGAGCGAACAAACACTGCGCTTTCAGGGCTGTATCTCTATACATGTGGTTGTGGGTCATTTGGGGGATCTTCACTAGGGTACCAGGGTATCGACCTGCAACCATATCAAACACATCCACATCATGACTTATGTATAGAACATCACCCGGATCGATCCGGGATGATCCAGGTGACATATGTACATTGTTGTTGAGCCAGCCATGTCACGGCTGCTCCTCTCAGGGTCACTTTGGACTCAAATCTACCTGAGAATCTGAAGGCTGGGGCTCAAAAGGTGTCGAAAGGTATGAAACGCTGATGTCTTGGTGGGTCTTGGTATGTACATATATCATATATCTATGTGCACAATCATTTGCTCGTCTATTTGTGTACATATACATATATATAGAGAGAGAGAGGGAGAGAGAAAGAGAATTGTGCAAAAAGCAATCAAAAACGGGGATATTTACCCCAACTCATCCCAAAGTGGGTCACTGGAAGAACTTTGAGGGTATGCAGGACATATATTTATGGTCTTCAAAAATATCCTAATATATCCCAAGCCCAACCCATGCTAGTGCGAGCTCACTGGGGATTTCCACAACGAATAATCGTAAATCCACGTAAATCCTATTTCAAGAACACCTAGCGCATTCCCATACTAACAAGCAACTGCTTTATTCTCCTCTATCAGTACCAGGGCTAGCAATGATTTACCCCTAACTGGTCTCAAATTAACTACCACTACTACTACTACTGCTACTACTACTACTGCTGCTGCTGCTGCTGCTGCTGCTGTTGCTACTACTACTACTACTACTACTACTACTACTACTACTACTACTACTACTACTACTACTACTACTACTACTACTACTACTACTACTACTACCATCAACAAGCAACTCACTAGCTGTTGTTCTGACTCCATCACTCCCATATCGCCACGATCTTTCACCGCGACTGGTTGCAATTCCTGCTTCGGAGCAGCC
>VSDK01020268.1:59430-62741 GCA_009767595.1 Symbiodinium kawagutii | reverse complement strand
TCCTGCTGCGCAGCAGTCATTTCTGCCATGCACTCGCACACCTTAGGATCAGTCAGCATGTCGAGCGATGGACCGGTAAGGAAGTAGGCTTGCTGGCGGTTCGACAACCCAAAGCGAAAAACACCTGCAAGTACTCTGAGCAATAGTAGGCCAAAATAATTTCAGCATCTTCTAGCGTTTTTGGGTTCGGTGAGGGGTAACATGACGGTAGTCGGGAGGTGTCTTTTGACGTGCCTCTGAATTTGACATGGGGTGTCAAAAGACAGATTCACATAGATTCACCCCTTTGAGATCAACCACAACCGGCCAAACAAATACAGTGCGTGCACAGCAAAGCTAGATCCCAATCCACACGCTGTGGCCGCTAGTGTCTTCCAGGAGAGGCCAACACTCGGCTGAGCTGATGATCAGTTGGTCAAAGGTGTACCTGTCGATATCTGTTGATATTTTCATACGGAAAATCGCATCTTTTGTTCTTTGCTCTTCCCTTTTGATTTGGAAACCCTCGGCTATTGAATCAATTGCATCTCAACCATCATCAGCTATTATTAATCATGATCAACTATACTATCCAGATCTATCAAGCCTAACCAACCATAACCAACCACATTCTCTTTTTGTATGTGAATTTACAGCAGGGAATCATTCCACCACGCTTCGGCCTTCGGCCAAACAGCTGGCTTTAGCTACACCGCAAAACTGGCGGGTCGTCTCGTCCCGTCAAAGACTTCACGATATAAATTGCTGCGGATGTTGCGCTTCACTTGTACAAGGAGTTGTTGGCAAATACAATTCGATGGTATTAAGCTTTATTAAGTTTTGATACAACTGTATGTTCTTCATCAATTGCATCAAAACACACAGCTGTGTCCATATTTGGTGGTACATTTTCAAGCAAAATGATGTTCTAGGGCAATAACATGGGGCCCTTGGGTGACAAACTCCTTTTATTGAGACATGTGTGTACATCAGTGGTTTTTTGGTTCTTTCAAGCCTGACAGCGGGGTATCATCTTCTTAGAAACGTTGCTTTGTAACTCAACTACAGTTGTATCTACCGCAATCGATATCCACTACGATGGGCACTTACCCAAGTCATAACTTCGCCATGGCCAAGGGTCGACACCAAGTGCCTTCTCTTCAGCCAAGCCGCTGCTTTCACAGCACCGGTGGTCTTGTCCAAGTCTTCGCGATAGCGCAGAATGGGATACTTGGGGTCTGTGCATTTGTGAGCAACGCCATTGTCATCCTTGCAACGGCGACGACTCGTGGAGTTGGGGTTTCCAGATTCGTGTGCGAGTTGGGTCATGAATCATTATGGTGGTTTCTTAAAGTAGGGGACCCCCAAAATGGATGGTTTATTACTATAAATGATTAATAATGGATGATTTAGGGGTACCCCTATTTGGAGAAACCACCTTATGAAAGAATGAATCGTATGGTAATTACATCGGATGGATTGTATGCTTGCTGATCAGTTTCCCTGCCCTGTCTTCTTGGACTGAGGTCAACCAGGGATGCCTGTGATAAGGTTCATGATGATGCCTAGTGAACCAGCAGCAGCTGGTCAATCTATTGGTTGTATTTGGGAGCGCCACAGCTACATTGGGATGGGCTAGTTCAACAAGTTCAGGTGTCTCTACCTCAAGGAATACCCTCTGGTAAACCAACCTGGAAGTTAAAACTCATCACATTTTATAGGTAAATCTATTAGACATGGTGACTTTCCCACTTCCAGGTTAGTTTGCTGGAGAGTAACCATTGAGTATCAACCAGCAAGAAATCATAAACCAGCAAGAAATCAACCTTGAACAAACACTAGCCATTGACCACTGAGCATTGAACATCATAATCATTGGACCAGGCATCATTTGTATTCATTTGTCACATTTACCCATGTCTGCCCATCATTGTTGGCTACTAGCTCCTATCAATATCCATTATTCACCACTACTAAGAGAAAAATTCACCATTCTCAACCATTATGAATTATGAACCATTGTTGGTTACTATCCCCTACTAATATCTACTATTCACCACTACTAGCAAAACAATTCGAAATATGAACCATTATGAAACCACTACTATCAACCATTATGATCCGTTCGAAAACCTCGAAATTAGAAAACATTGATGTCCAGCACCCCAGCACCTGTTAATGTAACCATTATCAACCATATATCAACCATATATCAACCATCTATCAACCATCTATCAACCATATATCAATCTACTAACATCCATTATTCCTGGACCCTTCCCCCTTTTCAAGGCCGCCCTGAAAGGCCGCCGTGGCGACCGGCCGCCGCTCCAAGGAACCCAGCAGGGATGGTGCCTGCAGAAGCACTGCCGCTTCGTTTCATCGAAGTCTAGCACCGGGTGCTCCGCAGTGCCTGGAGGCCGCGTCGCAGCCGATGGTTTCATGCAAAGAAAACAGGAAGATGGCCGGTATGTTAGATGAAAGTGAATCAAACTTGTTGAATATTGTTAAATGAATTCAAATATATAAATAAACAAATAAATAAATAACTATATCATAGATACATTTAAAACTATATCCACTTCTGAAAGTTGAAGGTGTTGCAAATATAGTTGCACCCAACTGGGCTTCAGTGTTGGGTGTATCGGATCAGTTGTCTTCCAGGTTTCCTGATATGTTGGCACACTATCTGCAACTGCCAATTTGACATGGTCAATTCCGAGACCTAAACCATAGCCTCTTAACCAAAGCAGCTCAGTAAAACCTGAGGACCCTGCTGGCGCCTAAAAACCCAGTGACTTGAGGATGGATGATCTCTCTGGTTACTAGTCCATGGTTGTGCCAAACCTGTGTGTCAGACGCACGCATTCCAAAACTCGGACGTTTCGAAAGCTTGAGCTACACGAAAGATGATTCAGCCATCTGCTTTTACGGCTCTGTTTCTCTCTAAATAAATAGGGGAGAGATCCACTACCCAAAGGTGTATACTCTCCAACAAAGGCGTGCCCAGGAGTGCTTTTTTGACCACCAGCGGTGTTCCAGTTGGTGCCAACACGCGGATCCGCCACCCAACTGCCGTACTTGTTGAAGTTGATCTTCCAAAGCCGCAGCGACATCCCAGCACTTAGGAATTACGAAAAGCTAATGAGCCGAGGCGATCTTTGTCATCTGGTGGGGGTAAGCCATCCCAAAAATGTTTATTTGTCAATCAACCAACTGTTCCAAATATTGCTCATAAACCACCAGCCAGTGATTGTTGCAGCCGCAAATAGCAGTTCATATTCAGCCTCGAAGTCATTCAAATTTAGGCAAATTCGTCCAGGAATGGCACA
>VSDK01020268.1:24430-56930 GCA_009767595.1 Symbiodinium kawagutii | reverse complement strand
TCATCTTGATTATATAAATATATATATATATACTATCTATGTATGTCAATATAATATATATATATATATATACATAGGTCCATAGGTAATATCAATATCTATTGTATATCCATTCACGCTAAGCAATGAAACATGCTGATTAAATAGCATCTGAACACAATCAGTAATGAGGTATGTCCAAGATTAACGAACACAAACATGGAATACCTTCACCGGTTACATTGTCCAACATTTTCCAGCGCACGGTTCTGTTTTGAAATGGTTGTATCATTAGGCAAACTGGCTTGGTTTTTGCGGCCCTGGCGGTTTTGTGCAAAATGTGTTGATATTCTGTTTTAGTACTGGCGGTAAAAGCGAATCTTTTTT
The DNA here is from genome assembly GCA_009767595.1 of Symbiodinium kawagutii. Lineage (NCBI taxonomy): Eukaryota > Dinophyceae > Suessiales > Symbiodiniaceae > Symbiodinium > Symbiodinium kawagutii. Next base: position 56,564 of record VSDK01020268.1, on the reverse strand, counting down.
GGAGCTTCTCTTTCATAGTTTTTCAAGAAGGGGAAATACGTGCGGACCAGATAGACATGAACGTGTTTGTAGTGAAACGATAGTTTGAGGGGATACAGTTTCATCCGATACTTCACACCAACCGCAATGAAAACTATGGCACCATTTGAAGAATTGGGAAACACTATCCTCTGAACCAAAGCAGTGGATTCTGCTACTGTATGCTATTGTCATTTCCACGTTCAGCAGCCTCCAGCTGAACCGTTTTCCGACGCTGCCACAGATACACTCCGATGATTGTCACAAGATCATTATCTGGTACCTAAATAATCCCAAAAGATCTCCAAGTATCAGACTATCGTGGGAATCGTGCCTTTCAAAGGGCGCCCGTTCTCACCTCGAGCACCTTCATCAGGGGTTGGACCCATGCTTAGGTCTTTTCCGTTCACTGACTGATGGCATAGAGAGGGACAACCAACCTGTGTAATCATCAACTGTTTGGTTTGTGGATCATCAGTTGCCAAGAATATCCAAGAATCTATTGATGATGAGGTTTCCGCTATGCCGACAACTCAAGGGCTATGATGCACATGTAAACAAAAGGAGCAGCTAGCCCACAATGATCATCCATGTCAACTGGGGAGCCCATGGCTCCGCCGGCTGTTTGTCAGGTGTGGACCACCCCTATGAATTGATGGAGATATCATTGAGAACAATGACAGTCCGGCGTTTGCCGGTGGTGTTCCCTTGATCGGTTCATCCAAAACAGAAACCAGGAGGTCGGAACTGAGTGTTTCTCAAAATAGGGATACCCCAAAATCATCCAGTTTGGAACCATTTACAGCCGTAAGCCAACCATAACTTTGGGGTTCCCAAACTGGCTCAAGAAACCCCCAACTGTTCTGCAAAACAGGCCACTCCTGGTGGAAGGCTTCAGGGTCCCCATGGTGGCTCTTGCAGTTGAGCGTCTTGTTTCTTGGCTCCAGGGCACTTGTGTACGACTCCATTGTCATTCCAGCACGGATGCGGGTTGCACACGCAGGTCCTGATACCAGTCATCCGGAAAAATCCTTGAAGGTCTTGACCATGATCATGTGGGGCTGGTAGATATGTTTGTATATATATATGATATACATGTAGGATCATTTGGGAATGGGTCATATATGGTCATACTGGGTCATAACATGTCATAACCAACAAAGACTATTTTGGTCATTTGTATTCATTTGCAATGTGTGAGCAGTCAGGGTTGCAGGGGACCCAGGCCGATAAGGACACATGTGACATGTGTATATACATGTACATAATCATTGACATTATGTTTGGAATGAAGAGAAAGAACATGTTCCATCTTGGAATGGACTCTGGGGCAACACAGCCTCGCGGGGTGAGTTACAATCCTAAAAATGCGCATTGTTCCAAACCAATACTTAACATCACATTATTTACAAACTTGTGTCTTGGGGACCCAATCATTCCGTTTCTGCACAACTGCAATCCAAAGTGCTGTGACTCGTTTCCAGTTGCTGGAGATGTAGCATTTGCTTCTGCCATATCGTACCGGTATGTCGACAAATCATTTATGGGATCCCAACGCAAATAAGATAAGAAGGTCGATGTTTAACGTAGGGAAACCCAACGATTTCCGGATACAGTACTCCCCCATTTTGGAAAACACCCAAAGCCAAGCATTTTGGAAGCACTGTGTTTGATGTTTCTGCCTTGCATCCACGCTGCCTGCTTTCAGGTTGCCAATCCAAGATAGGAAATTTTGCCTCGCAGAAATGCCAGACAAGGAGTTTCCAAAAAAAATGTACTGTGCGTACTAGATGAAGAATTCTTCCCGAAGAAACCAGTGCACTAGTAAAGAGTTGATCAACGGCAACTGATGGTTGTTGGCGACCAAGCAATCGTTTAACCATGCTTGTCAACCTCTGGGAAAGTCAACCATGGTGATCCGGATTGAAGCAGGTCGAGAAAGATTGGTCAACTAACCAAGCATTCCAAATATTGTGGATAGTCAAAAATGGCTAAACCCACCAATTAGCTAAATATTTTGATGGGTACACAGCTACATGAGCTCATGTCGGTATAGCAAACCCAAGCTTTGTTGTGACAGGTAGATACTTGTGCCGCACAGAACAATTGCTTCGACCTGTGGGTGCCAATTGTCCTTGGGGGATTCTAGCAGCAGGGAATCCCAGAGCGAACCACACCCTTTTTGAAAATGAATGTTGACATGATATTAATTCTTATAAATCATGATTGCCTTTAGCTCATTAGCAAAAATGATCGTTATTCACCATGATTGACCGCTATGAACTACCGTTGGATTTCTGGATTTCTAGAAAACATTCTTGAACTTTTACAAACACAACTGGATGAAGGCCGAGTAAAGACAAACGGTTCTGTCGTCTGCACGACTTTCCGCTGACATGCAGGGATACCCCAACATGCAGTCTTTCAATCTGTCAAAGCCAAAAACTGAATACATCCATAGACAAAGATCACACATCAAACACCTTTCGACTGACGAAATTCTGGTTGTCCCTATAGGATCTATCAGTTGTTTTCCTTATAGTTTGTTGGTTATTAACCACCATTAGTTGATTGGTTATTAACCACCATTAGTTTCATGAATCTCCATGAAAACATCCAAACATTCAGGGTTTTAACAGATGTTTTCCACCGCTGAGTGACGTCGGAGCAAGTGTGGCCGCGACAAAGTTGAGCCATGTAAAGGCTATTTCCCCAAGCGCCAGTGATCAGCAGAAGCCATTGCAGCCTGCGGCGAGTGCTGGGCGGTTTCGGATGGACAGATTCTATAAACCTGCGTCATGTCATCTCACATTCTTCAAACATCAAGGGAAGATCCTGGTCAAGAAGGGGACACCTTTCTTGGCCCTGCCCTTGACCTCACTACCCCAGTTGCACTGATTCCGTCGAGAAGCATAACGTAGGAGGCTGATTCCATGTGGCACTTTGGCCGCAATCTTTGAGCCAAATGCTGCCCAGAGAAGCTTCGTATAGGGTGTTTCCCAAATGGTGAGATCAAATGCGCGCGCCATCTGTTGTAGTTGCCACTCCAACCAGCATCATGCCATGCGACTACCCACAAACACTACTATGTGTTCTTCCAGAGAGATTGTCATGATCCTCCATAAGCCCCAGTTCCCGAGCCCATTGTCACCTTGTCACTACATTTAATCCTTAGCAAAACACTATGTTCTTCAAGAAGGATTGTCACGGATTGTCATGATCACCCCATATGACCTCCATAAACCCCAGTTGCCAAGGATCCATTACCACTAACCATACTAGTAGTCATTGTTAGTCAACTATGGTTTATTATAGCACTTACTGGTTGCTAACTCACCATCACTACCATCCTTCTCGCTGGATTCCTTGGGGCCCTTGGGGGGTGCCCTGCCCGCCTCTAGTGCCACAGTGTTGCCAAGTTGCTGCGGGGGTCGTCCCTCTGCATCGAACCAAATGAAGACTCCTGGGTGTCGCGGTGTCGCTGGTCGGCAGCTGTGAGTAGTAACAGCTGTCAATTGTGAACTGACCATGAAATATGGTGGTTGGAAAACAAGCCTATATGTACATGTCATGTAAATCTAAAAATCTATCATACCAAATGAGTTATAATGAAGAATCATAGGGATTTAACAACCATGTTGGTTGGCTGATTGGTTCATTGGTTCCATCCGCGCGGATTTTCCTTCATTGGCTGAGTCCCACACACCTGGTGCCTGGTCCCAAAATCAGCGATTCTTGAGATGATGAGCTGAAGGTCATGTTTGGAATCGACCCGTCCCCACAGATTTCTGCTGATTAAGACATTGCATGATGGCCAGTGGTAGCCTTCACAATCTCTGTCGCGAATCAGGAGAATGGTATGTCCATAAAAGCGGGGCCCAAGAATCCTTGAAAACATCATTGTTGAGACCTGATGTTATGGGATAAACAACACCAAAAGTTAGAATACTACACAAAGATCCGAAGATGAAGTCGAGAGTATTGGCATAGCCATGTCTGTCTGTCTGTCTGTCTGTCTGTCTGTCTGTCTGTCTGTCTGTCTGTCTGTCTGTGTGTGTGTGCATCTTGATTACATACAATGCATGCCTGCAAACATGAAAAGATCTACATGCACCCAAATCCATGTATTTGCATGTAGTATGTACATTCAAACATATGCATGCAGGTGTGCCAACATACATGTATTTATATTCATGATATGCATCAATATCAACATATATATATAGTTTAATTGTAGATTTATATAGATGTTCAAATACATATAAAACAATTCCCACTGTAAAATATCTGCTTATGGGTCATTTATTGATTAAACATCATTAAGCACAATTCGACCATACTATTTACCATGATTGATTGTTGATTATTATTATTGTTATTAACCATCATTCCATTATTCTCCATCAGTCTTCACCATCATCTAGCATCCTATTGACCAGTTTCGATCATTCTTTTAGCGGTTACACCATCATCGGCATTCTGGCATCATGGTTTAACCATCGTGGATGTTCATTAAATCTCACCAATCATTATCGACCATTAAGTCATTAACCATGCTCAACCACACTTAACCATAGTCAACCCCGGATTGAAGCATGATTAATCATGGCTAACCACCATACTTCACCACCAAAGTTAACCACCATAGTTAACCGCCAGAGTTAACCTCCATAGTTATCCACCAGAGTTAAGTTAACCACCATACTTTTCCACCACCAGAGTTAACCTCGATAGTTATCATAGTTATCCACCAGAGTCAAGTTAACCACCATACTTAACCTCCACAGTTTACCACCATAGTCAACCGCCATAACTAACCAACCAGTTCATCATAGAAATGACCCCGAAATCTCAACGCATGAAATGGCAAGCCTGGGGCTCCCTACGCCCCAGAAGCTCTCGTGTTTCGTAGGCCTTGATCTTGGCACCTCGCAGCGCAACGGCGCAACACGAACAAGCCCAGCGAAGAAGCTGGTTAGTTCATGGCCAATCAATGGTTCACCATGGTTAATCAATTACTTAATGGTTGAATCCATGGTTTATTTACTGGGGTTAGTCAAGCCAAATGGCTATCGTTAACCATTAAAAACCAATGATTAGTAACCATTAATGGTCAAAATTAATGGTTAGGCATTAACCACTAACAGGTATTTGGTCAATTGATTACTTAATGGTTGGGAATGGTTACTTGATGGTTAACCATGGTTAATCAACAAGCTGGTTAATTAATGGTTAGGAATGGTTAGGACTGCTTAATCAACAGTATGAACCAATGGTTAGTAATCAATGGTTAATCAATTGATGGTTAGTTCATGGTTCCCAACCATTAGTAATCAATGGTTAGTTAGTTACTTAATGGTTAGGAATGGTTAGTTATGCTTAATCAACAGTATGAACTAATCATCAACAGGTATTAAGTCCGTTTCATGAAAGCTATTAATTAAGCCATGAACTAGGCCTGTTTAACCATATTTCAGTATTGATAAGTAACAGTATGGTTCACAGTGCAGCTGGGGTCAGTGGTTAGTGAAGCCATGGTAAGCTGAAGCCTATAAGGTGGCTGATCTAAAGACCGGTGAAAGCGCACTCCTGTTTAAGAGGAGACTCCATGGTGTGCTGCGGCAAATGCTCCCTGCACCCAGTTTGTAGTTCGTTTAAAACATTCTTCTTGGTTGTGAAACATGTCCTCGCCATGCTGTAGTGTTGTTGTATTTTGAATATTTTGGGTTGTCTATACCTCCAAGCCAGCATGTGGGTGCTTCTGAAAATATGGGTACCCCTAAATCATCCTTTATATTTACCCTTTTTAGTACTAAATCAACCATTTTTTGGGGTCCCTCTTGTAAGAAAATCCCCATATCTCTGGTTCAGCTTGGAAGGCTCTTCGAGGACATGTCGCTTGGCACCAGGGAAAGCCCCCAGATCCACCGCCTTCTTTGATTTCCTCGGTCAGTCGGTTGGTGTAGGGAATTCGTTGACCTCGGTCGCGCAGCTCTAAGCTTGGAATTGGGGACCATGCGTACCCGGCTTGGGAATCAGCTACAAGGCTGGCTGGAAAAGCTCCATTTCGCGTAGGTCTTCTAGATAGCTGGTGGACTGTGAGCTGTTAGATAACGGCAAGTGGTTCAATTACTGACCAAAATCCAAGTGAAATGATCCTCGCTTGACTAAGTTAGTAAACCCACAGACTTCAGCGAAAGAGAGATTTCAACCCATCGCCCAAAAAACATCGCAAGGGTGAGCGAAAACACTCACCATACTGTTAACCACTAGTCAAGCATTCGTTAACCATCGTTTCTTCTTCTTAAGTGGCAATGGAGCAACAAAAGAGATTGAAAACACAAATCAATTTTTGGTTGGTAACACCAGCTTTCGTGGGACAGCCTGAGTGGATGGACTCTGCTGGCTTGTCTCATTCGTATCTGATCGCCTAGACAGTAGTAAGCGCTTTGAATCTTGGCCCAAGCAAGATTCATGGATTCATGGAAAGCCACGCAATTCTTGGAATCCCATGGTTGGGACATGTTGGGACCACAGGGTTGACTTTCAAATCTTCACTCACATGCCTCACATTCTTGCGCTTGTTGGTTGATGGCCTTCTCAAACGTCATTGATGATCAGTGAACCAGTTGGTTTCTGGTTGGCCTTTGCCCTCGACAAAGGAGTGCTCACTTAGTCTGGAAATTTGACAACCATCGATCACTGGACAAAAATGAGAACAGCAAAAAACATCACAATCATATAATCAGCTTGAACCACTGCACGTATAGATCATGGTGTCTGGACATAACAGTCTTTTGCCTTTTTTACAATGTTGTGCGAAACCATCACAGCAAACATGTTTGGGAACAAACCATGAATAGCTTGCAGCTTGAGGATCCATTCCGACCCCTCCTTTCGTGGGCGGTACCTAGACACAAACTACCACCCTTTTGCCCTGTGAATAGGCAAACCTGTGGTTTAATTAAGAAATAACCATGGAAAACCATGGAAAACCTGTGGTTTCATCAAGAAATAACTGTTCCTCTGCACCCAATGTTTTGCCATTTCTCATCTGGCAAGCTGGGTCAAGCGCATCAATGACATTCGAGCTGTTGGGATGCGAACTGATCTGATCCCTGTTGTGTTTGATGCTTGGCACCCATGACTCCCATGACCATATGTTTTTGATGGTTGGCTTGGACCCATGACCATCCCTAGTCTAATCTAATATTTGTTGATAGGGGGACCCGCGCCATGTATTCACCTTTGAGCAACCGATGGAAAGAACACTATCGGCTGAGACTGGGTGGCTGGTGACATTGGTGGAGCAACATGCGAGGCCGGACACTGGAGCGCCGGACAAGACTGACTTGTAAAACCAGCCGGTCACTATTGCCCAAACACATCATCTGCTTGGTGGTTGAATCACCGTGGTTGAACCACCCCTATGAAAAACATTAGTCAACCAATCATTTGTTAGTAATTAAAAATACTTCCAACCAACAGCCAAATCATTGGTTTCAACCATGTTCAAACTTTGAATCTTGAGGATTAATGGTGCCAATAGGAAACCAACTATCAACCCAGCAGCATTTACCAACCTCAACCGGCAACCAGCAACACTCACTGCTCACATTAACCAATCATTATGCAACTAGTAGCATATGAATGTTTCGCCTCAACCAACCATTCACCAACAATCCACCGCGGAAAAGCACCGAAAAGGCGTTAACCCCCGGGGTTGACAACTTTATGGTATCTTGACCAACTCATTTACCAACTCATTTACCAACTTTTGCTTATACGATGACCATTCGGAAATTGCCAACATCTGGGCAATGGTCAATCTTTTGGCACCAATCATTGTGGATAGTTCACGGTCGATGGTGGTTGATGCTGGTCAAGAGTATGGTTAATAGTGGATCATGATGCGTAATAGTGGTCAATGATGGTTGATCATGCTTAATAGTAAAGAGTATGGTTGATCGATGGTAATAGGATGGTTGTTACTGTATTGAGTCGTAGTATAATGAATGTTTACTGCATACTTTTTAGCTTTGTGGACGTCTCCCAGTAAAGCTGAGTACAATACTTTGTTTGGTCAAAAGATTTGAGAACTTGGACTGCCGAGGCTTGGAAAGTTCAAAGCACCAGCCATCACCACGTGCTGTCAAGAAACACGTTCCACTTCCGTCGAACCCCCAGCCATGAAAGGGACACTGCAAAGTGTTCCCAATCACCTGCAGAGTCAGCAATCCAAAAAAGACCCGGGCGTCTAAACCACTGCTATCGATGGCTGACTGAGGGTCGTCCTAGTAAGTCTAGTTGCTGCTGAGTTGCTGCCGGGTTGCAGCCCCCAGAGCTGGCATTCCCCCAACAGTGCGCTTGGGGTTCCCCATTTGGAGATTAGACCCCAACAAAGTATGTAGCCTGAAGTATGGCTGTGGCGAAGCCTGCCCACGAACTGCCAAAAGGATTGGCTTCTCAATTGAAAACGTGTACGATCGTGTACGTTTCCAACCAAAGCAGCAACTTCTATCGAAGTCTCGTCCACCGGTGCCTGGCCACCAAAGCCCAAATGGGCGCCCATGTGTGGACAAAATGCATCCAGCACTGCAGCCTGATGCTGGGACGGCTGCCGATTGATTTTAGAGCTCCAAAAACATGCGACAAGGGCAGCCAGCGAGCCAATGGAACCATATCACATGAAGCAATCGTCAGCCGCTGGGGTAGCAACTGGCACTGCTTCAGGCATGATTCTGGTGATCAAAGTAACAGAGATAAACACAAATCGTACTGCTGATTTGGAGATTTCAATGTGGATGGTGTTTCGTGGGCTACATGTGATTTTGCCGACTAATTAAAAGTATTCGGGGTTCATGTGTCAGGTTACCAATGAAAAAGCAGGAAAGTGCCTACCGTAGAGTGATCTGGAAGAACTCACCCTGGAGTCCAAGAACTTGCACATCCTAAGGGACATGCCCCGGATCCGTTTCACTTTAAAGTTTTGGGGCATTGGATCTGGTTGCGATCACTTTCCGCTTGACAAATTGATGTGCACCACCCAGCTTCATCCATTGGTACCCCACCCACCCAGCACTGGGTGTGTCTCAAAATAGGGGAGCCCAAAATTGTTGGTTTATTACTATCAATTCTCAATGCTTAATAAACTGGATGACTTGGGGGTACCCCTGTTTTGAGAAAACCCAGATCATAATGTAATAATGATAAACTCATGATTTCGCAGGCGCCAACTCTAAAGGAGACACCCAAATGTGCCACCATTTCCTTTCAGTGTCAGAACACTTCCTTTCAGGGCACCGGGTGCGCCGCTCTTGGCAGAATGCTAGCATTAACATAAGGTTTGAAACCAACATGTGGAAGGGGGTTTCACATAGCCACAGGTGCGCTCTCGTAGGCTTATCAACGTAGCTACTATCACCAATCCTCGTTGCCACATTCAACAAACCATTGGAGGCTCAGAGAACACCTGTCTGCACAGATCTCCTGCTTATAATGGCTAATGGCTTGGGGTCCGTACACTGCCACCACCAAAATTAAACCCTGCAATTCATGGTTGAATCAACGACCCATGTGACACTTGAACACGTCTGAAACATGAGGTAGTCAACAAGTGCTAGCAATGAGTAGATAATCCCGTAACAAACATATCTCCACATTTGATGAGTTCATCACAAAAAACTGCCCTGATTCACAAATCACAAGCTACAAGCAAAACAATTCATGCACTGCAGGAATGGAAAAAATATCACCATATCAGCCATAATTAATCATCATACATAAGCATCACAAACCACCATATCATCAATCAATATAAGCCAGTCAGCCATCATTCATTAACTACTAAAATAAATTACCAGTCAACTATATCATAACAATCCCACCATTCAGCCATAAATGGAAAATGTCTCCATATTAGTGAACCATCATTAACTACTAGAACATCATTAACCGATGATTGGAACTATGATAGTTGACCATCACTAAGCATCATTTTTCATCATTGTTCATCCTAGTTAACCATCACTAAGCATCATCAACTACTAAAAATTCATAGCTGAAGCAGTCACCGCAACGCCCTCTGCTTCGCCTTGCCATCACTGCCGCGGAAGGCCACCATCTCCGTGCCCAACGCGCTGATACTCTTGACGTTGCCATCCGCGATGTCTGCGGCGTTGCACACGGCCTCCGGGCGGCTCCACGGCTCCACACGGACGGTTGCAGGTGAGGCGGTCGGTTCAGTGAGCTTCGTCACATGTGGTGATATCTTGGTTGGTTATAAGGATGGCTGTTGATGATGGATGTTTGTTCAACTTTGTTCATTCACGTTGTTCTCGCCTTCTGGTTGGTGGTTGAAGCACCACGTCACGGAAAAAATATGCGCAAGTCAACCAACCAACCAACCAACCAACCAACCAACCAACCAACCAACCAACCAACCAACCAACCATGACTGGTAACACATTTGGGAAAATAAAAAATGTTCGAAACCACCAACCTGTGCCAGTCTTGGTTGTTTGTAATGATGGTTGTTGATGATGATTGCTCATGGTTGGATATTTGCTTGATTCATCTCGATTCTTGGGGGATGATAAAGACAACGAACAAGTGCTGCTACCGCTGCACCCCACTGATGGCCTTGAGGCAAACACATGAGGAGAATGATTATGACTGCTCATTGCATCCGGTGTGGACCATTGTCGCTACCGTTCTGGACGGCGGCCATGGTGGTCTGTTGGAATCGTCTGGCGGCACGAAGATTGACGTAGATCGCGTTGGGACTTGGAACACTTCTTGAAAACGTTTGAAAAACCTACCGGATCAATGGTCAACAGTTCTTAATGGCTCTCAGTACCAAGGTTGACATTGATCAAAATTGATCTGCCAATTCGTAACAGTTGATCATGGTCAGAACAAGCAACGCTCATGGCCAACAGGGCTTAACCAAGGAAACGCCCTTGCGACCCATTAGATGCTGCGGAAACCACCAACTCCAGCGATACTACGCCAACGTCCTGGCTTTAGTATGATGCTACGTCATTACATTGGCTGCCTTCACCATCGACACCACCACCTGTTCAGCTTTTGAACATGTCAGGAACGACCGCATCAATTCAGACCATCTCACCGGCCCATATTCAGCCCCAGTTGCATGCCAGGTGTTAGGAAATCCTGGAGGGAAGTGTTTCCTCAGCTGGCAGTTGGAGCTGCAACAGGCCTAGGCAATGCAACTGTTGCCACTCAGGTACTGGTTGATCAAGCTATCAGCATATGATCACCATGCCGACTCCATTGGTAGCTGATAGGATCATCCAATCCCTATGATGATTGACCCTGGTCATGTTAAACTGTAAAGGGGAATACATCACAGAGTGCAAGAATGTCCAGTGACCAAACAGTCTTAAAGATAGCACCTGTGTCTTCACCACTTGCTCAGCACATGACTAGTTGTTACTCTAGTGCATGTATACTACCCGGTAAAGAAAAGAAGTGCATTGCAGTCTGATGGCTGCATTCAATCATCAAAAACACAGGATCACCACTGAACCAGTACACCGGGATGGCATATGATAGTAGATTATGCAACCATCACGAGTGAATCAAGCATTCCATCCACAGTGATCGTGAATGATCAACCATGGTTAGTCAGTACGAAACACATTCTTTGGCTCGACATCGACTACAACCTTTTTTTGAGGGATCCCGTGTCGCCTGGAAAGCTTTACCGCCAGTTTATTTGAGCTCTGGAAAGAACCTGAAGTTGCCTGAAACCACTATCCAATACTTTTACATATTCTATGTGGGACATGACTTTTCAAATGGATGTATATGTTATTTCTATATTCTATCTGCATCATATATCTTTTTGCATATTCTACGTGATGGCGACTGTACAACAGCCTTGTGCTACCAGTTGGTTCGCCAGAAAGGGCTGATCCATAGCTGACTGGCGACCTATGGAGCAATTTGTGGCCGCCAACGTGGTGTTCCGAGACATGATCCTGCCATGACCCCTCCAAGAAATCTCGGATGATGTCAAAACATGCAAAACATGTCGAAAAATGGGGAAAAATGGCTGATTAACATGCAAAACTAGAGCTTTGGGGAAAAATGTTTTCCTGATTGCCGATGTGCTACCTACTCCTGTTCCTGGGAGCCTGGGGAAAGCTTTCAGAAGAAGCCCTTGTGATCCATCAAGTTTATCGGCTTAATCCCATTGGGTTGATGTCCTCACAGGGGTCAAAGCATTGCAAAGCAACGTCATATTTCGACGAACGTCTAAGGGACCGAGCAACCCTGCTCCACTGCGTAGCTGTTCCTATGGATCATCAGAATCAGAAATCACCACGATTTGAAGCTTCTATGCGGTGGCGAAGATAAAATGCTGGTGTCTCAAAATATGTGACCCCCCAGTATCATCCAGTATACTAACCAGGTATAGTAACATACCATCCATAACTTTAGGGTTCCGTATGACTTGAGAAAACACCACTTCTAGTAGTTGTTTAACCATTGTTGTTGGTTATCATTCGATATTGCTAACCACCACAATCATTAACCAGGGTTAAAACCATTAAGAAACTATCAAGAAACTATTCCCTACTGCTAATCACCACTAATTCCCTACTGCTATAAAACCATTAATAAACTACCACGGGTGAAACTTCCGAAGCTCTGTCGCAGCGCTTTGAAGCGGCTGGACCGGTTATCAAAGTGGTCCATGGTCTTCCTCAGCGATGCGGGTCGCGTCCCCAGAGTCTGGAGATGGGGGCTTCGGGTATCCCCGGTTGCCATGAAATCGGGGCTGGTAACCAGTACTGGTTTCTACCATTGTTATGACTGGGGTTGGTTACCTACTATAACAGGAAGCTTAGAGTAGCTATAGGGTATCCCCAGTTGATGAATGTAGGAATTTGCGTGGGGCTTCGCATTGTGAATTAGCTACCCAATTCAGACTGTAAAATAAAGGAACTATGCAACAGCCCCAGATTTGGCACCGAAGCCACGCACCCAAAATGGATGACTGAACATCCCAACAAAAGAAGTATCTCTTGATTTTTGAGATGTGAATGCCAGGCTGTCCCAACAGGTTTAGACCCACCCAGTGTTGGCTTTCCCTCTCCCGACGGTTACTTGGCGACATGACTCATCCACATATCAGCCTGCATTCACTTGACCTGGGGCCATTCTGATCTCTGGTCCTTTTTTTCAAACCAACCCAACCTCAAGAGGGCTTGAGTCATGAATTGCCCTGTTCCTATCACATGACATTAAATGCGGCATTCCCATTTCATGGGTTGCTACTTGTGGTCCTGTAGGATAGGTGCCTCGACAGCTCCAAGGAGGTAGCAATCATCCAAAGGTTTCATCACCAAAGCTATTTGGGGGATTCTTCTTATAGAAGAATCCGAAAATAGTTGCTCTATTCGTATAAATGATTCATATATTGGAATATTGGATGATGATCTAGGGGTCCCTATTTTGAGAAACCAGCATTGGGGAAAAACTGATGATCGATGGACAAACAATTATCAATCGCATCCCCTTTCAGTGGTGGCTATGTTTGTCAAACGTTTTGCTGGATCATACTGTAATGACATCTTCGGACCGAACAGCGACCAGCTCGAAGATATTGGATCACGTTTGACAGATTCTTTCTATTCCAAGTTACATCCCACTATGATCACCAACCAACCATCCAACCATTGGATCCAGTTGTCATACAAATTGTTTTAACTGGTTGGTGGCTGTATCCCAAAAAATATTAGCTAACCAACCAACCATCCGAAACACTAAGGGAAACACATGTGGAAAACCATCAGCCACTTTAATCAAGTGATATCCAACCATTCCGCGGCACACCAAGCAAACAAACATGAAACGTGGCTCGCAGTTTCCATCAGTTTCCGGTGGAGAAACTGCTCAGCTGAGCGAATAGCTAGGAACCGCTAATTGTTAAGCATGATTCGTGATTCATGATTCATGATGGAACATCTTGTTTGATCCCAAACTATTGGCTTTTAATTTGGTGGTTGCTGATCCTCTGCGAAGCCTTTCATGATTCAATGGCTTTGGCAAATAGATAGATATATGTAGATAGATATATGCAATTATATAGATAGATAGATTGATAGATTGATAGATAGATAGATAGATTGATTGAATGGATAGGTAGATAGGTAGATAGGTAGGTAGATAGATAGGTAGATAGATAGATAGACAAATAGGTAGAAGATGGATATATACATGTACATACAAATAATACACGTGCATATATATATATAAATCTATGTGTCTGCAAAGCTGTATGCATGAAAATATGTTTGTATGTACACCTTCATTTATGTGAGTGTATCCATATATAAATGCTGAATCCACCTCCCCCAAACACCAAAAATATACCTTTCTGGCTGCATTTACTCAGTGTGTGTCTGCAAACATATTTGTATAAAAAAAGGTTTCTATACAAACATGCATTTCTGTAAGTGTATCCATAGATGGGTGCTAAATCCATCCACCTCCCCCAAACACCAAACATATACCTTTGTGGCTGCCAGCCAGTGAATCCTGACCACCCAAACATTATTTCCCGGTCGAGCAGCTGCTGCTTGGGCGTGAGGAGGAAACGATAAACCGCAGCGAGGCAAGCTGTGCCCATGGCATATCCTCGTGTCAACGGCATCCAGGAGATGGTTGGTGGCACTGTAAGTGCTGGTGGTTCTTGTGGCTGATCTAACCACCAGTATATAATGGTTGTGGCAGTTGTGGCATCAAAGATGGTGATCACCTAGGTGATCAGTGAGCACTTACTGGATGATGTGTATAACTAAGCTTGTCAACCATTATCAACCATTAATCAACCATTAATCAACCATTAAACCACTGTTAATCAATCACAACAAGCTTACTAAGTTGAACAACATCCCAGCCAACTGCACATGATAAACCTCTAAGTGGCGTTGCGTGGATATGTCCATGGCCATGCCCCCGCCCCCATCTGCAGGGAACAGGTCATTGTCGGGAGGGCGAAGTCCGAATTCTATGAGTACACCATATCGTAGCACTCGCCAACTTGGCAGTTGCTGAAGGATGTACCCTCCGGAAATTTAACATGGCAATGGAAAATCACCACATTTTACAGAGAAACCCTGGGAAATGATCCATTTATGGTGGGTTTTCCATTGCCACGTTGAATTACCAGAGGGTAATCCTATAACGGATTGCAGTAATCGTGCAGGTCGGCTGGGGAATCCCTCCCAATCAACAAGCCTTTCCCAGCACCAAAACAGTCAGTGGAAACCTGGGGTGGATCGATCATGTTTGAGGGGGAACATATCAGGCAACTGGTTTGGGAGATAGTTTCATTCCATGAACCTGGTTTGTGGTTTGAGGTGGCAACTGGCAACTTAGAAACCACAAACCAACTGTGTTTCTTTAATGGAAATCGATCAACAGGTTTGGGAGATAGTTTCATTCTGAACAGTGCCAGTGACAATGGGAGATCCAGGTTCAGAAATCCCTAATTTTAAAGGTTACAGCAGCAGTTTATTTAAACAACTGATATGACCCATGTCCTTGAGTCAACAGACTGTTGACCTTCAGTGCTGCCAGCAACCTAAATCAATTTGCATACAAGTCATGTAAGAATATCTCCAACATCTTTGTGATACAGTCATACAGTATGTCATTATGCCACCGGCTTGTCTGGGCTGATGAACATGGAAGCCCGTTGATGGTTTGTACATATTGCCCATTTTGCTGGATATACCCATATATAATCGGCTGCTTGTGCCTGCTCAATACCGAGTGCATCCTGCTGCTGATTATACCCGTTGAACCTCATTGATTATACCTTGTACCTATGCACTACACCTAATGGATAGTACAATTTGGCAAATAAGACCAACAGGTGGCCGAGATATAACCAGTACATGGTTCTTCGGCTGGAACAAGTAGTGGTAGCATCTAATAGCAATTCGGTTCGCAAAACAACATGTTTCCACCTACTGCATTGATTACCCGATTACTTTATTGGGGAGTGAAAGGCAGGGTAAAAAGGTACAACAACGGGAATCGTCCCATAATTGGTGTTCATCAATTTGTTCATCAAACATAATGATTGCACAAATTATTCACAAAAGTTCCGGCTTGTTACGCCAATGTGATTTTGTTGGTTTTTTGATTTATGGTTGATCGGTGGTTTACTGGTAGCTCATTGATGGTCACTGTATCAAGTTGTTACTGGTTAATCAATCTGAACCCCAATCACCGCGACAGATTCTTCAATCATCTCATGGTGGTTCTTGGATGTTCCTAGCATTTCATGGCTGGTAGTAGTCATTGATCTTGAATGCTCGTTTGAACGGAGACCTGGAAACGCCTGGAAAAAATGATTCAACAATGGGAAATATGTCACCATGAGAACGGATTCGATGTGTTTGTGGATGTTCTTCTGCTAACGATGGATTAATCAATGGTAAATTGATGAATAATCCGTTGTTAAGGGTGGCGAATGTTTGGTTGATGGATGGTTAACTCGTGATTGATTGATGATTCATTGACGGCTAACTCATGGTTGACTGATGGTTGACTGATGGCTTTTGAAATGTCCACATTTCAAATACAAAAAATTCAAAAGTGCGTTGTCAACAAGTGAGGGTAGGTCAGCCCAGTTCCCACGCACAGAGCCGAATTCGATCAAGTTTCTTCCCCATTTGCTGTCACCTTAGGCGGGATGGTGGATGCCAAGTTGCTGCATCTTAGAAATGGCTACTTACGATCACTGGATGATGAAAAAATGCTGAGTAGATGTTTCGTGGATGCTGAATTGATGGTTTTGAAACCTTTGTGTGCCCTATTTTTGACTAAGGGGCAATATGGGACAATCTGCCTCCTACATACAGTATTCTTTCTCCTCGCGAAGGTTATGTACAACGATGCACCATGTTGGATTCGCCGCCGGGGTTGACAAGATCCGCGTGAACTTTAGAATTGTTTGGGAGTGCGGGGTTCTGGGGCGGGCTGACAACGTCCATTCCCGTGCTTCCTTTCATATCATCGCGTCTAAACAGCATGGCTACATTGCAATGGCTTGTCCACCCGGTGCTGCCCTGCGTTTCCGCCACATCCGCACAGCCTCTGCAAGATTGCAACTGGTCATGTCTTCAAGTTCAAACGCAGCAGGATCAACAAACAAAGATACAAACGGCACTGCGCATCATCCATGGGATCTGGCACTGGATTCAGGCACTGGGTGAGATGCGATCATCTCTGCTAGCAGGGAATTCAGAAAAAAAATCCCACCCAAAAACAATTCGCCAGATTTGGCGAGTAAATCATCGTGTCAACTTTTTTTGACATCTTCTTTTACCGCTATGTAAACTGGGATCTGAATTGGCAATAGGCTTTGAACATCATCCATTTTTTGTCGTCAAACACCATGTTTTTGCACTGCTGAGATCCCCCATCTCAGCGTCCAAACTGCAGCGCCCAAAACTGTGAAACATCGGCGTAAACCTTCGGCAAACCAGCTCGGCTTACCCAAAAAGGTTGTATATGCTCGGTACTGCACATACTGACCCGGCTCCATCATGCTGGCTCCGAATGGATATAGCCAATTTAGCCTATAGCTTTTGTTGGCCTATAATTGATGTGATTGAGTACACGCATCTTCCTCCTAGTATACTGTTGGAAAAGTATCACTGGCGCATGTGTATATACCAGTACGTATGAACACATACGATCACATACACATGTACATTCATAAATTCATGTGTACGCAGTGTTCGGATGATGCAACCTCAATTTCTGCACTTTAAGACCTGGGGTATCCTTGCAGGAACCAAATAGATGTACATGCCTTAGAGTCTCAACCGCATGGCCTTTGATTTGAGGATAGCTATTAACGAGGAAACTTGTGCATGCACATGTCATCTGACTTCTTCCAAATCACCAGCGAAGACTCTAGCCACCTTCAATTTTAGAATGACCTGTGCATGCATATATCAACGATCCGACGATCCGACTTCTTCCAAGTAACCAGCGAAAACTCTATCAACATTAGATTTAGATATGGTTCATGTATTGTTGCTTGGGCTGTTCCAACCTCTGGAAATATAGTCGGATTATGTGTATTTGATGATTGATAAAACATGTCAGTGAAGGACATAACAGGAAACACATCTCTGCATGTAACTAATCACAGGGGACCTTCAAGACACGTGCGTGGTCAATATGTCTGGTTGCAGCACAATTTCACGCAATTGATTCAGACATGTGTTTAACATATGTAATCTATGTCTGTAGCTTCAAATAAATAAGTATGATATAAATATAGATATGGATATAGATATAGTTAGATATGTGATATAGATATAAATAGATCGTATACATTTAAATTGTGTGTGCAGCATTGTCTGGCCAGTCAAACTAATCATGCCAAGTGGCACAAAGTATCGATGCCAGCTGTCAAAACACCTGTCAACTCAGACGGGAAAAGCATCTTTAAACAAAAGGGGACTCCCAGCACTTGCCCAAAATGAGGACAACCCAGGAAAAACTACTTGACAAAGGAAACACCTACTAGTACAGTCTGCATGTTTTGCACAGCTCGCCTTCCATTTCACAAACCCTGATTTCACCCCAAAAAAATCAACCAACCTGGTTTTTGAATCGCCCCTCGAAGCAGAACCACCCAAACCAAAAACAAACCGGTTGTGACGCCCTGTGTGCTTTCTGTTGGTTTCACGTGTTCACACAGTTGTTGGTTCACTGACTGGTGGTTTCACCCCCTCTGAAAAATGTAGAAACATATACGCTAACCAACAAATCATCCCGAAATACTAGGGGCTTTTAAACAAGTTTTAAAACTAACAACCAGTAGTTGTTTGACCACTATTGTTGGCTATTATCCCCTACTAGTCACCATGATTAACCATCGTTGACACCACCAATCAGCTGTTGGTTGTGGTTGGAGCGCCCAACATCTCAATTTTTTGGCTCATCAGCCACACTCCACAGCCTTCCCCGACCTGCCTGAAGCTACCTGTGGCGGCCAAAGCACAGCTGTGACATGTGATACTTCCCAGTGCATCTGTTAGTTGATGAACCATTGCAGTTGGAGGCAAAATATCATTGATCTACGGTCCGTACGTGTGTTAAGAAATTCGTTTAGAACAAGAAACTTGACTCTCGGCTCGGGCTTGAAGTAAATTACTCAGACCCTCAGGACCGCAGAGTAAATTACTTAGACCCTCGCTACGGAATTTTCGATTTTTTCTAAATTAAACCGATTGATAATATCTATTTAGGAGGTTGTGCCCTGCCATTATGGGACCTTATGTTTCTCCTCTTTTTTACGAATAAGTTGGCTCACTGGTTTATGTTGGTTCTGTTCACTCTTCCCAGCCAGGGCCCAAAAGTAGGTCTGAAACAGGTCTGAAACTCACTAATTGGAGCATCGGGGCTTCCCTTGTCACAAAGACGCCCAGCAAACGATCGGAAACAAGCCTTTTTCCCTGCCCTGGTTGTGCTAATTCAAATTCTTACATTGTTGGGCGTGGTTGCGAACAGGGATTTAGTTGCTGTAGAGCATCACGCAGTGTGATGGTTGGATGGGGGTGCGAATGGGGATTTAGTTGCTGTAGAGCATCACGCAGTGTGATGGTTACATGGGGGTGCGAATAGGGATTTAGTTGCTGTAGAGCATCACGCAGTGTGATGGTTGGATGGGGGTGCGAATAAGGATTTTGTTGCTGTAGAGCATCACGCAGTGTGATTGTTGGATGGGGGTGCGAATAAGGATTTAGTTGCTGTAGAGCATCACGGAGTGTGATGGTTGGATGGGGGTGCGGATGGGGATTTAGTTGCTGTAGAGCATCACGCAGTGTGATGGTTGGATGGGGGTGCGAATGGGGATTTAGTTGCTGTAGAGCATCACGCAGTGTGATGGTTGGATGGGGGCGCGAATAGGGATTTAGTTGCTGTAGAGCATCACGCGGTGTGATGGCTGGACGGGGGTGCGAATAGGGATTTAGTTGCTGTAGAGCACCTGGCTGGAACCTTTGGTGTTCCTTGTTTTTTTGGAGGTTGTAACCTCCCCAGCTGGAACCTTTCGTTTTCCTTGTTTTTGTAGAGGTTCTAACCTTGGAGGGTGGATGTCCAATTCAGAACAAGCCCCGGCTAGGGGTCTGAAACTGGCCTGAAACCCTATTCGAAGCCAATTTGAGCCTCCAATTCAGGACTGGTCCCAGCTAGGGGTCTGAAATTGTTCAATTATTTTTAGACCATGTAAGAATTCGATGTTTTACAGCAAGTAAATCCCCATTCGCAAGCACACCCAACCATGTAAGAATCTGACATTTTTCACAAGGGAGCCGATTGACAAATATAGATATTATCCACCACCGCGATTAAGAAATGTTTTCAGAGTCTCAAAAGCTCACCAGGTTTCTTATTTCAAATGTCTGTTTAAGAAACTTTTCAGACTCTCGGTAAAAAAAGTAGGTTTCTTAATACAGGTTTCAGCCGTAGGTGATAAATTTGAGATTTGCATCATTGTATCAAAAAATATTCATAGTTGAAGGTGAATCCCCAGCTATTTATGGCCAAACTGCTGGTAGCTTTATGAATCGACCATTTTCACTGGAATCCTATGCTCGGAGTGACTACTCCAGCATCGTCATGAACCATGGCAGTGAACCATGGCAGTGAACCATGGCACCATTGGCATCCATTGGCACCATGTTGATCAGCTTGATATCCAGCTGTTGTTGCCTTCCTGAGCCCATGTATGTCATGATCAAAGTTATGTCACAGGAAGAATTTCGAGGCACCTGGGAAGCGGCCCACCCTCGCCGCGTTGCTTTGAAGCAACCAGACTTGATGGTTCTGCTTGATGATTACAGGTGATGAACACGAATATCATCTGATATCAGAAGTTATGCTAACCTAAATTGGCCACAAGCAATCTGGATCCATCATCTATCATCCATCATCTACCATCTATCGTCTATCGTTTATCATCTATGATCTATGGTCTATCATGTCTACATGATCATCAGCAAATCATGCTCGTCATCATCCGCTCGTAACCATCTTCCATTTGCATCAATAATTTTTGCTTAGCCAATCTCCACACAGAACTTTTGTCTACCCTGTGCCAAGAGGCTAACTCCAAGTCCTAATTGCAACTTCTGTGACTTCTAAGGCGCAAAGCGGTCCATATATGGGAAAACCCAGTGACTGTAGCTGATTGATCTCGATTGGACACTTTGCCACTGCTGCTTGGTAGGAGGATTACTGTAAATGCTGAACCACTACCACTGTTGTTGACCTGCTGCTGCTTGGTTGACCACCACTTATATTGCTTAACCACTACCAATGTTGTTGACCATGAGTCACTTGGCATTGTCAACCTTTCTTAACGACCATTGTGGCCCATGGGCAGCCAGCCAACAGTAGGCTAATGATAAATGATGCTTGATGATGATGACGATGATGATAAATGATGCTTGATGATGATGATGATGACGATGATGATGATGATGATGATAATGATGATGATAATGAAAATGAAAACGATGATGACAATGATGAAGATGATGATGAAAATGATGATGATGATGATGATGATGATGATGATGATGATGATGATGATGATGATGATGATGATCCTTCTGAGCTAATATCCCCTCTCCGACCACCCCCAGCCGCTGACAACACTCCTCCGCCATGGAATCTCAGCGGCTGTTTTGAGATCCTCCGCACGGCTCAGTGCCATGGCTGGCGAGCGATCTGCGGTCAAGGTCTTCCACGGATCATGTGATGATCACAGTGATGAGCAGTTGTAGATGTTGTTGATGTGTGAATGCACATATGTTATCTATGTAAAAAGTATATAAAGATATGTGCACACGCAAAAAAGTGGCACATATATGTATATGGTTCTAAATGTAAGCACTTCATGTCTTAAGTTGTCGAGACGGTTGGCTTTATATTTGCATTTTGATTCTCGCAGGCAACCGGCAGCCATGATAACCATGGATGCCTGGCTGGTCTGTCTCCAGCTGCCCCTCCGTCGAGACACAGACTTCATCAGACTTCACACTAGGTTGGGTTGGACAACCCAAGATTTCATCACATTTCATAAATGTCGGATTTTCATCAGATTTTATCAGATGCCATCAGATTTCATCAGCTTCCATTAGATTTCAT
Source organism: Symbiodinium kawagutii (assembly GCA_009767595.1). Lineage (NCBI taxonomy): Eukaryota > Dinophyceae > Suessiales > Symbiodiniaceae > Symbiodinium > Symbiodinium kawagutii. The sequence goes on along the minus strand of VSDK01020268.1, from coordinate 34,328 downwards.
CAGCTTCCATCAGATCTTTCGGAAATCATCCATGACAGTGGGCCGAAGACCATGTCATGACTGGGGCCTCACCAAGCTGCAGAGCCGGACGGGGGAAAATGACAACCTGCCCACCTCATCACCTATCAACTGCCTGAGCATATGACTGGTGGCTCTGCGTGTTATGACAGAATATTGGTTGAATTGGGCATGGTGGCTCATCACCAATCAACTACCTGTCAACAGCGGATATTGGATTTATATTGACCACCCGAAGGCCAAGGAGCATCGTCCCATTTGCAGGATCAGCCGTGGACACGCAGAGGATCATGTTTTCTGATCAACCATTAGGTGGTTTCGATCTAGCCATAAGGGGTACCCTAGAAATGGATGGTCTATTACGTTTATTACTATGAATGTTTCATAAACTGGATGATAACCGGGGGTACCCCTATTTTGATCAACCAACCATTCATGGATTACTGTTGAATACTGTTGAATGGTTGAACCAGCCCATACAAAAATCATGCTTGTGAATCAGCCAACCATCCTGAAGCCAGTGGGTAATCAAAACAGCGGGAGTATCAACCACTATGCACCACTCTCAAATAGAAGTAGCCATTGACGGTGATCAAAATCTATCATCAAGGATCAAGTTAGTTTCACCATTCTCTGCCGGGACCACCCTGGGAATCACCGGTGACCATTGTTGGCTTCGCGCCAGTGACCGTCGTCACAACCCGGGTGGGCAACGACCGACGCTCCACAGGGGCCGGGGCGACCGTGAGGCGACTTTCGGGGCACTCCACGTCTTGCACCGTGCCGGAGTTTTTGCCCACAGCTGGCAGCTGAGGATGATCACTGGCGAAGAGTCATGGTGAAGTGATGGTTAAATGATGGGTAAAATGCTGGCTCATGATGCTAAGAATGACTTAATGATGACCCATCCACGAAGTCATGATTTTGATCCTTGCTTCCTGATGCTTTATGGTTCCAAGAATGGTCGAACATTTTTTTAAAGCTATACAGTATACTTAAAGATGATTTAGAATGGATACCTGTGCTTGCGAATGGTCAACACTGGATAATTGTGGTTCATAACAGTGGTGCTCAATCAATATTGATAGATACTGGACAATACGGGTTGACCCCACCCAAAACCGGTTCTCGCTCTGGTACTCAAACGTCGCGATCAATAATCTTCCATTGGTAGATTGTTCACTTTTTGTGGATGGTGATTCTCAGCTGAGTGGTGGTCATATACTCAATTATCCCCAACATAGTCAATTAATTATATTGTGTAGATAATCATCTAATCTAGTAGGTATGACTGAAAACAAAAAATGACCTTGAAACTACCAACCACTTCTGAACTATCATGTACTTAACCATGAATTGACCATCGTTTCCGAATGAAGTGATGACGATTCGGTAATCCTTGTGCATCACAGAGCTGGATGATGGGATTCCAATCAAGTCACAGGTAAACTAACAATGGTAGGACGTGGGAAGGAAGCTATAAGCAACTGATGAGCAGCAAATGTGATGTTTGAGTGCGTATGTATATATGCAAATTCTATACATATGTCTTCACTTGCCTTCAAACTTCTTGAAAATACAAATGTGCAGACTGTGGTCCACCATATCATTCATGCACAGTGTGTCTATATGATCAGGGTTGGAAATGCCAGCGCCGATAAAACCTGTTTGCCCGATGATTTAAATACTCCCCCGGATTTGTTGAAACATGCTTTATGCTTTCTGCTTTCAAAGAATGCTGAAACAACCTCAGCCCAAAGCAGCCTGAACTCAACAACACTGGTGTGCAAAACTTGGCTTCGCAAAACAAACTTTGCTTGAGAATAAAATGTTGATCAATCATAAATGGCAATGGCTGTCTTTGACTAGCACTTAGCAAGTAGGTCTTTGACCCCGTTCATACTGTTTGGTGATGTCAACCTCTATGAAAAATATTAGATTAGTCAATCAATCATTTGTTAATACCGCTGAAAATATGTGAACATATACAGTGCTTAAAACCACCTAATTAGTATAACTGATAAGTATTGATAAGTTACAAGTAGGATAATTCTATTTGCCAAACTCTTACAACCTCAGCTCTTCAAGCTACCAATCACAAGTTGCGGCGTTCAACAGGGCAGCGTGACCATCATCCAGCGCGATACCAACCCAGACCTGGCAGCATCACTGGTGGTCACATCTTGGAACCAGCCGGGAAGCTCAAGAGCCCCCAAAACTCTTAAAATCAACAGCTTTGCTGAGCAGCATTGCGCTCTTCCAAATCAGCTGGTTTTGTCGCTGCTGTCTTGACACAGGTAGAAGCTATTGACTCTCATGAACCATTATCATCCACCATTAAACACTTGTTTACCTTTTACTCACTAGTACTGACCATGAACCGTCATTTAGCTGTTCTTCACTATCGTTCAAGCATCATTCTTAGTCATGGTCAACGACCGCTGTCAACCATTCACAGCCCATAATTCACCATTAACCATCAACTATACCTATCATTGCGCCCCCACGAACCATCAATTCTCCCCATCAATTAAACAACCATGAATTCTCCACATCAATTCACCCATCAATGCACTATTCTCAATCATCAATTGACCCATCAATCCAATAATTCACCCATCAATCCACCCATGAATTCACCTATGAACCCATCAATTCGCCTATAAACCTATAGACAATTCACCTACGAACCCATGAATTCACCCATCAATCCACCAACTGATTCCCAAAAATTCTCATCCATCTTCCATTTCCTCCGGGTTCCCAGGTCCCACGAGCAGCTGAGTGGCCCCGCTCCGCCCGCGAATTTGGTGCCACCGCAGAAGCGCACGGTGCCCAGGCGCCCGGCCACAGAGACCTGGGAGGCGCCGCGCCGCGCCGCGGCGCTGGTTGGTTCACCAGGGGTGGGAGGGGCCATGGGAGGCCATGACGTTGGTGAAGAGCTTGGGTTGTTTGGCTATGGGTCAAGCAGTTAACCAACCAACCAAGCAATGGTGATTTCTAGCTGGTTAATGGTTGATAATAGGGGATGAGAACTAACAATGCTGGGGGATATACCAGCTATATATGGCGAGCTGGGTCAAGCAGTTGCCCAACAATAATGGTGGATGATGACCAACAAACTATAGGTAAAACAATGGCTAATGATGGGGAACCAGGGGTGCAGGGTTTTGACCCACTGCCATTTATGGCCTTGTAGGCTATAGGTGGGTTAGTGGGTTGGTTCATGGGTAGGGTGAATAGGTTGGTTGATGGGTTGGTTGATAGGTTGGTTAATTATAGGCTATAGGTTGGTGAATGGGTTTGTGAATAGGATGGTGGATAAGTTGGTCAATAGGTTGGGAATAGCTGTAAATTATAGCTATATAATAAATCAATAACATCAAAATGAATGGTTTGGTTCATATACTAGTGGTCGACCCCTTTTGATTTGCTTAGTAGGCTAGTTGATTGACAGTTGTTTAATGGGTTGGTAATAGGAATATCACTCATCATGAAATTTCTTTAATAGACAAAATGATTATCGTGATGGCCAATTGGTTCGTTCATTCTATGGTGGTCAATGATCAATGCATGGTTGGACCAATGAATGGCAGTTTAATCAATGGTTTGTTCGTCTATTTACTTCAGCAAGTAAATCCATGGTTGGACCAATGGTTGGTTAATAGTTGATGGTTGATGGTTGGTTGGTGGCTGTTCATGGCTTTGATCATGATGGACCATAGTGATGCTTGGTGCTAGTAACGGTTCATTTCATGATGATACATGCTGGTGACGAATGCTAAGAATATTAGGGACTATATGGTTCTTGATGGTTTACCATCGCAATTGTTGGTTAATGGTCAATTTGATGGTGCTTGAGAATGACCAAGAAGTTGCACACAGGGACGATGCTTCTGGTCGACAATGTTTGTTCATGATTCTGGTCATCCATGGTGGCGCCAGTTCACCATCGTTTATGATGCGTAGTGGTTAGCCAATGATGATGAATGCTGATCAGGAACAGGCATGATATAATATGACTCAAATAATCACGTTGTATGACCTGGATTGAAATTTTGATGGCTCATAGCTTTTCCGGCACCATCGCGTGAGAACAAGCATGCCCCAGGGTCATGAGCTTGACCCGGCAACCAAGATTGGTTCTACCGGTGGCGGACAGGCATGTTGGACAGCTGTCTGCCTTCTTTTCCATAGGTTTTGGACACTCACATCGTGACTCAACCAGTGATGTGGTGGTCTTTCAAGGCATAGGGGTACCCTCAAATCATCCATTCTCAACCATTTGTAGATACACCATCTATTTTGGGGGTCCCCTATTTTGAGAAACACCCATGTCGATACCATAAATTAAGGTTCTCACCAGCGTTGAATTTGCACCCACCTGATGGTTGTTCATAGTTTCTCCACTGGCCAATATTCGTGGCTTGGTGCTGGCGTCTGGCGCCCACATGCCGACAAATTGCAAACATGGAAGTAAATACACATTGTGGACACCGATAAAGACCATTGAAGCAATAGCCAGGCAGGATGTTGCTACCACAAATGGTTCATATATGGTGCCGAGTGCTCCGCAGTATCTATCTATCCATCCATCCATCCATCCATCCGTCCATCCACCCATCCATCCATCCATCCATCCGTCCGTCCGTTCATCCATCCATCCATCCATCCATCCGTCCGTCCGTCCGTCCGTCCGTCCGTCCATCCATCCATCCATCCATCCATCCATCCATCCATCAACAAACGACCCATACACACAAACCCACGCGCATGATGGACATCCTCCCTTGCCATGAGGAAAGCACTCTTTGTCCAATATCAAAGGCGGGCTCTGCCATAGTCACCTGTCAGGCAGTGTCACTGAGGGAAGCGGATTTCATCCATCTTCAGATGGGTGTTGATCGAAATAGGGGACCCCCAAAATCATCCACTAGCAATCATTGACAGCAATCAACCCAGTCATTTTTGGGGTTCCCTATTTTGAGAAACCACCGTATGGGGAAATTCATTCAATTGACCACCCTACAAGTTGATCTGACAAAGCAACACATTTTTACGGTAAAATTGGAGGGGAATTTAGTATCACTATGGATCTACAAATGGCTGTTGCTCTTTTGCCATAGTTGGTGCTTAGTTTGTGGCTGTCTAGGCTTCACTAATGTGTTCGAATAGAATTACATGTTAGCTTCCATGCTTGATATACAAACCATGTCAGATAAGATTGATTGAAATATCTGCAACAAGATGACGGCTGCAACTAAAGTATTTTGCCGAATACGATGTCACAGCCGGTCCAATAACAATTAAACTGGGGGGGCATCAGTATCACCTGCGATGAACTATAAATTAGCCGAATCATGATTTGCAACCATAATTGAGTCACATTCAAATTAAATGAGGTGTGAGCAACTCTGTGACAAGTATCAACATTCATTCTCATAATCATCCGAGTTGGGGATTGCACAACATCTGATTCCTGAGATGCTCGACTTGGTAGCGGTAGCCATTGGACCAAACTATGGCACCAAACCCTCAGCAAGTGACAGCAAGTGTCTTGTTTATCAGGAAGGCCATGCCATTATCGCTGCCCACACCATACATGCAGATCTACCTACAGTAGGATTTGACCGTTGTCAAGAGTGGTTGGCGGTTGGCATTCCGGGAAGCATGAGCTACAATCTAGGCAACAAAGACCAAGAAGACTGCATGTCAATACATAGCCGGTGTTGCATCATTGGACTTGACAAGCATTTGTAGAAGGCTCCTATGAATCCTAATATCAAGTATCGTCAACAATGGATGGCTTCACCACTCAAGCTTTTGCTAGAAGCAACTCTATTCTGCACCGTGCTGTGGTAATGATCCCAAATTGCCAGAGTGGATTTCACCTTTCAGATTTGAATGCCGTGTAGTCATATTCACATTCAAGCACATACGTATGCACATATTTACAGTACTTGTAAGACTTCTTTCATCACATTACAGAGTCGACTTTGCAACACGTGCCAAAATACACCTGCATGTCAAAGAAAATGATGCATCCGCAAACATATGCATATACAGATACACGCCATAGTCATACAAACGCAAATTAGCATGGACTTCCAAGATCGCCATAGTGTAGCACTGCTTCGGTCGACTCCGCACTAGTTGGAAGGTTCCATGCGAGCCACAAAAAGGACTCCGTCCTGACCCATTATAATGGTTGATTGAAAGGTATTTATCAAAATGGGCTATGATAAGCCTGCATAACCATCTAGACTAATAATTCCATATTGGCATATTGATCAACCGCTATTGTTGGCTTTAATCTTTCATGGTTGACCATTGGTAGCTGGGTCATTGACAGTAAACTGCTATTTCTCCCAAAATTGGCAACCAGTCTTAACCAGTAAACAGTTTTTGATCCAGTGGTGAACACATATCAACAGTACTGTGAGGTGATCAAATGCTGAATAGTAAATTGCAGCAACATCAACCATGATTAACCCATACTTGAGCCATTTGGCACTACAAGGTATGCTTTCCAACCTCACACCTGTTGGTCTTGCTGGTCATTGTCCCATGCGACGAATCCGTACTAACAACCACTTGCAGTTGAAACAGCAACTATATTATATATATACGCTGTTGAAATTGAGGCCAATAGCCTTGTCCACTAGTCCATGTTAATCACTATTGACCATCAACCAACAGCAGCTTTTCATCTTAAAAGTACCCGGTGTAGCTGGTCAACAGTGCAGCTGCCGCACCCAGCGACCTCGCCTCAGGTTACGTCTGAAAAGCACCACATGGCCGCGATTTAGCTTACCCCTGAGGGGGGCATCATAGGATTCATAGCAGTAAGGATGGTACTGGTTTCTATCCACCGCTGGTTGGTGGTTTCAACCCCTCTAAAAAATATGAGTCAATCAGCCAGCCATTTATTTGGAAAAATAAAGAATGTTCGAAACCACCCACCAAACAATCTTCATGAACCATCATCAACGACATTATCCACTAACCATCATTCCCTGTTATTAGTCATTGGCCAATATCTAATCATCATTAAGTACTTATTGGCCAGTTGTAGCCAGTTGGTCTTCACCAGCTGTGACCCGGCCGTCAACCACTCAGGTATTGATCAGCAACAAATGGTTGGTGAATGTTTTCGCAGGGCGATGCTAGTCACAATTTTGCCAATTTGCCTTGTCGCAGCCAATCGATAACATCCGATAACATGTGGTGAATGATTCAGCCCTTGCCATATAGATCAGATTGGGGGTCAACATCCTGGTGTCACAATGGAATACCAACCACTTGGTGGCTCTGCTGATGCTCCAGCTGAAGCAAAAGTTGGCAAGGCAGCAGTGCAAACATGAGTTGTGAATTTCACGATTCGTGCGTCCTCTCTCTTGGCGAGTCAGCGAAGAAGTGGTTGGTGGTTCCCCTATGAAAAAATATGAGTCAATCGACATGCCCAAATCTGGTAGTGTTTCTCAAACTCGGTGACCCCCGAAAAGGATGGTTTACCACAAATTAAACATGATTCACGGTGGATGAGTTGGTGGTACCCCTGTTGTAAGAGACCCCAATATTGAGAAAAACAGTTTGATGTTTCAGACCAGCAACTAGTTCACTTGCCGCAGGAGTAAGATGAACGTTGATCCATGGATTAACCAATGATTTGCTACTGGGAAAAAACATGGCTGATAGTTCATGAGCAGTGACTATGAAGCATCATCATAAGCATGATATCACCAAACATCAGCGCAACCAGGTGAGTTCACCAAATGCTTAACTTCCAGGGCATCGCTTCCCGAAGAAAATTGGGCAGAAATGTCGCTCGGCACCTCGGTGGTGTCACGTGAGTTCACTGAGCTCTGCAATCGCTGGTAGTGGAAACATCAAAATTATCATGCAAGCCATCAATTCTCAGCAAATACATGGAACTATGAGCAAATCAAGCAGCAAATACTTGGAACAATAAGTAGTAAATATACGGGCAAACCCCCCAGTTTGCCCGCGCCTCTGTCGTGAGCGTCTGGGAACGTCCAAAAACATTGGTTTTTGTGGAACAAAATACACATGTGTGACATTATGCGTATCTTGGCGGCACGCGCAGGTCCTGGACCTGTGTCTTGCTGGTATGGCTATGTATAGACATATTTCAGTCGTCATGCACTCATGAGACATATAGTTTTTCGGGGGGACATTTGATCCTTAAAACCATCAACCCTAAAACCATCATCTCTAAAACTATCAACCCTAAAACCATCAACCCTCCAACCATCAACCCTAAAACCATCAACCCTAAAACCAGCAAGTTTAAAAGCAGGAAAGTACTTATGAGACATATAGTTTTTCGGGGGTGGGACATTTGATCCCTCAAACCATCAACCCACAAACCATCATCCCTAAAACCATCAACCCTAACACCATCAACCCTAACACCATCAGCCCTAAAACCATCAACCCTAACACCATCAGCCCTAACACCATCAACCCTAAAACCATCAACCCTAAAACCATCAACCCTAACACCATCAACCGTAACACCATCAACCCTAAAACCATCAACCCTAAAAGCATGAACCCTTTAGTGAAGTACACATCCAACATCGAGTGGTCAGCGTAGGCAAAGCCCCGAGTTCGCCCTGTGGGCGAACTGGGGGGGTTGCGCGTAAATATACTGCTTGGTAGCTTGCTGCCATGAATTATATACCAAGCAGCAAACTAGCCATCAGGATTGTTCAATTCCCAAGCAGCAAACTACCGATAAGATAACAATCAGCAAATACTTGGAACTAGTACTATCATCGCCAAAGACCTGTTCTCCAAAGGGATACGTTTACCCAAATACTCATGGTATATTTGCCTAGTAACTGGGTCATTTTCAAGGTAAATGATGGTAAATGTAGGCACACATAGGTTTGTCCGAAAATGGTGTACCCGCAAAAACTGGTGTTTTTCCTGCCAATAATAGCTAAAGTATTGGATGGTATGTAGGTGCCAGCATTTATGGACAAGCCCATATAAGTGTCCAAAAAGGGGTGCCCCAAAGTTCCGGATGGAAATTATTACTATCAATGGGGGTATCTAGGAGTACTTGAGAAACACCAAGGCTTTGGTTCCCTGGCTCTAGACTTCGCCAAGGCGCAGCCGATCAACACCGGCTGTGGCACCGTGGGTTTTTGGACACCCAAAGGCGCGCTGGTGTCGGAACGGCCGTGGCGCTGCCACCGATTGAAACACGGCGCGAGAGGTTATCCAGGAGGGCGCTCGATCAATGTCCCAACGAGACAGCCATGATGTCGATGATGGCAGTGATGTCTCGCTGATGCTGACATGGAGTGATCTCCAAGATAGAATGGAGCCAAAATGGAACCTGATATTTTCCTTGACCTTTTTTGGTGGTAGATCACATACCAATGATGATGTGCCATACCTATACGATACGAAACGACCAAAGAACATCACCTTACCAAATTTCCGGCTTGCTTGGTATATTGTCATGGCGCTTGCCCATGTCAAGGGCTTGCCCTGATCAGCCATCACCTGCATATCTCGGCGAGACTGATCCCATGAGTTTCAACCGTTCCAACTGTCGCAGCGTCCCAAGAAGTTGGCAAAATGATTGGTCACATGGCATGCCACATCGAAAAAAATCCTTAGCAAAGCAAAATGAACATCCATTTTATATGAAGGGGCTGTGGTTCTTGCTATTGGCTTGTTGACAATTCTTTATGATTCATAGTGATTTCTACTTGTGACGCTTCAGGGTCACGCAAGGTTGATCAGTCTTCACACTTATAGGTCTTGGCAAATGATGGTTGAAGCATCCAATGAAAATTCATAGGAATGATTATCAATCAACTATGATAGTCTAATAGCTAGC
>VSDK01020268.1:0-24420 GCA_009767595.1 Symbiodinium kawagutii | reverse complement strand
GGAATGATAATTACCGGGAACAGTCGCGAATAATAGTCTGGTTCATGGCATTTACCCCTTTGGATCGCCAGCAGCCCATCCTGGATCATTGGATCATCAGCTTTTGGATCACCATTTAACCCTCAGACGGTAATCTGAGACCTTGTCGTAGCCTGAGCAGCAGGGCACTTGCGGGTTGGTTCAAAACGAAGCGAACAGGATGTTCGTGCAGCCATTTCTGCTTGAAGCAGCCAATGAGAATTCCCGAAAAATATCTAAAACCTAGTAATTATCACAACGAGTCTGAGAAGAACTGACCAAGAAACAACCATAGATAATGGCACTAGTATTACTGATTGCGATCCATCTGATGTCTTGAAGAACCAAGAATCATAGCTGGGATCTATCCACCATGACATCTGACGCTGAGATCTTTGTCGCGCCACCACCCAAGATGCCCGAGGCTGATGCAGGTGGCTGTTTCATTTGAGGGTCGTCAAAATTGGGAACCTTGTGGTTATCATTTGGTAGTTTCTCAAGCTATAGGGAATCCCCAAAAATGCATGTTGCAGAATTTCTATAAGTCAGTACTAATGAATGGTTTCTATTGGATCAAAAATGGATGGAGTTCATCACTAAACATGATTCATCTTGGATGATTTCATCGGCCCTCCTATTTTGAGAAACACCCATTCGAATAAAAACATGTTTTCCGCACAGCTGCGTAAACTACAAAGGCATTAACATTTGCAAAATCACAATGGTTAACAATGGTTATTAACAAGGGGAAAATAAGCAATATTGGAAAATAAACCAACTACAATAGAAGGTTTATTACTGTAAATGACTGATCAGCTGGGTGACTGGCATGGGGGTAGCCCTATCACTAGCTGGATCTGTCCTTCAAACCACCCCCTGTCAAATCATTTCACATAATAGTCAACAACGCAGTTGGTGATTCCTAGCTTCTCCAACAATCTCTATTTGCAATGTAATGTACTGTATGACTATATGTATGTACACATATGTACATATTCATATATTCTTATATTCTGCATATTTGCATGTATGGGTATGTATGGATACGTAAATGTAAATTTGTTTGCCAATATAGACAGACTCAAGCACTTGTGGGGGAATTCTCCAACATACCTAGCCCTATGCTTTTACGTGGTTGCTTCATCTTGGTTGATGTTGGGTGCCGCTGCTGGCTAATATTAGTTAATGTTACTGTAGTTCATATTGGTATAACATTAATGGTAACCATCAAATTCCAATCACATTTCATCAATCAGAGAACTCATCAGAGATGAGTTATACCAAAAGTTCTCTGATTCCAACCACTTTTTGTATAACTCATCTCCAATGATACCGATCAACAGCTAAGCCCTTGGTGGTCTGTCCCGCCGAGGCTTGAACAACGCAGCTGCATGTTGCGATACCTATCCAAATCGTTCATACGTAATAGCCCTGTCGTCTGGCTACCCCATAAGGGGGTTTCCCAAAATAGGGGACCCCCCAAAGCTATGGTTGGTTTATGACTATCAGTGATTAATATTGGATGATTTAAGGGGCTCCTATTTTGAGAAACACCTATAATTTGTGGGTTGATCATCACCACATCGAACACAGCAACCGAGGATTATCAACCATTGTAACTTGCAACAATAAACACAATGCACTACGGCTTGCGTCCAGAATCGCTTCCTCCTAACCCACTATATAAACACAAACTCTAATCAGAGTTTCTTTCATCTACAGCAAACACGTTCTTGCTATTGTTGATTACCGCTATCAGGTCACGAAATGCATGTCTTGCTAGTATCTACGTAGTGTTGATGCCCAAACGAATGTTGTTGTTCAGATTCACTGCCATCTAATTTGTGCCATCAAACCCGTAGTTCGACTGTCACAAAATCATCAAGTGGTCTAAAACTGACGACTAGGCATGAGTCATAGCAACGCAGCCTTGTGCCGTGGTTCTGGTTTGTTACAGCTGGTAGTTTCTCCAAAACAACGGGGTATCCCTAAATCATCCATCATAAATAGTGATTTATACTAAATAAACCAACCATGACTTGGGGGGTCCCCTATCATTGACCAGCTCGTTTTCCCTAGAGTTTTCTTGGTGAACTTAACCCCCATTGGTTAACTGCTTGACCCGTTGCGCTCGCCGTTACGCCGGGCAGATCTTGTCCAGGGCAGATCTCCACCACCACTGCGGCCCCACGGCTCCACCGGGACCCGACCGCCTCTTGAGGTCTGTAGCTGTGAGACCAGAGCCTAGCTGAGCAGCTGGCAGCTGGGTGTTAACGAAACGAGTTTTACTAATAGCATAGTTTTAATTATTAGCATTAAAACTATGCTATTAGTAAAATGTTTAATAAGCATATTTAATGTTTAATAACATACTATTAGCAAACTAATAGCAACTAATAGCAAGTCATTAGCCAACTATTAAAAGTTAGCATCAGTAAACATTAATTAAGCTATTAATAATAGCAACTTAATAATTAAAGAGTTAAGTAATAACTCCTAATTACGAGTTGCCACGTGGTAAGTACTACCAACTATTAAACATTATTAGTACTTGTTAATTAATTATACGAGTTGGTAATAAAAGCAAGTTTATTACTAACGAGTTGTTATTACTACCATTGCTTTAATAACAGTAATACCAGCAATAGCAATATTGTTAATTGGCTATTGATTGGCATAGGGGTTCATCATTACTAAACCCCCCATGTTTCTGATAAATCACAAGCTGTTTAAGCTAAACTGGGGGGTTATTGATGCGAGCAATGCGAGTCCAAGGGCTGGGACATCCCCTGGGATGCTGTTCCTGTATCCGACATGGCGATCAATCCCCAACCCTTCCAAGTCCTGCCTAGTTACCTTCAAATCTGAATGATCAAAGGGTGGTTTCTCAAAATGGAGTAGCTAAATCTAGTGGGTTTAGTACTATACATGGTTAATCACTATAATTTAGTACTATAAATGGTTAATCACTATAATTTAGTACTATAAATGGTTAATCACTATAAAATCTATAAAATAAATGGTTAATTACCCAAAAAACTCGTGGGTTTATGCTACGACCAGTCACGAGTCGTCGATTCGCCGATGTGAAGGCCAGCTCTTGGCAAGCTGCCCGGTTGGGGGGCCCCATCGCCATACAGGTTGGTGGCATGTATCCTCAGTTTTTCTTGGTCATTAACCAGCTAATTAACCAGTAATTAACCAGCTAATTAACTAACTACAAATAACTAACTAATCCCTAGGATTCACCATTAACCAGCTAATCTACTAACTACAAATCAACCAACTACAAATCAACCAGTACTCATCAGAAACCAGTCTACCCTATCATTCACCATGAATCAACCACAAATGTATTCATTATAAACTGTCAGAAAACCATTCACCATGATCAACCACAACCAATCATTTACCAGCAAACCATCATGATACCCATCACTATGAACCCAATGACCATCACAGTACCATTCTGATACCCATTACCCTTCTGATACTCATTACCATTATCATTCATCACTATGAACCCAATGTTTATTGAACATCATCATTGACCATCATTGACCACCATCATCATTTGACCATTATCATTTCCATTGTCAACCCCTTATTAATAAACCCCTGGTTGACTAATAGGGGGTATCCCCAAAAAGCCTTGGTTTTCCATTAGCATGGTCACCCCCCCAGTTAATCAACCTAGGGTTTATTAATCCTGGGTTAACATTACCATCATCATTGACCATCGACCGCCATCAGCTTCACCATGGGACCGCTTATGACTGCAGGGGGTCATGGAATGCGAGTCACCACGCTCCAGCCGTGGGGTCCGAGGAACCAATCCATCGACCAAATTGGTGAGCGTGTAAGCTTTACATTGGTTGGTCGGTTGGTTGGTCGGTTGGTTGGTTGGTTAGTGTTGCTTAGAGTGCTTACTGAGCATGCTGAATCCATGGATCAATCCATTGATTCATTCAATTTAATCCATAGTACCAACCTTGCTAAATTGAACTCCATCCAGGTTGGAACGGTCGCCAAGATGTGCCTCCTCGAAAATTTTAGATTAAGTGAAGCCTGAAACATCTTTGAACTTATTTAGGGCTTTAGGATTCCACAACCGAGGTATGCCCGCAAACAATGATGATGCATTCCGTCAGAAATGGTTGTCAACATCCTTCGGGACTTTGCGTTTCTGTGTTTGCAGTTTGGAAAACACCCGGTACCTGTCGTCAGCACAAAGCTTGCATTGCCCAGACCGGTTCCGACCATCAAGGCAATCGATAGTTACCGCTTCCGGATGGAGAGGGGCCAGAACACTTGTGTACTGCTCTGGAAATTGAAAGTGCTAGTTTGAACTGTCTCCTGGTACAGTACACTTCACTGTGTTTGGTCTTACGACCTAAAACGAGTGGCTGGCCATGCATCCCTACCATCACATAGCATCACTAGGTCCAAGAACTGCATCGAAGGTCACACCCACACATTGCAGTTTATCGGCCATCCCTTGGTCAGTGCTGGTCATGCCGCGATTCCGACCCAACAATTCCGAACCATGAGAATGTGTTCTTCAAACAGTATAGTATAGTTTAATAAAAATCGGAGTACCCCTAAAATATGGCAAGTAAAGGATGAGAAGTGGGGGTCACCCTATTTTGAGAAACCCTCAAATGCTCTGCTATTGTTAGCTTCTGCGTAGGTGTGTCTGGCTGTTCCTTTCGTGCAAAACCATGATTGCTCATGGTTAACTACAATCACCATAGTTACCTTGATTGAGGCTGCCATCACAACTAGGTTGACCTATGGCTGTCAAAGGCAAGATGTTACAGCAATCATCTATCAACATTCGTGTTACATCCATCAACATTAATGGTAGGTCCATATCAACAATCCACGAATCAATTGAAGCACCAATGGTGCTTTCTCAAAATCGGGGACCCAAAAAATGCTTGGTTTATTTCCATCTATTTCCTATAACTGGTAATTCAACTGGATGATTTGGAGCTACCCCCAGCTATGAAGAAACCACTAGGCATGGCCTGTGATTTACCGAGCCGGACCCTGTGACCTCGTGAAAGCAACTCATGAAAATCCGCCTGCGCCTGGAGGTGCGAGTGGTTGATGAGCCATGGGTGACTGGTTGGTGGTGCTCACCACCTATGGTTAACTAGTGGTTAATCATGGTTAATATATATATATATATGTATATATATATGGTTATAATGGGTGATGAGATCATAATCTGGTTGGTGGTTGAACCGCCCTTATTACAAATGTTAGTCAACCAACCATTGTTAATAATTGCGATTGGGAAAATAAGCAAAATGTTTGAAACCACCAACCAGCAATACTTTCTGGCAAATCAATCTGAAGCAGAAAATCCACCACTTATAGCTGGTTTACCTCCTAAGGTCCTGTGATTTTGTGCTTCCAGATTAGGTTACCAGAGTGTCACGGTGAGTCAGTCTAGCAATCGACCATGGTGGTGGTGAACCCATTGATTCGATTGTATGCATGGTCAATGATCGTTGGATCTCGTTGACAGCCATGAATGGTTACTAGTGTCAATTGATGGCTATATGGGTTATATGTGTCATGTTACTAGTGTCACTGATGGCTCTTCATCAACCATCTCCTTCCTTATCATAAATTATTGTTGACCATGATCAACCATGAGTCAAACCTCACGAATCACGATGAAGCACACAACTGATGGGCATCAGCCATTAGCAACCATCATCATTAGTGAACATTAACAATCAGCTAGCAATAAATTTACCATGATTTCAATCATCAAATAGCCATCATAAACCGTCAACGTCGATCATCAACCATCATAATCGCCATTGACCATCAATTGACAATGGCTAACCATCATTACCATCAATCAACCATAAATTAAGTATCATTTAACCATCAACTGACCATCATGAATTGAAAATCAATCAACCATCCATTAGCCATCATCGACCCTCGTCAACCATCATTGACCATTATTAATGGTTGAAGGACGATCGGAGCATTAGCAAGTCCAGTAGGGCTCAAGGATGGGGATGGTCGAAGCATCCCAAAATGTCAGCTTGGTACACACCATGGGTCCTTCAGTGGCTGAGGATTATATGGTGGTTGACGATGGTTAGTATCCTTGTGGCTAATTGTTTCAAACCATCTCACGACCGGTGCTGACTTTTTTTGAAATGCTGGTCCTGAAAACTGCACAATCCGTATGTCTACAAAGCGTGCATGTCCTATGAGACATGAGCTCTCACATGGTGTTCAAATATTATTGTTTAAATATGTTTTCGAATTCATCTATCAAGTAATCAAATAGCAACTCATACCGAAATGCTTCGCTGAAACAGTCCTCAGAAGCAGGTATTGAATGATGGATATCTGAATTTCTTTCGTGGAAGCGCCGGAATATGGAAAGCCCGGTCAGTGTCGGAAGTAGTGACCTTTTTGAACTGTGGAGTCAACACAACTCGAGCTGTACACGCTGCCTACCAAAATGAGACTGTCCATAAATAGGGGACAATCCCCAGCCGAACCATCTGAAAATCATAACATTCTTAGATATTCTTGGATTTTCTTATCTAGATTCTGATGGGATAGCAAAAGCTTTGAAGCTAATTCCCGCACATAGAAATTGACGGACAATCCCAAACAATTCGACTGATTCGAGGATGCACCTAGCATTTCACGAGGCATGAAGAGGATACATAAGCTGAGACTTCTTGTTCCACTCTCACCATTTCATTCGCAAAGTTTCATATGCTTGGTTCAAACATTGCATACACCTGACCCCATCCAACAAGTATCAAATCAGGTTGAAAATGGTGGCACCTACTGTGGTACAGTACTTAGCGGCTCTGGAAGAGTGATTTCTGTCTTCTTCCGGAAGTGAGGAAGCAAAAAATGATACGGTAACTACGCAATTTAAGGGCAAAAAACAACATGCGAAGCAAAGAGTCTTCTCGTCCCATATCTTGGGAAACACTGCACTTAGTTGCATCTTTCAGAATTGCAAAGACGTTACACGTGGAGGATGTTTGGATTGATTGTTTCTTCGGCAGGATCTACACTGGAAGAGTTCCACGAGTCATCCAATGCAAAAATCATCCTGAGGGCTGCATTTCTTCAACCCCAAGACTGGCCTGGCTGATGATATCAAACTCCAAAGCATTTCATGATTTGGTCCAATCATCCATATGGCGGGTTCTCAAAATAGGGGACCAAAAAAATGATTGGTGTATTACTATGAATGATTACTGTTGGATGATTTGGGGGCCCCCATTTTGAGAGACCGCCATACCTCCACGATTCCGTAGTGAAAGGGATGAGACTTTCCTTTTTAGGCCACCACTTAGCTGGGAAAGTGGTGGAATGACCCAACAACAAGAGACCCAAATGAATGACTCATCACCCCGCCCACATACACTCATAAACGTCTAACTCATGATTGAACCATAGAACTAATGATTCACTGGTTGAGTGACCTAAATTGTATGCATGCATGTATATAATAATTAAATCTCTCTCTCTCTCCCTCTATGTATATATATATACATGCATACATGAGTATGACTCAAAAATAGAGCGTTAAACAGACCGCCGTAAAAAACATATGTTAGTTGGAAATCAAGCATACTTAGGGGCTGATCCGCAAGCACATACACATTTTTCTATATCTATGTCTCTGTATATCCATATGTAATCATAATTAATTAATCACATGTAGAACACTTTGTACCGTCAAGATGGATCCAAACAAAGAGCCGCTTCAGAGCTGCCGCCAGCCCAGGCCCATGTACGAACGGTACCAACATGAGATGCAATTAGCATTTACTGTTTAAGAATGATGCGCTCAAGGTTGAATTTATGTACATGCATTGTACCAATGGTATGTTAAAGAATGGATTGACCATTGAGGAATAGTCGACACTGGCATGTACTGGCTACGTTCGTGATTCGCAAGAAGATGCCAGTGCGCCACCAATGATAGGGGATATCAATCTTAGCACAGAACTATTGAGCAAATATCACCGGGGTCTTCCATGTCTGCACGGCATATTATATACTTGCGAGCTCTAGACAGTCAGAAACCCAGCATATTATCTTGTCTTATCATCTTTATCAGTTTAATATCATTTGTCGATTATGATTAAGCTTAACTTAAGCTATTTCGAAATAGCAGGCCACCTGTGCGCAAATTCTTCAAATTTTGCTGAACTGTTGCATGGTTTCTAACAAATTGAACACATTTTGTAAAATCATGCTGTCCGGGGCCAAAATGTGTCCTTGACAAATGCCTCATGATGACTTGATTTAGCTGCAGTACTTCTCTATCTCAAACAAACTGATACATGATCGAATTGAAGATATTAACGGATCAGATTTGCAAAGTCTGGCTCAACAGCTAGATCTTCAAATATCAAGCCGTATCAAGCCTCTCCATGCCTCCAAAACATCAGGATTGCCACCAGAGCACTGGCCTCGCAACTCTTATAGCAACTGGGAGCACGCACAGCAACCCAGCTGGAAACGAAACGGTAACGGTGTGCCACTTTTCAAGGGCCCAATTCTGGGCATCCCAATGGGCACAAAAATGGGCCGGGGAAGGAGGAGCTTTCGACAGCCAGTAGTTGTGATTTCCCTAGAAAGATTCCATGGTTGAAATGCTTCTCTATTGGCCAATCATTAGGCAAGAGTGATTATCTTAGACCGGATTCAAATCCCATCATGAGTTTTAGTAAAGATAAACTAGATCAAACTATAGATATAGGTAGTAGAGTCCCGATTTATATCCATGACCCATTCTGGTGGCGGTTCAATATGATGATCGATGGCATAGGATTCTCCCCACGTAATCTCTCCTCGGGATTCAAGAATGAAAGGGAGAAATCGTGGTTCTTTGGGTGCAACCAACAAGGACAAGCCTCAAATGTATTAATCATTTTATCAATGAAGTCCAACTATTCTCGTTCAGACATCCGCAGTTCGGAATCACTCTTGAACCAAAAACCGGCAGTATCGTTGGTGATGCCTTACATGTTTCTGTCGTCTTGTTAGATCTCAAGCCGTACTGGCTCACCATGAAAGCAGCTGGTTGCGTCTGTGCATGTGGGTAGTTATCAACCACCATTATCGAGCTCCTTAAAGACTTGAAGCACTAAGACCAATGTATATAAGTCCTTCCTTCTTGCTGGTGAGTTTCATGACTTGTTGTTTGATGGCCTCATTTTTAGTTTCTTATTCTGTGTTGGTAAAACCCATTTACCACCCGAACCGTCTCCTCCTGAAGTGATCCATGGAGCACCAACCGGCAGTCGCAACTCGAATTCGTCTAGGTCGTGATCGGTGTCGAATGAACAATTGCAGCTGCCGCAGATGGGTTATCCATTGCGATTTCTACCCACTGCGGCTATCGACTCGGTAACTCCGTTTGTGTTCAGCATGATTAGTGGTTTGGCACTTGAGGGGCATGCGTGAACCTCAGTTTCCATCGCGTCATGATCTGCTAATGTGGCGGATCAAGCCTGTGATTTTGATCATGGCGTATGTGAGGTTTGAGACGTTCAAACTTTCACGCAATCTGTCACGAAATGTACAAGCGAAATATTGGCGCAAACATCGCTTCAAAAGAAACGGTCGCCAGAGCTTTGTTGCTTCCTGGTACGTATAAATATCGCATACGGACTTTCTGCACATCACTTAGCTGTTACAGTACTTCCCCTAAGATTTTTTTCAACATCTTGGTGATAACCTCAACTCGCAATGATCCGCATAAATCAGGCCAACCACCAATCCAAAATATCCTACCAACTGTCCCTTCTTTGTCTGATGTACTTGTACACTGATTTATGTTGGTGAACATTGGTGATAATGAACATGGGTGATATAATCTAATCATTGGGGCATCATCGTCCCACGCAATCCGCACCGGTTTTTCATGGAAACCCAAATACAGCAGTTCCAGCTGTCCTATACTCCGATTATTAGCGCATTCAAACCATTCCAGGTGATAAGACTTAGAACCTGCAAGATTTAGCAGATTTAAGCAAAAAACATCTCTAGAACCGGCACTTTTTAATGATGTTGGTTGCCTAAAGGTTTGGACCACCATGGACCACCATGGACCACCAAGAAAAGCCTTGCAGGTCAGGGGTCACCGCACTGGCTACGTCAAAGTTGTTTCTTTTGTTTTTTGTTGCTGGGGCCGCTGTTGAGTATTGCGTGAATGCATTTCACCACTGCTACCAACCATCCTTCTCATGTTTCAATGGGGCCTCCAAAATCACTGCAACACCATGACGCTGTCCACAAAGTATCAACCCAAAATTGAACACGGGTGATTCTGATACATTTTTGGAGGCAGGCAAGGTGGTACAACGTAGGTAGATCTGGCTTGTAGATCTATCTGTTGTATCACACCTGATAAATGAACCTCAAGTACAAGGGCCGGGACCCTTGGTTTGACCCTTAGATCCCTAATTCTGGCAAAGTAAGTAGCGATCATGAGTGATACGACACGGTGCTGGGTCACGAAGTCTGCACACGTTGCAGTGCGCACGACCCTCCGACCACGCCCGAAAGATTTCGCCCACTAGCCGTGAATTGAAGCTTCAACTGAGCCGTGCCGCTAAGCCAAGCTGATGACCCAAAGGGACTGATGAATGGCGATTGATTGGGGGGCTCCCTTGTCCAATAGTTGATCTCATGGCTATTGCGGAAGAGGCGTGGTTGACGCTGCGACCAAGCTTGCTATGAGTAGTAATCTGTAAAGGTAGCGACGGCCGTTTCTGAGCACGGCAGTTGAAGCGGAGAGATCGGCAACGGATTCCATGTGTATGGCCACTGTGCCCCTGGCATGGCATGGATAGCCCTGGCTCCTAATCACTTGCTCCTTATCAGCAGTCAAACCAGCCTGGGTTCAGCCAATTGCTACTCAAAAGCCAACTATTGCTCGGTCTCACCCACGAAACCCATAGTCTATGGCTCCTGTGGTTGCAAACTTTGTTGGTCCGTAATGGCAACTGTTCCAAGCTATGACCGTTTTAAGCAAAAAAAACCTTGAAAACAGGCGCGGCACAAGGCCCCGGCAGCGGGGAGATGTCTACACCGGTGATGACTAAAACGGTTGAACATCCTGAAATCGAGAAAGCTATTCACGTCCGTCCTCTGACATATCCATCAAGTCCATCAACATGGAGCCCCTCGACCGGAAATTTGAGGCCCACACCATGCTTGTGGAAGTACCCATGGCTATGGGCCTATGGGATCGTTTATGGGGGAACAGTGGTGTCATTTCCCAGCTGATCCAGCTGACCGGGAGGGCTCTTGAAACTGACGCTTTCATGCAGTTTCTCATTGATTTGGCCCAAGAAGAGTGTCAGTTTATGCTTGACCAATCCTTACTGACCAAAGAGGATGCTCATACACCATCTTTTTTGGATGAGTCATTTGAGTCATAGACCTTCCCCATCCTTCTCCTCGGTTATCACATCCCCCTGAAACTGCCAGGGAAGCAAATGCTGAGCAGTGGCCAAACACTTTCATCTGCTGCAAGCAGAATGCCATGCACGGGTGCTAAGAGCTGCAACACCAGGGAGCGATCCAGCTTAGCCATGAAGAATGACAGGTCAGCAACAGCTAGGTGAGTTGATAAAAGTCGATAATAGTGAACCATTAGTGATCGACAATTGCTAGTGAACAAACTGGTTGATGGTGCTTACTTAACCGTTGCAGTAATTTACAATCAATCGTTGGTGAAAGACTGGTTGATGATTATGAATGAACTATCAATATCGATGGTTTACACTTTTGCCACAATTCACCCAGCAATATCACCAACCATCACCAAAAGTAGTGGTGATAGAAACCAAACGAAGACAGCATTGCTAATTTTGTAACATATCAACCATCATCTAATCATAACCTATCATTTCCCATGACCCATCAAGCAACACATCCCCGCTGGATTCACTGGGTACCTGCTGCAGGCCCCTGCTACCCATTTCGAAGCTCCACAGGAACGGCTTCACCTCGAGCAATGGACACAGCACCTACTCGCTGGGGGGTCATGGTGACTCTGCGTTCAACACGGGGGAGCAACATGGCAAACGCGTGAAGTGGTGATGCGGTGTTTCAAGTCGTAATTGGGTCCTTTAGTCAAATTTTGCCCTTAAAATCCCTTAAATCACTCCAAAAGATCCAATCTTTAGTCGGAAATCTATCATTTCTCTTGCGGATGGGCCATGCTAGACCCACTGCAGGCTTCTCCAGTGATCCAAGTTCTTGAATCACCATGGTGACCTGAAGTTCTGCTAGCCATAGCTATGGCCAGATTGGATAGCCGACTATGACCCACTAGCTATGGGATGTTGGGAACTCTCAAGATGCAGGTCACCTGTGACCTCGGAAACGTGGGGATCTCCGCACGTAGCTGCACTGGTAACATCAAGAAGTATACCTTCTATTAATGTCACGACAGAACTGAAGCCTCTGGCCCACAAAATGTCTCTGAAAGATGGCCAGTATGGTGCCAGTTGCCCAATGTTTGGTTGCCCAGCGGATTCATGACCTTTCATTGAGAACGGGGAAAGGAATGGAAGAACAACATCACCTATCATCACCTCAGCACTAGATCTCCCAGCAAGACGCCAGCCCCGCAGCTTGCCATCGCCTTACATCTCTGGGGGATGCCATGCGCCAGTCTGAGGAATGGATTCCAACAAGTCTCCCAGTGCCTGAAACTGATGGAGCAGTGGGCAAGTACCGATGACCGAATCACTTTGCGCCCGTGAGGAATCAACCAAACCAGCGAAACCGACCATTGGTGGGGTGAAGAAGAACCAAGCACAGATGCAACCTTTTTGAATGATATGACATGTGTTCGAATGATATAAAAGAATAACCAATGAACAACAAAAACACTCACAAGCTAAGCATTCGCTATTCACCTTTTAGCTGAGCAACCAACAAATTCATAGTGAAACAAACTGAAGAGCTAACGAGCAGGACCTAACTACCTAACTCACGAGCTACCTACAGTGTAGTAAGCAAAAACCAGAAACTATCCAACAGAATCGTTTATTTAGAAAGATCTCAAAAAGACTGAAACTATTTGAAATTGCTGATCAACCGGTGCTCACAAGGTTTAACTTGGCTCAACCCATGCCGAGCCTGAATGGTGGAAATATTAGCACTTGAATCAATATCTTAGTTACTGCATGTATAGATAAGCTTGCTGGTATCTACAAGGCGGTGCCCAATTACAATTAAGTTAGCTCATGAGCCATTTAACTATGGTTATGTCTACCATTTGCCTGGTAGTTACCCTGGTTCTACCCCAAGTGAACTAACAGCTGGTGTCGTTACGGACACCCAGTACCATGCCATCCTCCAGGTTCCCAGTCGAAGCTTGCACAAGCTGAATTGGTTGGGGCCCGGGGGCATTCTCTCCGGAAGATTTCACAACGGCACCTCTTCCTAGTGGCTGCTGTTGATCATCTTCTGAAACTTGCGTTGTTAATAGATACCAAAACACTAATCCTGAACTGAAACTTTTCGTAAATCCATCCAATCCCAAGAACACTCAAATTCTGAGCTAATGCGTACGCCGGTTTTTGATTTCACTGCTTTGCAATCTAAACAAATTGTATAACGTAACCTAAGACTTGGTTCCCAGAAAACTGAAAGTGTTCAAAAATCATCAAAAATAAGTGAAGAAATACAGTAACCATCACGAAGTAATTATGATATGAGAAAGTGCATAGTTTCCATTATCAACATCCATTGTCCATCATTAACCATTACAAGACATTACCAATACTTAACCATCTTAACCACTACCATCTTCGCACCCCAAGCCCTGGCTGCCTCCTCAACATTCTTCTCCACTAAACCGATGGAATAGCGTGGCCCTTGATGTTCCATCTTCTCGCGCCGCAGAAAGAGCTCGAATTTATCTGGCCCGCATGCGAGATGGTGAAAAACCGCCATGGCTGGTAGGGAATGGTAGATCCATATGGTGCTTTCTCAAGCCATGGAGGACCGCAAGAAATCTTGGTTTACTATTGTAAATGGTTCATGTAAAGGATGATAACGGAGGGTCCCCCATTTTGAGAAGCACCCATATGTTTAACTATAGTTGAGTAGTGGTCAGTAATTATTACTTCCAATATTAGTTGATCCAATAGTAATCGAGGTTATATATAAGCACTAATGATTGATGGTTGACAATCCAACTGATAGTACTACGGGATTATAAAATATTATGAGGGACAACAGTGATTAATGATGGTTATAATCATGGATATCAATGGTATACCTATACAGTTCATGAACCACCCCCAGTTACCTGACTTGCTCAATTTTCTCCAGCCATACTTCCAGGAAATTCATCTGGTGATCTTGCTGGTGATATTTCCTGGGTCTCAGAACCAGCGTCTATTTACCCTCTCGGCTGACTATGTTCTTGTGGTGCAATCCATCCCTAGAAATTATGCCCAGCACAGGTACACCTCACACTCGGATAGAGCAGAAATCTCCCATTTATTAAGGACTAAATAGGGCATATCCCAGTCTTGACTGCTGAGTCAAAAGCTTGTGCATGCTTCCCCGCCGAATTATAGACAGAAGAAAGTGAATTGTTTGAGGTAATCGATTTGATTTCACCATATTTCACCTTAAACCTGGATATCTCCGAGTAGGTGGTTCCAAATATCAAATACACATGCTGCTATCCGCGGATCCTTTGATTTCTCTTTACCTCTCTACTCTATACACACGCCGACCAAACATCCATCGACATACCCAGCCCAGCCTATCAAGTCACTAACAAGCTAGGTATATCAATGACTTGGAACAGCTATCTTGGTAAACAAAAAAAAAACATGCCATGCCCACGATGGAATGCAACCGCGCAATGCCGACCCTGCCTCTCTCTGTTCGTCGTATCTCTTTCAGCGTCATGTCCACCGCCAGGCGGAACCTGCGGTGATGGCGCCCCCTGAGACCAAGTCAAGTGGCAAGACCACACCAGGGCTACTGAAACAGTATCTTGATGAGCACATGTCACTGATAAGCATGTTTGATTGACATTGCCAATCATTGATAAACACAATTAAATCATACTGATGATAAATATGATGACATGAATCCATGTACCTTAATATCATCAGTATGAACCCGTATGCCGCAGGATGCATTGATCGCACTTTAAACGAAAGTGGTGGGTCAGCTGTCAAGAGGATCTAAGGACTTAGAAAACCCTTTTCCAACGGCTTGTAGGTAGGCCTCCCTAGCTGGTTGGTTGTAGCTAAGGTATCGTTAAGTGCTTTGGAGTACAGATATATTGGACAAAAACACTTAACGATACCCCATGGCTTGAGAAACCCACATAGTAACAGCCATAGAAGCCATGGGGTAAGGGGTTACCCCGTATGATTATAAAGGAAAACCCCGAAAAAACACAGTGCAACGGCTTTACAATGGCTTATGAATGCTTGTTAAACAACTGATACCTTGACGGGGCCCACCTTGTTTACGAGAAAACACCTTGGAGTCCCCTGGACACCGGGCAGGGAGTACGTTGGGATCAGAGTGGTCAACCCGAACAGCGGGACACGGGACACTGATCGATCAGCTTGTTGCGTAACGGTTGTTGCATGACTGCTGGTGATGGTCGCCACAGAAATCCCAGAATGAACAAGCAACGGTCGACTCCAATGTATCACCTAGCATAAGTTCATTTCACAATGAAGCTGACAAATTTGTAGAGTCATAGCTTAAGCCGCTATACTGATCTCTACATCATTACAGTGACCAATGGACCTGGTGAGGTTCAGTGACTCAAGGTGTCTTCCGCAATGGTGTCTCCAAATATGTGATCTGGTTGGTGGTTTGAACCCCCTATGAAAGATATGAGTCAACCAACCAATTGTTATTGATTACTAGGGAAAATGAAAAATATTTGCAACCACCAACCAGTGATTGGTTTCCCTACTGAAATTGCATAGATTTCGCCATGCTCGGAATGGGATACCTGATAGGAACAAGCCATGCAGCTTCCCAGAAACTGTGACCGGGGCTGCAAGCGAAGCCCCCAATGTTTGGTATACCTAAGCAGTTGAGTCCCGCCAAGGCCTCGATGGGTCTTGATGATCCGTGCTGACTGCCACCTCAGCAAAGGATAGCTTCGTCGATGAATGGCCTGCCTTCATGAGTGGTTAGTATTAGTAGATGCGAGGAGCATAGTTAGTAGATGTTAGGAGCATTATTAGTTTTGCCTATTAAATATATATATATATATTAGATGTGGAGATACCTTCGCAGCCTGAGCATTTGGTTGGAATTTGGTAGCTCCATGTAGCTCCTTAGCCGCTACAAGGCTAGCACTTCCCTAGCTCCGACTCCCAACAGCTAAAGTCCAAGATATTCGTCCCACTTGAGATGGCTAAGTGGGCGCAGGCACACCACGGCACGTCATGGAAAGTTCCGCGGTTTGGGGTGTGGCAATATGAACTGAACATGTACAATATGTGATCATACGCGTACAAATAGCAATATATTGCAAATGAACATATTATCGCTGGCGGAGGTTCTTGTCCAAAAGCTAACAAGCGAATTCTTCCAATCCTATTTAATTCAGGATTGGTTCTACCGCTCCGTAGAGTTTTCCCTGTTAGATTGAAATATCTAATCGATTCATCCCAATAGCCGACTCCTATGAGCAGTGGAGAATGAAAGCGCGAGGGCATAGCCATCACAGCAACCATTTCAGAGCCAGATTTTCACAGCAACCATTCCAACATCATTGACTCATCCTTCCACCCTCATCATTGTAAACATGCCTACCAGCCGACCATGACAATCATGGCAATTCCCCAGCCATGGTACCCTCCAGTAATACAATCCAAGTTGAGGCTCTGGGTGGTACATCCTTTTGGAAATTAACCAATGTTCCAGTTATCTAGATAGTAGGTAACCAAGGAACCCCAAGTAGCGACTGTGACCTATTGTATAGGGAAGTGGAAGGGTAGGGCAATGTTAATAGACACGCATTCTCAGCACAGAGGCAACGAAAACGTGACATCGTGGGACCAACACCTGAGCAAAAACTAACAATGGAGAATCACACAAGTCATCATTAAAACACATGAGCACTGCTTCATTTGGATGAGGATTTTTTATCCAGCGGTCACCAATTCACGAAATATTTTCGGGTCAACCATGAGCAGCATCCCCAAGCATCGCATGATCATGGCCAGCACGCTTCAGCATAGCTGGCATCAACACCGAGGCGCCATCAATGGCACAGGAGCCTCGTATTTGCCGTCGATTTCCAGGTGCCCACCTGCAGTCCATGTTTCTCCGCAGCTTTGTCAGTGGGAGCTGCTGTGCCAAGTGACGCCGGAACCTCCCAATTGGCACCCGGCAGACTCATCTTCCCAAGGTTCCAGCTGTTTTCAATGTTGAATGCTGGGTACCCATCCTCCATGAACGCCTCTAATTAAGTTGTGGACCCTGGTTGCTAAGATGGATAGTAGTGGAACACTCACTTATGGTGAGAATGACTAAGGAACGTAAGGCCTCACACTGGGCCAAGTTGGTATGGATCCAACACCCAACAAAGCTTCTCAATGAACGTAAGCTTAATGCTGAATAATGGTTAGTAATGGTTGTTGGTCTTTGCAAATGAGTGCCGCCGGGAGGCGATGATGTGTGTCGGATACTGGCTGCTAATAGTGGTCAATGATCTTTTATGATGCTTATTCCTTGATACATGATGACGGCTTTAACATTAACAATAGTTCTTACTGTTAACATTCACAACAGTTCCTAGATATTGAATGCTTAGTCATTGATGGTCAATCCTACCCGGTCCTACCCATTATATACATGCCCTTACTGCAACGATCCCCCCCACATCCCACCAAGCTTTCAGCGGAAAGGAAATCTTGCTGCAGCCCAAGTTGCTTCCTTGCCCGCGGATCCTCACTTTGGCGTCCGTCGCTTCCCAGATCCGCTTGGTATGGCAACCTTGGCACAACCAATGTGAGTGTTTCTCAAGCCATAGGGGTACCCCCAAATCATCCAGTTTCTTAACAGTTTGCGGTAAGAGAGGAGCCATTTTTGGGCCCGCCGGGAAGGAGACATGATGGTCCTCATCTTTGCCGGTTCCCTACAACTTTATGACAACTTGCAGACAATATCTTAAGCATAGGGTGAGAGCATTGCATTAGTCCTTTTCGGATGATACTCAAGACAAATTTGTAGACCACAAAAGAAAGAGTGCTGGACGCTGTCGGTCCCCCTTTTTTCACTGTTTTAGCTATTTTTCATTAAAATTACAATGTTGTAGACATATTTCCAGACAGTTGTCTGAACATCATTGTAAGGATTGACGAAGATTTCAGCAGGCAAATTTAACACAATATGTTCTTCATTTTCATTATTGTATATGTTTGATTTTTAAAAAATACGTAATGACACTATGCAAATAAAATTAGATATATTCAAATTCAAACGACGTAATGGTTTCCCAGGTGGTGCCAATCCTATTCTTATGTATTGTTGCAAAATCTAATCTTTGCCTTGCTTCCATGGTACCCCATACTGTCGGTCTGCTTTCCTCATATAATATGCATTTCCTATGGAGTTGTTTTCTGTTTCCCCTTGCCGCATTCCCACAATACTCCTATGCTTCCCACCTAGGATATGTATATGTTTTTCCTTTATTGCATTCCAAAAAAATCCGTTGCTTTTCACCTAGTATATGTGCATGTTTTCCATGTCGTTTATGTAACTACATTAAATGAGGTTCCGTCGTTTTGGCATACTATGTCTATGCCCTTCCTAAGTGATCTTTATGCATTACCCTTTGTTGTTTCAATACTATCACTACATTCTATTCTGGTTCTCTATGACCTGCCCCTCCCCCAACAAAAAGATGTTGTTATGGCTTCCCATGCTATTACTTTTACCATCCCCTACATGGGGGTTTTGGCTCAATTCATGCTATCTCTATGTCCTTTCAGAAGGTTTCCATTACATCCTAGATGATCCTTGTGGTTTCCTCCAAGTATGGCAAATCTCTTCCTGTACTACTCCATGGTATTTTTGTAACCTTTCCCATCCTTCATTCTCAGTGCATACCATATTGTTTCTTTGCTTTCCCTATATTGTGCTAATCTTTCTCCATGGTTTGATAGTATTCTTATCACGTCTTCTCATTTTCCATGCTATGTGTATGTTCTCCACCCAAGGTTTCAATTGCTTACATGCCATTCATTTGCTTGAGCAAGCACTTTTCCATGACTTTTCTTTATCTTACTATACATATGCTCTCCCCAAAAGACAGTCTGATATCACTTCTTCTTGCTCTTGTAGTCTCGCCACATTCTGTTCCTGGTTTCCCATTCTATCATTGTTGTAGTACCCTGCATGTGTTTTTTCTGTCTCAAATCATGTTTTTTTCTGTCTCAAATCATGTTATCCTTATCTTTTTGAGGAGGCTGGCTTTGGCATCCTGGACTGTTTTATTGGCTTCCCCCAACTAGTGCAAACTTCTGCCCACTCAATTCCAATGGAGTTGTTATAATTTATATGTGTTCCCGTGGCCACATTTCCAGCAATACTCCTATGTTTTCCACCTAGGATGTGTGCTTTTTTCCAAGGTTTAAGCATGCTATGTCTAAGGCCCTCCCTAAATTTCTTTTTAAGGATTGCCCATTGTTCCGTTTGTGCTCTCTGCACTTTCCATTCTAATGATCTACAACTTGCCTCCCAAAAAAAAGAAACAAATCCTCCTGCTATTACATTGTGGCATCCCGATTTTTGTCTCATGCTAGCCCTAAGTTCTTTCAGAAAGCATTCCATGGTATCCCATTAGGGGCCAACCTCTCCCCATGATGGTCTTGCTGTATATTTTCAACTATCTTCATTTCCCATGCCATTCCTATGCTGCCTCATTGTAAACATAAAGCAATATGTTTTGTTTCTGAGTGCTTTATGTGTAAATAGTTGCCATGAGATCTTTATAATTTACCCATATCATTATTATAGTCGCCCATAGGACTTCTCAGTATTTTTTCCCATAGCACCCCTAGATACTTTTTATTCTAGAACGTTTGAGATTGTTTCTCTCAACAAAGCATATTTTTTGAGTCTAGTTTATTTTCTGGCAAAAATGGTGGGAATGTAAACACAAATTGGGACCAAACAGGATTGAATAATCACAGATCTACAGATGAGTAAAAAACCATGTCAAAGAACATTTGGTCTGTGTGTTTACAACAAAAAAGCCGGCAAAAAAACAAAAGAAACAAAATAAAGAACATTTTTTATTTATGATTACTTTTTGGAACATTTTTTGTTGCCCAGGGTCTGTTTTGTTCAAGGTATACTGGGTGAAATTTTCATGACAGAAGGTTTTTTGGAAGAAGTGTGTGTAGATTGCATTTTTAGAAGGTAACTGTTTATGCACAAGGTTGGGATGGGGAGGATGTACATGGACTTTCTTGTTCTTTGGCTGCAAATTCCAGGTGACATTTAACCCTTAAGTGGTTGGGTTTGGGCCTGGGTCCATGCCTTCTCCTGGGGGAGGGGGGGGGGCACCGAAAGAAAAAAAAAGTTGTTTTTTTTTTTTTTGTTTTTTTTCGGTGCGTTTTTTGTTTTAGTTTCAGCCAGTACCTTAGTTCTGAGTCCTGGTCCTGTGCAGCTGGAGGGAAGGCAGTGGGCGCTGCCTACTGGGTTAGTCACAAGTATGGGGATAAACCCTATTGGAATATTCCATACTAAAAATATTAATGGCACCATGCATCATGTATAACAGGAGGTGTCGAAATGGGGGGACCGAGAGCGTCCCTTTCTGAAAAGAAATTGATATAAATAATCACAGCAAGTTGTCCCCAAATGAACCTTTTCACATGGGTCTTGCCGTGCAATCTCTATCTTCTGTCCAAACATGGCACGTCAAGTATTTCTCCACATTTCTCCAGCACCTTGTCATGTTGGATTGTGGCACCATGATCATGATGAAACAGTTTATTGGCCAGCTTACTCACCATCATAACTTTCAACAAAATGGCTCTCAAGTCATAGGGCTACCCCCAGTTATCATCCCATATCAGTCATGCAATAAAAATTGATAAACCATGACTTTATGATCCCAGTACTGTGCTGCGCCATTCCCCAGTAATACTCCCAGCTATCATGACTTTGGGGGTCCCTATTATGATGAAACAGCTTATCAACTATAGGAACCAGCTTATTTACCAGTTGCCAGTCCCTATTCTGATTAAACAGCTTATCATGATAGGGATACTACCTAATGATCATAACTGGTTTAATAGGAAACTGGTAAATAAGCTGGTAAACAGTTACCAGCTGATGATTAATAATCCCAGCTTACTAACCAGTTACCAGCTTCCCAACCATCAGAACTCGACCATTCCTAGCCCAGGCACCACTTCGTCCGATCAAGGCGGGGACCAGATCAAAGCTACGACCAGATGGGCCTTCAACCTTCATGTGGAGGTAGATGTGAACCTGGTGGCGAAGCTGGGAAGTTGGTTGGTTACCGAAGTTGGTCCACTTGGAAAATATCGAGTTAACGAACGTTAACGACATCGTTGAAAATAACTTGATGATAACTGGGATTTTATAGTAATAAGGTCCTAAGGTCAATAAATTTCTTACATCAAAACAAGAAACACTTGTTTTCATCAGCACTTTGTGGAGCCTGGGTCGCTGAAAGTTCTAGAGGTGAACCTCCAGCGCTAACCTGCTGGGTGTCCCAGGCATCCGCTGATCCCCAAGGCACCAACCATCACAACTTGCCGCCTTCGTCGCAGCCAAGTGACCCAGAGTCGCAGTCGCCTCGTGCCATTCCTCTTGCGATTCGATGTCGCGTCCGAGTCGGTGGCCAGGAGGCTGGCCCTGGCCAGGGCCTGGCGCATGGCAAGGAACCAACCAGTTGCATGAAGCCAACCAAAATGTCCACCCTGAATTGAATCTCATGGAATTATACATTGAAACAAAACACTAGTCATCAATTCATCATCAATTATTCACAATAACTAACCTGTGCCAAATACTCCATTGGATTGTGATGTATTTATTGGCATTTGCTTGCAAAGTGACCCAAATGCAGGTAAAATATACCAATGTATGGAGCCTGTGGGACTTATTCATTAACACTACATCCATGAATCATGGATGGTAAGTTGATCCGTTACGTCCATTAATTCATGCCATCCACTACGTCCGCTAATTCATTACATCCATTACATCCATTAGCATCACATGTGTGATTAATTCACTGCCATTGTGCATTGACTATGCATTACATCCATCATATGGTGGTTTCTCAAAATAGGGGACCCTCCAAATCATCCTTCATGTTAACGAGTTATAGTCACACATCATCCACTTCGGGGGTTCCGTATATTGAGAAACTGTGCATTAGCCGGCGGTTTCTGGAAATAGGGGTACCCCCAAATCATCCCATATGAATCATTGTTTATTGATAAACCAACCATTTTGGGGGTTCCCTACGGTTTGAGAAACCACCATATAGAATCACAGGTTGCATTTTGGGGCTTCTTTATTTCAAGAATAGAACCATTGCTCATTGATAAACATCATCTTTCACATTGACCATGTAATAAGGTTTATTTCACATAAACCATCATCTAAAGCTTTATTCTCAAGAATAGAACCATTATTTCACATAAACCAACCATTCTTAGGGTCCCCGGGTTCCCTATAGCTTAAGAACCCACAACTGCGGAACCTCCGAGCAGTGCGTTCCCACCTCTTTTGGGGACGGACCGATGGCCGGGCTTACCTCAGGTCATGGTAGGCCATGGTGAAGGAGGGTGCTACGTACCATGTCAACGGCCATCGAAAGGTGCGCTATGAGGTTAAGTAATCATGATTAATTAACAATGATTAGTTGAACCTTCAACTAACAATGGTTAACATTTGAAACTGTTAGTGGTTGGCCAGTCAATACTTGATGAGTCCATGCTAATACTGGTTGAATGAAGTGTTTTGATAATAGTGCAAAGCCAGTACTGGTTCACAGAGGATGCTCAATAGTTGACGAATGGTCGATTGGTTCATGCTGGATAGCCAACGATATTCACAGCCAGGTTTTGCCAATCATCAATGACATTGTAATACTTTTGCTGTCAGTGCGCCGAAGATTAACAATCAGCCATTTACATTGAGGATGGTTTATAGCCAATGATGTTTTGCCTAATCAAATGGTGACAATTGTGAATGGTTTTGCCAGCTACTCTCCGGTAAAATAACGTGGAAATGGATGACAAAAAAATTGTTTGCTAACGTAGCAACCACGGAGCCAGAAAACAGCCACTTACACTAACATGTCAGAGGTACACAGTGTTGAGAACAAACTAACATAGATACCTTGAATCTTGTCTATATCAACCTCAAATTTAGCACTGGTCACTAACATGGATATTGCATTTTCTGAAATGCCTAACATGGCAACCGAACTGGGGATTTGATGTAACGTTGCAACATTGCAACTTGTCCAAATTTCCTGGATGATCTTGGACTGGATTGCCATGTTGCATTGGCACGATGCCTTCAAAGACCCCTAACATAGCAATTGGCGAGAGTCTCCTCCATTTCCGTGTTAGCACACCCTCCAAAGAATTGGCTCAATCAGTTAGGGTGGATGAAATGTATGCGACCGTAGCGAAACCAACACATGAGAGGGTTGGCACTCCACATCTCCCTTGACCCGCTAACCTGGAAATGGAACCACTACATATATGGGTTTGCCCACAAAGGTGGTGATCTCCGTACCTCCAACTAATGGTCTTTATTGGATGGTTAGTAAATACAACAAGTTATGAATAACACCCAAAAATAGTTGACAAGCCGGTTTCAGGTTAGCAAACGAACCTTCCCAACCAACTAACCGGTGGTAACTAACCTATCCAACCTGACCAAACCAACCACTTGTACAGTACGCCCCCGAACCAACTCACGATCCAAGGCACCTCGGGATCCAAGGCATAGGATTGCCATGATAGCGAACCATGGCACCCTTTCACAAAGAAATTCGAACAAACCTTTTTCCCTCGGTGAACACCAATATTGGTATGTGCTTTCCATGTTAGGGCACAATGGGGGTGACCAGATGTGGGACTCGACAGCCGACCGTACCGTACCTCATTCTTGGCAGCTAATTTTCACGGATTTTCTGAAATTCTTGCAGATTTCGGAACTCGCATTGCATTCTGGTGATGCTAATGCTTTGTGGTGGTTTCTTGTCCAACTGCGTGTCATTACCAATTTATTTGCGATATTACAACAAGATAGTTTTTTTTTTGCACAGGCTTAACATGGAAACAATGTGTAGTCCAATGG
>VSDK01020255.1:230503-261669 GCA_009767595.1 Symbiodinium kawagutii | reverse complement strand
GATGAAATACACATATGGGGAGGCTTCCCATGTGTTGATCTGAGCCGAGTACGACATGGGCGGAAGAACTTAGCAGGACCTAAAAGCTCACTGCTGCATGAGGGATGGAGGATCTGCAAAGAAGTGCGAGGCCGATACCATGACAAGCAGGTACACCATGTCCTTGAAAATGTGTCCAGCATGGACATCAGTGCCCGTGACGAAATCAGTGGCATTGTAGGAGGAGTTCCATTCAAACTTGATCCTCGAGCCCAAGTGCCCATGTCACGACCACGCTTCTGCTGGACTGACGTGATTTTTGTGGAGGTGGAAGGAGTTAAGCTGCAACCGAAAGATGGCTATGTGGAGATGAATGTAGAAGGAACATGGCCAGCCCCTGAGGATTGGTTGGACCCAAATTCATTTCAGAATGATGAGGCTGCCATCTACCCCACATTCATGAAGTCCATCCCTCGAGCACAACCACCACCAGCACCGGCCGGAGTACATCGATGCGATCAAAGTACCTTGGAACGATGGGAATCTGACAGCTTCAGGTTCCCCTCTTATCAATATAAGGAAGGATATTTGATTTGGGATGATAACATTGAAAGCTTTAGACTTCTCTCACCGGAGGAACGTGAGAAACTTATGGGCTTTGGACCTTCCCACACGGTACCATGTTTTTCAGCTTCAAAAGCCAAACAGGGGCCAACTGCGTATCGTGATGAACGTCTTTCACTGTTGGGTGACTCTTTTTCTTGCAGTTCCTTCATGGTTATCGCTGCTTATCTGGTACAGAAATGGGTTGGTCGGCCACAAATTCCTATTTTGAACAATCGACTTGGGCTTCCCCCCGGCATGTCCCTGCACCCGATGCTGACTTGGCCTATGGGTGAGCTAACTTTGTGCAACACAAGTCGTCGGTACACGGTGAGAGATGTTAACAAATTTCTGGCTTGCCGCACAAACCATACAGGATCAGATGTTCGGATTGCCACGGGGGAGCTGATGAATGCAAAGCTAGGGACCCGGCAAAGCATCCCCAGTAACCTTTTTAACTGGGAACTGGCGTTTAAAGTTCGTTGGAAATTGGAGGAACACATCAACCCGTTGGAGTTGAGAGCTATTTTGCTTAGTATTCTTTGGAAGGCCCGGAGAGAAGCTATTTTTGAGAAACGAATTTTCCACTTAACCGACTCATACGTTTGCCAATCAATCCTCACAAAAGGTAGAACGAGTAGTCTCATGCTGCGGCCGTTGGTTCGAAGACTGAATGCAGTCCTACTGGGCGCTTTCGCTCAGCTGTACATGGGTCACGTTGACTCCCTGGACAATCCTACAGATGAGGCGTCCAGATACTAGCACTTTGAGAGAGCAGCGAAAAGCACGCAGAGGAACGCTGTGCCTGGAGGATCGCGGCATAGCTCCCAGTACCCGAATTAGATATTTTACCGCTGTGCGTAAAGTTCTTCCTTTGCTGGAAAAGCACTCCAAAGATGAGGATGAGGTACTTAGCATTTGGATTGAAGAGGCCTACCTAGAAGGAGAGGCCATCACGCAGATCTCCGACACTTTGTCGGGATTACACCATTTTGCGCCCCACCTGAAGGGGCATCTCAGCAAGAGCTGGAGACTGTTTCGCCTTTGGAGACGGATCGAAAAAC
This sequence comes from Symbiodinium kawagutii, assembly GCA_009767595.1. Taxonomy (NCBI): domain Eukaryota; class Dinophyceae; order Suessiales; family Symbiodiniaceae; genus Symbiodinium; species Symbiodinium kawagutii. Next base: position 260,023 of record VSDK01020255.1, on the reverse strand, counting down.
CGTCACAGGCACCCCCACTCCCAATGTCCTTTACAGCAGCATTGGTTAGCAGAGCTTTAGAGGTTGACCAACTGGACATGGCAGTGGGAATAGCTCTGGGATTTTGGGGCATGCTGAGGACAGGAGAGTTGCTGTCCCTTTATCCCTTCCAGGTGCTCTTAGGGCGAGAGAATGCTATCATACAATTGGGCGCCACAAAGAGTGGACTGAGGCGCAACCAGGATGAGAATGTTATCATTGAGCATCCAGCTACCTTACTCCTCTTGGATACCTGGCTCGCAATCCGGAAGAGTGACAACACTCTTTATGCCCCTTTATTCTGTGGAGGCTCACCTTATTTCAGAGAAAATTTCAAGAGGCTGCTTGGTTACTTCAACCTCAGCGGCACTTTTAGGCCCTACAGTCTGCGTCGTGGAGGTGCCACGCATGACTTCAGAGGCCACGGACAGATGGAAAGAACATTAATTAGAGGAAGGTGGGCCTCAAATGTTGCTGCCCGCCAATATATCCAAGAAGGACTCAGCGTGCTGGCTACACTGAGGATCTCTGACCAACAAGCTCGACTCCTGCAACAATATGCCTCGACTTTCTAGCGCCCTTCGGTCAGGCATGGGGTCGTGGAAAGGCAGAGGATGAGCCTGCCAAGATGGCTCATCGATGCATGGAAGAATTTCTTGAAGAGAAATGGACCTGCCAGATGGTCCGAATTTTCACGAAAGGGTCATATGACCGAAAATGCCAAAGGGTGTGATGCTGGAAACAAGCATCACACAAAAACCTTCAGAACCTGGCACAAGGAAAAGAGTGGCTGCGAACACATTGGAGTCTTCTTGGGGAACCCAAGTGAGAACCTTTGTGTGAGTAACGAATGTACTTGGGCCACTGCTGTCTAGGATCAAGCTGGGGCCCACCCGGCCACACCCGGATGAGCCTGCCAAGATGGCTCATCGATGCATGGAAGAATTTCTTTAAGAGAAATGGACCTGCCAGATGGTCCGAATTTTCACGAAAGGGTCATATGACCGAAAATGCCAAAGGGTGTGATGCTGGAAACAAGCATCACACAAAAACCTTCAGAACCTGGCACAAGGAAAAGAGTGGCTGCGAACACAATATATATATATATATATATCCAGTGTTTAGCTGCTATATCGGCCATATGCCATGTTACTAGCTATATCACTATATCTTCAAACACATTGTTCTACAAGATACATCGGCCATATCCCATATTTTCCTTGCTATATCCCATGGTTGTCAGCTATATTTTTCTAGCTACATCTGTCTCAGGCTCTGGAATCAGTTCGAAAATTCGCTGCGGGCTGAGGACAGAACCCCATCCACCAGTAGCGGCAGTCCCTTGAGTACAGCATCCAGCAGCCCCAAAAGTGAGAGCAGCGAGTCTTGGTGTGAGGGTGGCAGATGGGGTGCTTCAGAAACTTGGGGCAAAGTTCATAGTAAAAGTACCACCGCATGAGATGAGCTGTCTCAAACACCCCGCTGTTGAAGTACCCCGCGGGTCGTGCAAGGATCGTGGTGGGGAACCAGCAAAAACATGTCGTTTAAGGAGACAACCGGCCATTTGTGGGAACAAGTTTGAGCCTTTTCCATGTGGCTGTGGGTCAGTTCACCCTGTAACCCTGGTTCCAGCATCATCAACCAGCTTGTTTTCCCTATGAAATTGTTGGTGAGCTTATCACCCATGAAATTGCTGGGTCAAAGCCTTAACCCATTGCCATGTGCCGGTCGTTCACATTCCCAACTCGCCCAGGATCGATCCAAAGTGAAAATACTGGTCTTGGCCCCTGGCTTTTCGCAGAGCCAGCACACCGCCGGCATCGTATCTCTGATGGCGCAGGCCTGAAAGGGTGGGAAGATTAGGAGATGATGCGCATGTGATTGCAATTCAGTCACTGGAGGCAGTAGGTTCCAAAGCGGGTATGGAGCAAAGGGGAGCAATCTGGAGCATAATACAATTGAAATGACTAGCTATATGATTAATTAGTTCATCACACGTACAACATAAGCATCTAGCCAACACTTGAGCCTCTCTCGGTGGTGGATTCAGCATTGAGATGATGCTCAGCAATTCCAACGAACTGATCCAGTACGAGCCTGACTGGTTGGTTACAATCTAGAACCAGATCTAGCCGCTTAGCCAGCAACGATTGCTTCAAAACCTACTAAGTGGTTGGTGAGTGGTTAAGAAAGGTTACCAACAAGAAATCTTTTTGCTTGGTGGTGTCAAGCGTGTGCTGATTTCAAAGCGGACAATGAAACAGTTCGCTTCAACTACCAAATAGTTGAGATTCGGTTCTGCAGTTACTGATTTTGATGATGAATTTGGCATACTCTAAGTTCTATACACCTGATGCAAACGGAGCTCACTACATCTGATTTGTCAAATTGGTTTGACATTTAGATGCAATGGACATATGCATATATACATTCTATGAGCATATGCATTCACAAACAACCAGTTCTGACTGGTACCACGTTGTATGTAGACAGGCAAATTGTGACTGCTGAAAAATGCCGCAACAGCATAGCAGGATAGTTCCTTTTGATTATCATCTTCATAGTCGGCAATAAAGTTGGCAAGACATTCCTATGCCAGTTCATAGTTCCTTTAAGTTTATCTTCAGCCAATTCTGCTCCACTATGATCATCACGGTCATCATGTTTTCCCTGCTGCCATCGCGGTTGGGTTTTGACACAGGCGGGCTTTCAACTTCAGTGGTATGAAGGCTTGCCAGAGTATGCCGATGTGCCAGGGCTGATCTAACGGTCGTGTTGCGGCTGTGCCATGAATGATGCCATGCGGCTGTAAATGACTTATGTATGGATTAAGCCACCAAAAATCCCTGGCTCCATGGGTCAACTCACATCATGTTCAGCCAGCATCCCACAGACCATTCGGTCTGGTTGATTGAATGCAGCCGGAAATTAATGTCCGTCCTGTATTGATGCACAATGTTTCCCTTGCAAAAAAACTATGACTATAACATCCACTTTACACCCTCCTTTACTCTATTGGCTTCCTGCTTGATGATACGTAACATACCTATGTTGATCATATCCCCATAGTTGTTACCAGGTTGCTCATCAGCCACCATGCGCACTAGCAGGTGGTCCTGGTCCCAGAAATCACTGCATGGATGGATCAAATCCTTCCTGGTCAGATGCAAACCTACTTGCGATGTCTAGAGGAGCAACAAGATGTTCCACTGTGTGAAATTCCACCGAACCTTGTCAACCTGCTAGATCTTTGTGGAGCTGTGATCAACCTTGAATGAGGACCTTGATGGTGCTGTTGCTGATGATGATGACGATGATGATGATGATGATGATGATGATGATGATGATGATGATGATGATGATGATGATCATCCAAGCTATCCCAGGGGATCAGTGATTGGTCATGCTGTTGATGTTCTTGTAGTTGTTTCGCGACGTGGTGTGCACCAAAATTATGCTTGTACCTATAGTAAAATGATCCTTGAGGGATGGCAGAGCGGGCAATCTTTTTTAAGATGTCCAGGTGGATCATAAACTTGAGTACCATAACGCATTACAGAGAATAGCTAGTAACCAGCCAATATGGGCATGGTTGATACAAAGACATACTAAGACCATCCATCTTGAGAGGTGGTTAGGTGGGTGACATGCCAAGGGCCAGACTATTCTGTTCATTTCTTGGCACGTTCAGAAGAAGGACAGGGTTTTGACCCAATGCCGATTGGTTTGGAATCACGGCTACCACTGCTTTGGTGCTTGCAATGGCTCAAGTTTCAACCATCCTTAGCCATGATGAAGCGCCTATTCAGTATCCATGAACCAACCCACCCACCCACCAATCAACCACTTAGCCAGCCGGCAAGTGCGACCCTGCCTGCGACCTGAGGAAGGAGTGAGGTTGACCTATCATACAGTTGCGCCCTTCCTGTCGAAGATCCGAGACGAGATCTTGCGGCTGCAGCCGACGGCCGTGCTGTGCATGTCGCAAGGTGGTGCCTACATGGTAGCCTGGCAGCAAGGGGCTCCCACAGGGAATAGGATGATCAGATCCAGCTGGGATGCCCTGTGGTGACCCTGTACCCCTGACTGTGACCCATTCCCATAGCCACGACCAGTCACCTGCCAAGCCGTTGGGGTGTTGAGATACCCCTGTTTTGGATGGTTAATAGTGACCCTGCTCGACATGTCCAGGCGTTCATGATAAGGAAGCATGGCAGATGTTGAGTCCTCCATTCACCGCCCTGGGTGTACTGACTTGGTAGTTGGCCAAGCAATCGAATTCCCTAGAACCTTCCACCGTAACCAGCTGGGGTACACAGTCATACGCCGTTTCCTGAGGCGGCCAAGGTCGGCTGGTTGGTGTTTTTCAAAACATTTTTTGTGTTCCCTAGTATCTAGGGATGCTTGGTTGATTGACTTGTGCATTTTCGTCAGAGGGGTTGAAACCAGCAACCAGCATACCATTTCAAAACATCAGTACAGAGTGGTACCCCCAAGATAGGTTGGCGAATCAGCCATTTAACTGCCACGATGTATCTACCACAACTTCAGTATGGTTGATCATGTGACTGGCAGATGTTTGAAGCAAGAGTCTGAGTCTTTGGAGAAAGTGATGATCCAAAAACATCCAAAAACCTCAGAGACCTGTAAACTCTGTGAAGATTGTTGATGGGAAAATACCAGTTATGTATTTGTAAGAAACTATGGTGGATTAGTGGACAAGAATCACTATCATAGTGGCAAAGCCTTGGGGGACAAACATCAACCTCCAATGATCAAAACGTTGATTTCCCTTGAAACAAAACAAGCCCAGCACCGTGGAAAGACGAGTCACGACCGTCACGAAAACACAGCGCCAAGTGCTGCGAATCCTGGCGGAACGCACAGGTTGGTTTGTGGCAACTGGGCTACTGGAAGGCCTGGTCCAAGTCGATGAGCCTGTGAGCGTCAAAGTTGATGCCGTGCACATGTTTGGTTGTCTCAATAAGTGGTGCTACTCCCCAAGCGACCCCACCACGAGATTGGGAACCCGCGAGATGTTTTAGGCACGAAGTGAAGCATGATGAATGGAAGCATTTGATTGAACACGGAGTTTCAAAATTAGCGGAACCAAACATGCACTCAGTTTTTGTTAGCTTCCACATTTCGATGAATGCCCTTTCGCGAATATGGTGCTTGAGTGCCATTTGGTCACTGTGTAGCGCGTTGCTGAAACTTGCTTGTGATGGGCTTGGCATTCTTGGTAGCGCTGAGTTTGGGTCCCGGACTTCCCCATTCTTCACAAACCATGGAAGATGCTGATGAGAAAGTGGTTTTCCAAAGGGGTTGGTATTTCCATTGTGTTGTAAGAAGTGGAACCCGACTCAACATGACTCACCCAGGTTTATACCCCCCATGGATTTCCCAGAAAAGTCCCAGGAAAGTCGGCGATTTCCAGCCGCCAGGGGCCTAGCATCATGCTCAACGCTCATCCCAGCTTGCCCATGCGCCTGCCTGGCAACACACCCATCGTGCTGGCGCACGGCTCCAATGATGAGGCGCCAAGCTGCTCGGGAAGCTCTTGATTTGTGGGGCGACGTGCAGTTAACGAAAACGGTTGGTTGATCAGCTTGGAAGTAAGGGCTTCATGATGCTTCATGCAGGCTTGGAGATCAACATACCTAAGCCATTCTAAGCCATCCTAAGCCGTCCTAAGCCGTCCCAAGCCTGACGGGTGATGGAGAAGCTGTATGAATCAAAGCCGGACAGGTCGCTGGCTTGGAGACTGCCCGACCAAGCCATTTGAAAATGGCACAGGGTACCCAGGCATCATCATCATCATCATCATCATCATCATCATCATCATCATCATCATCATCATTTTGTTGATGCTGCACATAAACAAGTTTAACGTCAACATCAAGGCGCAAGAGCTGTGGATCCCATCTTTGGTGCTCCTTCTCATAATTTCATTCCTTGCGCCTGGCATTATGTCAGCCGTGGCAAAGTGTCCTGCATTGGGTGATTTTCACCACCTTCAGATGGTTATCAAAGATCGTTGCGGGAGATGGATCATCAAGTTCACAATTTCTTTTCAGTGGGATATTGAACATGTTAAAGAAATCATACTTGGGTAATCACAAATTGACGGTGCTACAGATGAGTAGTTAACGTAGGTTACTGATACCTGATGATGGTTAGCGTTGGTATGGCTGGGTGCTGGGTGCTGGTTTGAACCAACACAGCTGAACACATCATTCAGATGAGGGGACCTCCAGTTAAGCTTTGGTGAAGGACTGCAGATTTTTTTGGTAAGTGACCATGATTGTATGATATTTTGTGATTTGGAGCCACATTGATTGGTATGTAATGTATGATGATATGATATTCAGTTCAGTTTATTCAATTTATGTGTATGTCATGTTTCATTTATCCATTTTAATTTACACACCTGCAGTGCAATATTACACAATTGTGTTTGATACACATACACCCGCAACATTCGTTGAATCCTAAATGGTCGTTGGTCGAGCAATCTGTTCCTTGCCTACACAGGGAAGGCACAGCTAATAACTAGATATGGCTGTGGGTCAATATTAACCAACAATAATGGGGGATATTAACCAACAGTAATAGTCGGAAAACAATGGTTGATGATGGGGAACCAGGGGGACAGGGGTTTTACCCACTGCCATATAATTAACTAGATTTTGCCATCAAAATCATTCAACCAACCCCAAGTGTAAGAAAAGTTCCTGGTTACAAGCTACAGTTTCCTATATGGCTGTGGGTCACCCTGTACCCCTGGTTCCCCTATCATTCACCATTGTTTTCCCACTGTTATTGTTGATTGTTTTCCCCATTATTGTTGGGTAATATTGACCCATAGCCATATAGAAACCAACCCCAAGTGTAAGAAAAGTTCCTATAGTTACAAGCTACAGTTTCCTATAAATTTCCCACCCAAACCAAGCCCAAGTGACCTGCATCGCCACTACGAACATCGCGGCGCCAGGTGTATCTTTGGCGACGCGAAGATCTCGAGGATTTGGCCGCGACAGCTTCGCCGAACAAATGTTCCGGGCACCGACTGAAGACGTGCGCCAGGTGGTGAAATGGTGAATGATGATGGTGAACCAATTGTTATAATGGTAACCAATTGTCATAAGGGTGAACCAATTGTTATGTGAAATGGTGAATCATAATTGCTATTATTCTCATAATTGATGGTGAATGGTTGAAATAATGGTGAACCGTCAACAATTGTTATATGAATGGTTGATATAGATGGCTAAGAATGGTCAATAACGGCTGATAATGGTTGATAGAAAGCAAATAGTATAGGGATAATACTGGGTAATAATGGCTACTAGATGTTAATTTTAGGGACAATAATGGCTAAGAATGGCGAGCAATGGTAGATAGATGGCTAGTAATGGTTAACAACAGGAGATGATAATCAAGAAAAACCACCAACCACATCTTCATCGTGGTTAAAGATCACTGACAACCAATTACAACATATTACAACCACTATAACCGACATTAATGGACCATGAATCATGAAACCACTATATCATAATCATAAGCGTTGAAGGACGGACTGCAGAGCCTATGAAGGTTGGTTTCACAACAGTGGGGCTGAAACGATGGTTAAACGGTTGTCACAAGACGCTGGTACATTGCCACACATGTCAGTGCAAAATAGTGCAAGCAAATAGACTGAATCTTCGCCTGAGAGTCTCTAGAACCACTCAACCCTTAAGGGACCAGGTGGTCAGTTTGACAATCAAGACCTTCAGAATATGGCTGGAGCCTCACCTGGTGAATGATGCCTTTTAGTGATCCTTTAACCTGCATTCAACTGCTCTTTTTGGTACCTTGTTTTCAAATGTTTTCAATATCATAATGCACTTATAGTTATACAGATAGTTTCATGTGTGTGTGTGTTTTTTAAATCATCATATCCAACAAGTACGTAGATGAAAATAACACATGATTTGTTGATCATTTGGGAGGACTCAGAATCCCAGGAGTCGGTTTTCCAATCAAAATCATGTGGTGAGTCAGCAAGAGCCACAGCCCCAAGGCTTCCTGTACTACACCTCCAACAGTGGATATTTGGCCTCCGGCTCGCTGACACGCCTGGGTGACCGCCATGCGATGCAGTCCATCGTTGCCAACGATTGCGCCTGGGTGGCACATGGCACTGCAGGTTGATCGGTTTTATTGTTTGGGGATAAGCCTCACCTGGATGTTCTGATGGTTACATGGCACTGTTTTATTGTTTGGGGATTAATGGTTATCATAAGATGAGACTGGGTTGATCCTGGGGAATAAGCAGCACTCAGCAGTGATTGGTTTGCACATAGTTTCCATGCACCTTTATAGCTAGGTTCGCTATGCAGGACGGGCATGGTCATTGAAACTGCTGTGTTTGCCAGGTGTCGTTGCTACAGCCGTCAGGCAGCCGATAGACGTGTCATGACGTGTCCAAGTGTAGCACTGTGAGATATTAACATATATTAACCATCGTCAAAGCATATCTTGTGGTCTCATGTTTACGAATACATACCTGGGTTTCAAACTCCAACATCCATTTCTTCAAGTGTTGCTGTTTGGGTGACGCTTCAAACATCTCAGTTTTGTCAAAGCGATCCACAGCGGGTGATTTTTGTAGTCAACGTTGCCATAGTCATTGTTTCTACAGCATGTTTGGTCTTCATCGTCGACATACTTGGTCGAGTCTCCATATCCTACAGTGTCCCTGTATGGTTGGTGTCAGTCAGAAAGACATCATCATTGTGGAGAACCCATCATACTTGGCGACACGAGGTGTACATAAAGGTGGATTGCAGCAGAATTGTGCAACCATAATGTTGTTCAGTATTCAGCCGGTTAAGATCTTTCGTTCCATTGTGTTATGCAAAATGTATCATGACAATTCATGACAAACATAGTGTGTGTGTGTGCACACGTGAGCACCTATCTACAGTTGTGCAAACCAGTAGCCTCCAAAACCACAACGTTCATGGGTCATAACCGTATTTTGGAGGCTAAAAACCTAGCTTTTTGGTGGTTATGGGGTCCCATGGAAGACATAGAAATGCCCCATGCGCCATGTCGTGGCCGAGGTTTGCCGCGCTTGGTGGATGCTGCTGTCAGTTCCATGGGCCCAGAGATGTTTATGATCCAAAGCTGGCGTTCCCAACTCGGAGAAGATCGATTGGAAGCACAGCATTGGTTAGGCGACCGGCTGGGACTCAGGAAATCTCGGTGGTTTCTCAAGCCAGTTTGGGAACCCCCAAAAATGGATTGTTTAGTACTATAATTGGTTTTAAAAAAGCAGGATGATTTGGGGTGTCCCGTATTTTGAGAAACATCCAGGTGAAGCTTGGGATGATGATTGCTTCAGCTAAAGTGGAGCTAAGGAGCATAGGCAATTCCCCAAACTACTGATGAGCTTTACATGCGCATATGACACATGTTTGAAGCCTTTTTATCACTTTGAATCAAGATTCCAAACGAGGTAAATTGATTGAGAATTAAATTGACAACCTAATGGAAATAACACATTGCATGTTTGATGATTTTGTCTTTGAAACAAAGCCATTGCCCTTGGATGGACATTCGTGAAGTTTCGACGCAGCAATCTGGCAATGGACGTTGTCCAGAGAGAACGGAGGAAAGGTTGGAGGGACCCTCCCAAGGTGATACACGGAAGGCATGGAGGTAGGTGGATGGTGATACACCGTGAGAGCAAAACTAGATGCGTGAATGGATAGGACATTGGAAGTGGAGCGATGATGCTGCTATTGCAGACATGTCCGAACCAAGAGGTGGACAAGAAATCTTTAGGTTCTTGGTATTAAGTAGACTAGCAACAGTTAACAGCTGGTGGTGGGTTTGGGCCTTACCAATTGGTGCATAGCTGATGCCGTCACGGCAGTATGATACGATATATTAGCATGTGTTTATGAAAGTGGTTGCTTTGATCCCTGATCTATATCTAGCTTGCTGGTTTGGAATATTTGTGTTTTTCACTAGTAATTATTAACACATGGTTGGTTGATTTGCACATAGTTTTCATGACGGGGTGGTTCAACCACCAACCAGTGAGTCGTTGAAGATTGACCAAAACCCACAGTGGACAGCTGCACAGCTGCAGGCTATTCCTTGGAAAAGCTTCGGAGGTTGTGGTTCTCACCGGGGAAGCAAGGCCGTGATGCTGAGAAGCTCTACCAGGTTCCCAAGAACAGCGAGGACGGGGCGCTGACCATGCCAGGCCATGCCACTCAACCACCACTGCGTGGCTGGTGGAATTCGAATGGTTGGATGATCCAATAGTGAAATGATGGCTAGATAAGAATGAATCATCAACCATTTCTATCCAATATGGTGATGACTAGGCCCAGGCAAGAATGGATCGATTGAGCGGCATTGAGCATTTCAAGAACCATATGACATGATCAAGCATCGTCAATAGTCGTTTGCCATTCGAAACGTTGACCATCATTGAGTGAAACCATTTTCAACCATCTTCAACCATTGCCAACCATTGTTAACCATTGTCAACCATCAACAACTAACCACAATAAGACATCATTCACTTGGGACTTGATGCTGATGGTACGACCAGCTGTGGGGGTGAAACCAGCTGATGATCATAGTGGCACCGGTCATGGGAAGAACGGTACTCCCCACAAGGCTTTCAGATGGTCATACACCTGAGTTCTGGCTGTTTTTCCCAGCATTATGATGCGCTATCATCGCATGTTTGGGTAGTTGCCTGGCAGCCATAGTCGCAATGGGCATCATGATTGTTTGCAGCTGCAAGCGTCAGAGTAATTACCCACAGACTTTCAAATTATATAATATGTGCAACTATAGGAGGTGGAAATGTTGCTTCATGTTCGTCGTCATAACTTTGGCAACAGCCGACTTAACAACCTGGTCAATAACCTACAGAATTAGTCAACAAAATCAATAATAATCGGGTCAACCTAAACTACAATCAATAGCCTGACTAGCAACCTTTTTAGTGTTGCTTGATTATGTGCATTTTTTGTTGCTAAACCTTATATTGAAATATGTGTTGTTTAGAAAGAACAACTCAACTTGATTTATTGAACCACCATTAGTCCATAATATCCATGACAACCGGGTTATCATGGTCAATAACCAGCATTGATATATCATTAGCTTTATAGAGTCATGACATTTTTATTGAACCACCCTTGGTTCACAATATCCATAGAATAACCTGCTTAGTGACCTGTTGATTGGTTCAAGTTCGCTCGTTCGCTGCCTGAGGAGTATCGGAAGGTTGTGACGATTTTCAGGTCTGAGCCGCCTCAGGCCCCTGCCTACATGTCCCTCGGCGCACGCGCAAGTCCCCTCGACCCTGGCTACGGCCTCAGGCAGATCGAACTGGGAAGTAGAAGTGGGATGAAGTGCGATCCCAAGCCATAAGGGACCCAAACACTGGGGAGCCATAGTGGATCCCCAAGGGCCCATGTCATTGGGGCATTGGGGATCCATGTATTTATTTATATGTATGGGAGGTTCTCAAGCCATAGGGGACCCACAAGTGCTTGGTTTGTTATTGTTTAATACCATAAATGATTAATATTGGATGGAGATCGAGGACCCCCCAGTTCTAGATGATTAGGGGGTACCCCTATTTTGAGAAACCACCTTGGGATACCCATCAGGCTGGAACATCTCAGTCATTTGTGGATGATTCACCATGATTGGTGGTGATTCTCCAGACAAGTTTACCTGGTGGTTGACAGCGAAGTGAGCTTCATTCCTTATGTTGTTTAAGTTTGAGGATCATGTACATCATGTGGTCAATGCAAAGTGACAACGATGAAACACGTATTTTGCTTTGATCGCGTCATTGACAGTTTGCTTGGGTGCTCAATGGTGCACATAATCAGTTCAGTTCAGATACCAATTTGTCATCAGAGTGGCTACAACATGTAAAACAGTTTTGGGTATACACGGTAATCCAATGCATTTGCAATCTTATGGGTTTTACTACAACTACAATCAACTATACATACCTAAAGCTTGTGATTGGGTTGATTCATAATCCAAAGTGTATACTATGCAAGCTGGTGGGCCTATTGACCCAAGCAACCTCATAGCCCACCAGCAATGCACAATTCTCGTGGCGTCGCAAAGACCGCTACAAGCTGCTGGTGAACATCCTGAATCCCAAGTCCTCGCTCTTGACAGGATCCAGCAGCCGTAGAGGCAAGGTACCCCAAATTAGTATGAAGAGATATGAAGAGCATGTGCTGTGTATTCGATACAATGTACACTCATGTAGCACATCATTAACAATTTAACAGTGTTAATTAACTTTCAACAAATACATGATCATGACTAGAAAAACCGAGCTCTTGGAACAAAAATAGTGCAATACTGTTCTTGGAACTGGATGTATTCATGATGATTGAATATGATAGGTCATAGACCAAAGCCAAGTGCTTGGAATAGAACCGACAAATAATTCTTAGATTATATTCTATAAATCGATACAAATGGATTCTGGGAATCCACCGCCACTTTCCAAGCGAGATGATTCTCAGGTTGTCTTCGCAGACAAGCTGGGAAAGGCTGCCCATCTACAAAATTGAGCGCGTGGAGAATGGATGCCAGATGGATGCTTGGTGATCGAAACAGATTCATTCACTGCAATCTGGTGAATTCTTCGAATGATCGGAGTTTCAAAAGCAATATCGATTTCCAACACCCACAGAAGCATTTACCACTGCCTCTCAGATTTGCTGTGCCGATAAATCATGAACAATCATAATGGACCGTTGTAGCCATTGCTACGACTTTATCATCGACCACGATTCTGTGCAGATGCCATGATACCCAGGCTGTGTGTTGCCTTTGCTGGGTGATCCCATGGAATCATCCAAGCACATGCGTCCACCATGGCAAGGTCTCCCAGTCTTCCGGGGGTCCGGCATAACTCGTCCAGTGCCATGCCCCTCCCGTTGATGGCAGCACTCGGGGACCCAGGAGTGCAGTGCGATACCGTACAGAGATGGTCCCTTGGTGAGGCACCCGATGGCTTAGCAGCGGCCGTGGGTCAAAGTCGTGGAACCTGACCATAGGCCATAGGACAGCGATCAGCACTATATGGCTTTTGGTGGTTAGGAATGATTAATAATGCCATGGTTGATAATGGTTAAATTATAATGCCATGGTTGATAATGGTTAATTAATATTTATTAACCAGCCATAGTGGTACACCGATCTTTTTCATATCAGCGATGTATGGTTTGTTATGACCCACCGGCTGCAAAAGATTTGAGTGTGAGTGTTTGTAGCAGTGTAGCAACGGATGTTTCAGATATGATATGTTGATACAACGCACCGGCTGTCACATGTGTTGTTTTCAGCGTAGCCAACGAGACATGTCAAGCTCATTTCCATGCGAGCAGCTCATCGCATTTCCTAAACCTATAGTGGTAGATGACTTACAGATCACGAATTATGCTTCTCACCAATCCAAGGAAGGATGAAGATACCCCAGGATTGGTGGTTTGCCATGATCCATTTGTTGGTTGATCAGCCATTCTGATTGATATTTCCATTTTGTGGTTTCTGGTTCCTAGCCAACAGTAATGACAAATCATGACAAATCCAACTGAAGATGATCAGTTTGGATGAGTCGTCCAAGGTAACTACGTCTCACCATCATCCAAACCATCCCTGTCACCAGCGAATATCCAGCCTATCCCTGGCAGTGGCCAAATCTCAAAATCTCTGCTGTGGCTTTGCTTGGTTACTTGCTTGGCTAGTAGTTTGTTGGTTACCTAGGTGGTTTGTTAGCGCTTACAATGAGCTACGTTGTAGTACTTTAGTATACTTTGGTCCGTTTTGACCTGGACAATCCGACTTTACAAGTTCCATCCAGACCAACTACAAGGCATCTCCAGGACCAAAGTCGCATCGCAGGTGAGTTTCAGACATAGTCAATGCTCTTGTTGGGCTGTATCAGCAGAATCACCATTGTCACCCGTCATCCGTCATCCATCATCCATCACCCATCATCCACCACCCATCGTCATCGTCATCATCGTCATCATCATCATCATCATCATCATCATCATCATCATCATCATCATCATCCATAAAGTGGACATGCGTGTTCTTAAGAAAGGTGTGTCAGAACCTTCATGCATGGTGTCTTTCCATGAATGGTGTACACCAAGTCACTGCAAGCAAGCGTTGCAAACAAACGAACCAATCATCTTGTCAGAGAAACTCGTCACATTCTTGTCAGCAATAGTTGGTTCTTCTGTTTCTGAGCCCTTGGTTCATAAATCCTCCATGATCAAATATCAAAGTTGAAGGTGATTCTTGGTCCTATCTATGCTTTCCTGTAGCCACCCCCATGATAGCATCGCACTGCTACCCAACCACCAAGAACTGAGCCAACCAAGGCGTGAAGCAGTCCTTGAAACAGCAGGGCATCGACTTTGACCCCAGCGTGCACAGCGCCTGGGCCTTCCATGGCGCGGATCAGGAGTCCTTGTGCTCCATCCTACGGGAAGCTCAGCTGCGCTGGGGCGCCAGGGCGCCAGGGATGGTGGCGGAGCTACGGCTCAACATGGAGGATGCCCAGCTGGTGGCGGCCGAAATGGCTATGCTGGGATCCAGCCAGGGGTTCGATTAACGGAGGATGGATGGGGTTGTGCTCCCCCCAAGTAACACTCAGCAAAATGCTAAACACGGCGAGTCTACAGATTCCGGGGCCAAACCCAATGTGTAGCTACCAGTATTGATGTTGTTGTTGGTGTTGTTGTTGATGTATGTTGATGTATGTTGATGTATGTCGATGTATGTTGATGTATGTCGATGTATAGAACTGCCTGCAATATACACATGTTCATACAAATGTGCTCGTCATGGGAATGCTGTTCAATCTCAAATCACAATGATGGCTCACATAGACATGGTGAGGGCGGTACCCAAAGTCACCATTGCCGGTGATGGCTGTCCATGTAGTTAGGGTTGTCGATAGGCGAAGCGTACATTGACATGGCATCCATAACCATCTCTTTTTTGATTTGGCTGCAGCAAGGTTCGTCATAAGAAGGTTGCCGATTATATCTTACACCGTAAGAAGGTATTGTTGTGAATATTCTGTACATCGTTTTCAATTTGGACTCACTTCTATGAAGAGTTCCAAACAGTTTGCATTCACCTCACTTCTAACAAAAAGAAGCTTTTCCCATTCACCTTGGGTATTTGGTTTGGTTCGTGGTATTATTACATGTTTTTCCCCAGTAATGATTAACAAATGGTTGGTTGACTAACATGTTTCACAGAGGTTGAAACCACCAACCAGAGAATGATCAATATCAACCACTATAACCATATGTAACGATATGTAACCATATATGTAACCACTAAAGGGGTGGTTCAACCACCCACCAGGTACGGGTGACCCTATCACTAAGCCTCGCACCACTGAGGATCCAACGGGCTTTCAACCCTTGGTGTCCGGCAGCCGGAACAGTCCCTTGGAGCCACAGGTGGGCGGCAGATCGCCATGACGGCAGCCATCTGTGTAGTGCGAGGGAAAAAAACGCAACCACCTGGGCACTGGTCATTGGCAAATACTGGCGATCTTGGAATGATCAGCATGTTTAGTATTGCCAAGTAATTAGTAATTATCATTAGGATTCAATCTTTACAAATATACTCCAGTAATTATTTAGTATTACTTGTTTGTCCAGTTTTCCAAGATGATCAACGTATAACCATCCAGGCTGTTAAGATCACTGCACAGCCAGCAATCTCTGGCAATCACAAACCGATTGCTAGCACTAGGTCATTGATAATCAAATTACAAATGTTTCTCTTTTCCAACGAACCAATATTGTTCAAACATGATTGAACATGATAACCAGGTTTCTGGTGATCATGTACGTAATAGCTATGGGAATGATACATTTCTATGTATGTTTGCAATTCTTTGGATGAGTTCCAAACCCATCAACCTATGATTCATATATCTTCATGCATGATAGCTATCTCAGTTTGGCAGCCAGAACAGTTGGGGCACTGTGCTCGGTTTGCATTTTACTTATCACGATGTGTTTGTAAATGTACATTATGCATACGGGTGTACGAAAAGGTTTCATCAAATATTCAGTGTGTGATTGCGGGTGTGTGTTTCTGTCTCAGCTTGATTCACTGGACCTCACAACTCCTGCTGTGAATTCAAAGCTTGAGCCGACCATCGCCCAGGTCCGGTGTGGGGCTCTGGCACCTACTTCGCCCGAGATGCGAAGTACGTGGCCGATGGCCAGTTCTGTCCACGGCAACCGAGGGATGGGATGAGGCACGGCAGTGCACCAGGGCTGGGTGTGGGGATGCTGGGAAAACACCAAGTCGGAGGTGTACCCCCACGTGGACGAGGCCAAATGAGACGTTATAGTTGGTTGCGATAATTTTATAGCACGAATGATCTCAGCTTCTCAGTTGGTTTCCACATCGATTATGTCGTGCTGCACTTGTGGAAAGCTGGACACCATTTCCAGGCTGTAAGTTTCAAGTGTGTCTTGTTGCCAATCAGCACTTGATCTTCCATGTCCATCAGTGGATTTACAAAGGCAACAACTCGAGTCAGTGAAGTGGCACTACTAGTGGCTCAACTAGTCCATTCACATCCATTATGCAGTATAGTGTTACTAGTTGTGGCCTGGTGTCCATCCATGTGGCTCAACTAGTGGCAGTTACTGGTGGGCTCAGCTGCTTGCCACGGAGGTGCATGCTGTTGTGCCTGGTGACCATGGGCATGCCTTGCCTGGGCGATCCACAGCAGAAGGCGGCGGAGTGTTCCGCTGGCCAAGGGGGGGAGGTTGGCTGCTGGGGAGCTCGTGTCCCACTAGGGGTGTCGCCATGTCATGCCCAAACTGCCCAACAAAATCGGTGGTTCGGCTACTCACATGTTTATTCCCTTGGACGGTATGTGCGATATGAAGGATACCTGCAAATTGTTAGAAATTTAGGCCAATATCAAGGGTTATGTAGCAGTTTAAATGGATGTGAAGCTGTCCGACTCTCATGGTGGTACCACCAGTTGCCATCACAACACCCCACATAGCTGGAAATGGATGTGGTTCGATTTTTATTCCACCTTGATTTTCGGATTTTCCGGAATTGCTGTTAAGGTGCACCTATGCCTGCAGGGTCAGGTACAATTATGAGATGCAACCCAATCTCGTGATCCTACGGGCCCGGAATCAACTTGATGCCAGAGGCTTTCAACATTTTTCACCTTAGCAGCTAGGCCTACACGAGCCTTCCTTGTTGCCTTGTCTTGGGGTTGCCACATGAGTGCCAACTATCAGATGAGCAGTTCCGCTCTGGGCCAACCTCTTGTCCTTGCGGGACAAAATAGGCCGTCCCCATAAACAGTAAACGGTGAAAGTCACATGAGGGTTTGTCAAAAAAATGGTCTACCTCCAAGTCGCTGTTGTGGTTTCCCCGGCAATAATGGCTATGATGGCTATGAACAGCTGGGTAGTGAGTAGGTACAATCATGGCTGGACAAACCCATGACACGTGATCGTCACTTGTTGCCATCAGGGCGTCTTGCCGTTCCGGCAGAAGCCGCATCGATACAACTCCACGGTGGATTCGCTGTCCAGCCCCGAAGTGCCGCTCGATTCATGTGGTCCAGGGGGAAAACGATGGACTGAAGAGATCAGATGAGATGAGGTGAGTGGGTTTTGCCAACCTGCATGTACACTATACTATCTAATATCTATATGAATATATTTATAAACATCTATATCATCTATATTTACATATTATGTAACATGTAGCGTTTGGCTTTGAATTTCTTTGCTCTTCAAAAAGAAGGGTATTCAACAGTGCTGGTCAGGTGGATGAGAACCAAAGCTTGGATTGAGTTGAATAACTGGCTCCTCTACATTTGCTGGCCTTGGCTGATGATTTCATCAACGACAGCAGAAGTACCATTACCATCAAACCCTCCAAAAGTCCGTCATGGAACCACCAAAAGTCAGTCAAACCTTGGTGTCCTCCGCCCTTGCTTGTTGATTGGCCAACGGTTGCTTTGTCTTTTGCTGGTTTTGCCCTGGGTCAAAAGCATTCCCAAGAGATAATGAAATCCCACAGAAATGGTCTACCCGATGAGTGTTCCTTGGAACGGCTGCGGTCATAAATCGGTGCATCCTCAAGTATGATAAGCTGCAGTATCATACTATGATAATAGTTGGTCAACTAGTAGTACATTGGTGTGACAATTGGAAGTCCGACGCATGATGCTAATGGAAATCATTGATCGTTGCTTTTGCATCTCATGTGGCGCAGCTCGAGTATAGGTAATCAACCCTTGGTTGATCAAGAAGGTGCGGAAGCCGTGTGATTGGAGAATCCAGTAGTAGAGCTGGCATTAATCCGCCAAGATGGAAGCAATCAGCAACAGGGTTTCAGATTGGCCTCCACATCTTGCTATGTAGCTGTGGGTCAAAACTCCACTATCAACCATGGTTTTCCCTATTCTCGTTGGTGGAAATCCCCCATTCGTTGGTTGGTTAACTGCTTGACCCAGCCCGCCATATTAGCCACCAGCCCCTCGGCTCACTTCATGGATTTGCCCCCAAGCCGTTGGCACAAGATGACTGAACAGCTTCCGAGTTTGCCACTCAGGTTGTTGATTCAACAATCCGGAGCTGCATATCCAGCATATCTCATCACCTTCGCCTAACCCAACGGAGCGGCGGCTGCGGATGTGTGGATGTGCTGCCAGTCTGTTCATGCAGAGGTAGCATACGCTTTGCATTTTTACGGTCGTTATTTGTCATCATTATATTGTCCCTTTTTTGTTAATAATTATTGAGATACTTTGACTTGTAATTAGATGTAATTAGCACTTACTTATTTAATTGTTATGTGAAACACAGTTCTTTGCTTGTTTTAGGTGCCGAGAAATTGTCAGCTGTTCCGTTTAAAGCTTCGTTTCACGTCCAATATGAGGCGGTGTGGGTAGGACATGTTTGGGACTAGGTTTGGATATTTTTGTGATCACATCCTGCATATCAAGGCTGGTTCTGAAGTTGCGCAAGAGTGGGTGCAGACTTGGGGATGCTGCACTTGGTGGGGCCAGAGGAAGTGAAAAACACAAAGATGAATCACAGGCCCAACTTAAGAAATCATGGGACATTCTAGACGTTTTGGCAGATTTGAGTCGAAAGGTATTATTCTTCAGAGAAAGTTGAACCCGGGAAAGTTTTGCAGGTTTGTCGAGTCATTTTCATTAGAATTATGGTGTTTGTTCAGGAATTGACCAACTATTTCAGTTCTATAGATCGCTGGGAGTACATGGGCGCATTGTTCGTCCCTTATATGGGTTCAACAGTTCACCCAATTGGATTCTGCCATTGAACAGACTTTGGTGCAGCAAAGACAGTTGTAGGGGAGCCATGCCCGGCGCTGTTGTGGCACGTTCCGATGCCAGTCGAGCATGGAAGAAAAGTACCTACAGTACCATATAAACTACCGTCACGCATCTTCACACCAATCAGCAACCGACATTCCATCAAAATACATCAAACACGCAAACCTCGATGCATTAGCAGCAGCAAATACGACATGTCGTACAGCTCAGAAGGAATGTGCGACAGCAACGCGGGCCAGTGCCTTTGTTACATATTTCTTTTGGCTGCAGCCAGGTTATTGAGGAGTGATGAAAGGATTCCTCCAGACTTTTGGGACATGGCGATGTGAAGGTAGGCAAACTCAGACACCAGGGCGTCATTATATGTTACACGTCCGAAGATGATTCGAAACAACATTTGCCTAAAAATGAGGTCAAATTATCATTTCGTGCTACCTATATGCACCCCATCTAGTTGGTCGGTTTCACCGTCACTTGCTGGTAGTATTCCTATGCACGACCCTAGTTACCCCTGAAACACCTGCGCGTATCCCTGTTTACTCATTGCTTATCTCTGGCAAGCATGTTGGTTGCCTCAGATGAATACTTCTACATGTTATGTAATTGAATGTTGGGAGACGTCAGTCTAAAATCCAGGACAGCCCAAATCCACGCCCTCCAAAAAATAGGTCTGGACACTGCATGGTGCCTGCTGGGCCATGGAGGACCTTGCTGGGGTGCTTGAAATTACGGCGTAAAAACTTTCTCGGTTGCCCAAGAAGAAATGATTTACCGTCGAATTGATTGGTACTATACCTAAAATGATGATTTTGATAGGATTATCACTTT
The DNA here is from genome assembly GCA_009767595.1 of Symbiodinium kawagutii. Classification (NCBI taxonomy): domain Eukaryota; class Dinophyceae; order Suessiales; family Symbiodiniaceae; genus Symbiodinium; species Symbiodinium kawagutii. The sequence continues at coordinate 239,733 of VSDK01020255.1, read as the reverse complement.
ACTTGCGCCACCGTTACTAGATACACTGTTCTTGGACACGTGCCAAAAGCAGGTTCTCAGCTCAATGGCGGACATGGTGCTGCATCCAATTCTCAGACCATGGACCGAGAGGTACCCCGAAGCCATGACAGAGGAATCATTCAAATGGTGAGAGGTATCCCTAAATCAACCACGGCTCACTTGATACCATTGAATTGCTGGACTTCCTTGGTGAGTATCATTAACCAGCGTGTGCCGAGGAACCTAAGCCATCCAACTAAGATGTGTAAACTGAATGTGGACACAAGGTGGACCCTTCACTCCAAGTGCCTGACTGAAGTCTTACACAGCAGCCACCAAGTGGCAGCGATCACTGACAGAAGAAGCAGCCACCTGTCGACCCCCACCCGAGGGGTCTCCAGCCGTGTGCAGTTGTGCAGTGGATTCAATCCAGAGCGGTTGGACATCTCGGCCTCGAAACTGTCGTTGGATTCGGCATCTTTTGGCGTCTGGGAGGTCCACATGCTTCAACATTGGCGGCTGTTGTAATTCACCAAACAGACCTGCGCCTGAACAAGGTGTGCTGAGTCGCGTTGATTAGTACCTCCTGGTTGACATGGCCAAGATTGAATTTCTGTAGCCAAAGACTCGTTGTTGTCACAGATCTTGGAACTTGCCTCCAACTTACTGGCATAAATCTGATATGGGTCGTAGCACAGGAGCATTCGATACTAGCTACCTTGAATCAGGAGCTTCATTGTATGGGCATGTATGGCCCCATTGACTAACGTTGTGGTTCCCCGGCTGTTAAGCCATACTTGACGGAAAGGTAGCTGTGAGGACCAACATTTTAAAACCAGCGCATGTAATATGTGACTGACAAAATCACTTGCAACACCACCGATCAAAATCAACAACGCAACACCAATGATTGGGGGTAAACGGAAGTTACGGTAACTATCTATTTCCAACTATTTATTATGCATTGAAATCTCACACAGTTGGTCGTGTTGAACATTTTTCCCATGTTGATTGACTAATAGTGGTACCCCCAAAACCTATGGTTTCCTAGTAAAGTGATACTTTTTTGGTGGGTTATTGGTTACCCTGTGGCTTGGGATGGCTTACAACCACTTACCTATTATACATGTGAGTCATGACCGGTCATGAGGTCAGTGGTATCCAATCCTTGACGATTGATGCCTTAGCCAGTAGCATTCGGAACTTCCGCTCATTATTTGGCTGGTGGTTTCAAAGATTTGTTATTTTCCCTAGCAATCATTAACAACTGGTTGGTTGACAAATATTTGTTCATAGGGGTTGGAACCACCAACCAGTTATCTATTTGATGGTTCAACCATTTCTCAGCCACTAATCATAACGCATGGGCATCAACCATTGGTTGTTATGGGGTATGTTCAACCATTTATCAACCATTGGTTATGGGTTATCATGGGAATGTTCAACCATTTATCAACTATCGAACTTTTACAGTACCCTTGGCACCACTTGAATTGTCAAAAAGAAGAGTTTTTACCATCCCAAATATGCTTTAATTCTATGCCCTAAAAAGGAAGGCAACTGGTTGGTGCATTTGAACATGCTTGATTGTCCTTGTAGTATTGAACATGATTTGTTGATGAATGTTGATCAGTAATATTTTAATCAATCTGTTTTTGGGATGGCTGATGACCCCCAGCCAGTCAACCATTTCACAAGTACTTGTTGATACTAAGGGAACCTCATTGTCGGTTGGGGTCAAGAAGAGCTCTGAACCACATCTGCGTATGAGTCCGTTGATGAGCTCGATGAACTGAAGGATCCGGCAACATCTTCAGTTAGCACCATAACCATCATGAACCATTAGGTCATGATCATCTTAAGCAGCAGGTAAGCATTATCATAACCAGTGCGTAACCATGTACCCATCCTAAACCAACTCAAGGTCATCTCAACGTGGAGGACCAGTGGCGGCTCGCTCTGTTGGATCACACAGTGGCGTCGGAAGTCCAAGACTCCAGCGCCGAAGCACGGTGGCCAGTCACCGTGATTGAAAAAAGGAGGGGGGTAGATTTCTTTTTGTGTGGATTTCTGTATGGTTTACAGCTGGCTGGTGGCTGGGAGGGAGCAAGGCCAGGAGCCATGGGTATCCTTACAGCCCTTGAAAGGGGTCAAATTTCTACAAACTACCCCATAATATCACGGTTTTGATCCATAGGAACGATTACAAGTAGCTACTTTGCAGGACGGAAGATCCATCATATTGAGCCACATGAATTTGCCACAAGTAGCTGCCTCAGTATAATAAGCAACCAGCAGATCCCATCCCCAATGGAAGCAGCATGACTTCACTGACCTGCGACAGCCTTGGGCTCGAGACTTTCGCTGAGACAGACATTTTGGGATGTAGATGCTGGTGATGGGAGATGTTCCTTTACAATTCGAAGAGGTTCTTTCAGAATATCACGCCAAGATCAAGTCGAGTATTGGTTTGAATGTGTCAGCATTTCTTTTTGCGCTTCTTTTGCTGCACTTTGGAAGAGTGCACCCGGTGCGCAAATTCAATCCAATACTTCGCGAACGTCTCGAGACAAAAAGCAGGACAGGACTGTTTGGGGGGAAGTTGCAAGGTTGTTGCTTTCTTTGATGTACCCTTTATTTCAAAACACATGATTGATCTTTGCTGTGATGTAGATACATGCTAGCGTAACATAGTTGTATGATGTTGTATGTTGCATTCTCACTTCTCAAAGTCAAGGGTGAGTCAAGACTTTTGTTCAAGCACCGCACAAAGCTGTTTGTGGCTGTCAAAACCCCACAGGATCTTGTTTAAATGATTGGTATAGCCTTTGCTGGAATGTTGACGTACCCAATTTGGGGCATATGTGATTCAGCCGTTGTCATTCCGAGGTTGCATCATGGGTCAAATTGCTGGTTTCACAAGTATCAGGAAACTGTATTATATACCGTCTACTGTACTGTACATACACGACTACGACTATACATGTATATAACACATGTAATTAATCATAGATGGTACTCTTTATTGCTTATAAAGATGTAATGTATAGCAAAGTGTTATGTAATGTAGTATGAATATCGCAACTATAGAATTTCTGTACTGAATATATGTACAAAGACAAATATGTCTAGTTAGATCTAGAAGCAGTGTAGTTCAATACACATCTGGCTGGTGGTTTCAAGCATTTTCTATGTTCACCAATATGGTCGTTTCTCAAAATAGGGGACCCCCAAATCATTCATTATTAGTCATTTATAGTAATAAACCAGCCATTTTAAGGGCTCCCATATTTTGAGAAACCCCCATATTTCGGGATGGTTGGTTGACGAACGCGCAGATTTTGACCCTGACATGGTCAAAGCCCAAGCTCCAGGCGCCATGCCTGTGCTGTCTCCACTGGCCATTGGGCGTCCAGCATGGACAAGCACTGCAGTAGCCTGTTCGATGCAGCGAAAATGGCAAGCTCGGTTAACAAGGGTTAGTACTGATGGTTGGTTACAAGCTTGTAAGATACTGATAGTTGGTTACAATTTTATAAGTATGTTTGTTCAGGGTTGATAAGGGTTGATACTGATGGTTACTGGATGGTTAATGAATGGCTAGTGGTTCATGAATGGCTTTACCATCACAAGGATATCAGGCTTAATGAATGGACAATGACTATTTTTTCAAATCCTGAATGTCTGACACATCAGGATGTCGATGTCGTGAAATGGATATTGAATGCTTAAGGAGTTGGTCATGAATAGTGACTAAATGGGTAATGAATGATGATTGAATGGTCAATGAACGGTTAATTATTGTCAATCAAGATAATGCTTGATCATGGTTGGCCGTGGTCAATGTTAGTCCTGGTCAACGATGGTTGCAAGTTGATGGTTGATAGTGGTGAATGATCGTGAACTGGGTCATGATGGTAGATCATTCATGGTATGAAGAAGTAGTTGTGGTCAAGGCTGCTCTATCATTCTCAATTTACTTCTTTCACATTTTTTGATCAATGAATGGACAATGATGGTTGATCAATGCAAAAAACACTGAAAGCAGTTCTGAGAGGAACCTCGCAAATCCCATCAACAGCAGCGTTGATTTTTGATGTGACAGGGGGCCCCCCTCTTCTGTGCAAAATCACTCAAAGTATTCCGTGTATCGCCAGATCTAGTTGAGATAGAACATTTTTGAACATTATTTCTTTGGATGAACCGCTCCTCAACGGTGAAAATTAGTGAGTAGTTCGTCCTCTGCTTCGATTTGCTGAATTTTGCAATGTTTGTCATATTAAAATCAAACTGCCAGTTTTCACTGGAAGTGATGGGCTGCAAGCTTACACCAATGCACAACTCGAAGCTTGATTATGCAGTATACAGATGTTGTGCATGGGTGTCCAATTGTTGTCTCCGATGAATCATTCATCTTTGTCTTTCACACACTGACGTGCTACTGGCTTTGAATTTGCATGTGGTTGTCGGGTCGCCATGGGGGGCCCCCCAGCTCTCTTGGACTGAGGAACAACGACTATGGTCTTTGCTTCACAGTGGACATCCTGCGCCTGCTCCTGGGACAAGAGTTTAGTTAATCCTCCTGTCCATGCTTTGACCCTGCCAGATGCGGGGCTCGGAAGATGAGTTTCCCCTAGGGACCCTGGGGTACCAACCGGGGTCCCACGGCCACGACCCTCGGAGCTCGGTGGTTGGTCCCTGGAAGTCCCTGGGAGGTCGACACTTTGGTTGCCGAACTGGCCGATACCCTTCACATCACAGTGGAACAGGTGCGGTCGACCGAGTTGTAGCAGCTGGTGGCAACCGTAGCAGTGAAGCATCACTGGTGCCCGCGTGTTGGCCGCTACCAACAACAGTTGTGGTTAGTTTCACCGTTTCACTTGTACGTTTCAGGCATGAGTTTGTTTACTAATGCAATCTGTTCATGGTGCTTGACTTGGCAAACATTGAACTCCCAAAGGTTCAGGATGGTTCAGGGGCGGCTCAGGGGATGCCGCGTTTGATTCTGAAGAAGTGGGAAACAGTCTATATATATGGTTCTTTGTTTTTTAATTGTCTTTTGAAGATCAGACTGAGATGTTTCTCTTATTTCTTAGAGAAACATGTTTGTTTCCCTTCTTAGAAGCAAATGTGTTTTTCAAAGATAACTCTTGTTCCAACATAGACTAGCTACACAAAAGTTCTAAAACTCATTGCCGCCCAATTCACTTTGCAAAGGATTTGAAACATCGCCATAGTTTTGTTGACATTTTGGCTGACGATTGATTTGGGATCTCCATCTACTTGCCTTACTTCTCATCGTGTGCTTCCATGACGAGTGTGATCAGAGATAAGTATGTTTTTCAACGTGATCCGATTCTGCTTGAGACATCAACCATCAGTAGCCATCAAACATCCACCAACCAGCAGCCAACCATCATCAATGATCAGCCAAGCTTAACTACTGTATCATCAAGCATCGGCCAACCATCAACCATGAACTAAGCATCAGCCAACCATCGGCCAACCATCATCAAACATCAGCCATCAATCAAACATCAGCCACCAACCAACTATCAACCACCAATCAATCAACCATCAACCAAGAATCAATCCAGCATCATCAACCAATAACTATCAATCAACAGGGGTGTGTAGAAACAACGGACTAGAATCACTATACTAATAGTGTGTAATGGTTCAGTAATTAAGAACGTACTGTATATGATGTTGACATGTGTCAACTTATCCTGTACAACCAACCGTCAAACAACAATCAACCATCAACCACCTACCAATCATTATCAAACAGCTGTCAACCAACAACCACCAACCAACCAACCACCACCCCACCACCAATCCACTATCAACCGACCTCAAATCTGGGGCGCAGGCAAGGAGGGAGGTGGAGACCCACCTGGACCTCACTGGATTGGTCAATCAAGGTGGGATCCGGTATAGGGAGGCGATCAAGCATCCATCAGCAGCCATCATGGTGGTTGCTGGACAGATATTGAACCAGCAGCCATCCATTGGATCCATAAGCAGTTAATCATGGTTAACAGCCATCCATTGGATCCATCATGGTTAACCATGATTTGCTCTCAACAGCAAACCATGATATGGTTGATTAGCTTGATGAGCCATTATTAACTATCAAATAGAGGAGTTGCAGAAAGCATTATTTACCTTTCACCCATATGAGCCACTAGTAACGATTCTTCTTCATAGGTTTGGTGAAATATCACAGTGATTGTGTAATTCCAGCAGCCAACAGCAACCCTGGGATCCTGAGGGGTGCGTTGAGTGCAGTGCATGTCTACCAGAAGTAGATGCTCAAGATCTTGAACGATCCCCAATAGTAAAGAGATGCTCACATATGTGACATGTGTAGTTAATGGCCACTATCATTGATCCCCATGTGGTAGCTTCCATCATCCCCAATATGAGTGTCTCCCCTATTTTGAGAAACCACTATGTGGCTTAAAACTTGTATACAGGAGGGATTCAGCATCTACTCCGCAACAGTCGGATGCCCGCTGCGCAGCTGAAGCCTCAGGCCCCACGGGTGCCAGCACTCCCTTGGTCCGCACAGTAGGACAGACGCCTAAGGCGCGCTGGAGCTTAGGTAGGATGTGTTGCTTGATGCATTGTTTCCAGTGATAGTTTGGTTGGTGGTTTCATGAGGTTTTATAGGGGAAACCATGGGATTTTGGGATGGAGAACCTGGTTTTATAGGGGTTATAAGCATCATTAATTAATGGTTAATGATAGGGATAATAAACAACAATAGAGGTCAAACAACTACCTGGTTGGTGGTTTGATTGACATTGTTTATTTTCCCTATAGTAATTATTAACCAATGGTTGGTTGACAAATATTTTTCATGGGCGTTGAAACCAAGCAGTAGTGGTTAGATAGTGGTGAAATAGTTGATATTGGTCGATAAGGAGGATTATGGTTATCAACAGTGGTTATCATAGTGTCAGAAGTTGCTTGGTGAATTTGTAGTTTCTTCCCGTGATGGTTTGTTGCTGTCATGGTTTGTTCCTAGTGTCAAGAATGGTTCATTACATTGGTTTATTGTTGTTGTAAATAGTGATACTTGTTGATGATGGCTTGAATGTTAGATGATGGGATATCCAGCTGCATTCAGGCAAGTATGCTTTCTGTTTCACCGTCAAAAATGGTTGGTTGATATGGATCCTCCATGATCTTCCATTACTAGCGATTCTTCAGTAAGTTGATGTTAGTGGATGTAAGTAAACATAGCCCGCCAGGTGCCAAGGAATCTTGGGTATAGAAAAGGCAGGGCAAATGTAGCGTTGGGAATCTAAGCAAGGAACAAATGAGGTATTAGCAAAGATAGACGATATAGCCAGCAATGGCAATGGCCAAGCGGAAAGCTATATGCAGGGGAAGGATGACTCAAACCAGCTATGCTGGGGATCAAAGTTGGCAAGTATAGTGGGCAGATCATTGATATATCACTGACTGCAAACAATGATAAACAGTATATAATCATCACATGACTAGGGGAAGGCATCACCAGTGAGCGACGTTGGATCCGGAGCCAACCATGAACCCAATTGGTTGGATATGGTTTCTGCAGAACCACTGTCCATTTCCCGGGCTTGAAGTGATGCCTACTTTAAAGGCATGCCTGAATTGCTCACACTGACTTAATATCCTTACAACAAAGATTGTGCCAACTGATGCGCATCACCAAATTGTGTCGTTGATTTGCTGCTCCGTTTGTTGATTCATAACGATTCCTACTAGTGCGGACGTGTGCGGGTTGGAAGCCTGGAAATGCGTCACGTTTTTTCTTTGTGTAAAGCACAGTGCCGGAAGATGCAAAACTGTTTCCAAAACATCCGCTCTCAGCCGCAAGTGATTTGTTGAAGTCCAAAAGCTGGTGTGTCGGCCAGATATTATCAGAATGATAGCGAGAAGTGCATTTCAAATCATTTAATTAACTATCATAACTATAACTATCATAACTATATAACTATCATAAGTATAACTATCATAACTATAACTGGACAACAAACTGCTGAACCAACTGATAACTGGGGGATCCCCTCCTTGCAGGGGCCCCTCCTTGGCACAGCCGCCGTGAGGCGTCCCTTTTGGCCTGGGGATCACCTCCTGAATCTCCAAAGACGCCCAAGGCGGTCTTTGCGCCGGGGCACCTGGTGGAACCCGCGGGGCTCAGGGCGCGCTGCCAGTGCTGGAGGTGGGTGGTGCTACCGAGGTGCCATAGTCATGGCTGCCTGGTCCCAGCTATGGGGAGACATCATCAAGCATGCACTTACTGTAGGATTTGCAAAGTGGATCTTAGCATCACAGAATTGTTCGGCTAAGGTATTGGGGTTGTTGATGAGTGGGGGTCCCCGCAGTCATCATCAAAAACTGCCTGAAGCGGAACAACAAAAGCATGAAAGTTGCGCTTTCACCATGTGGACGAAAGCAAAAAGTAATACTGTTACTAGTTGTGGACACAGCCGCGAACCATCCATGGCATGATTGAAGCATGTTGAACACTTGGAGATGATGATGGAAACCACCGATCACAACTGATTAGCGGTGGATATTTTCTTTCAACAGGAACTTTTGCCCGCTGACAAACCAACCATTTTTCACGGGCGAACCCTGTGCAAAAACACGTATAAAAGGTAGATATTTCCTTCCCTGGTTAGTTTGCCAGAGTGCCTATCCCTGTTCATTATGGTTGGATACTGGATACCTTCAAATATATGTGTCTCAAAATAGGAATACCCCTAAATCATCCTTACGAACCGTATTTTGCAGTAATAGACTATAAACTTAACCATTTGTAGTCATAAACCAACAATTTTGGGGTTTCCGATTTGGAAAAACACCCAGCCTTGGAGCGGCGGTTGGTTTGTCAAGGGCATTTGACAGCTCTCTGCAACTCAGGCCCAGCAATCAGGAGGTCCCCGGCGGGGCCGCAGGATGTCATCCTGGTGATTCTCGTGATCATCCTCATCATGATCCGTATGACATTTTAGTATCAATAATCACCTTTAGTAACAATAACCAGGACAAATATATGATCCTTATGACATTTTATGATCAAATCTCGATTGTTAGTAACAATAGTCACCATTCGCCGTCGTCGTCGTCGTCATCAACATCAACATCATCATCATCATCATCATCATCATCATCATCATCATCATCATCATCATCATCATCATCATCATCAACATCAACATCATCATCAT
>VSDK01020255.1:163524-230493 GCA_009767595.1 Symbiodinium kawagutii | reverse complement strand
ATCATCATCATCATCATCATCATCATCATCATCATCATCATCATCATCATCATCATCAACATCAACATCAACATCAACATCAACATCAACATCATGGACAACATAATCATTATTATTGAACATCCTCATCATGCATCATTGCAACCTTCATTCAAGATTTCCAATGAATTCTTGGAAAGTCCTGACCTGGGGAAACCACCGGGAAGTACCATTTAAGTTCATATACCCAGGAAATGCCCGTGTGCTTGATTACACCGAAGATGCTTGGCTGTAACTTCAGATTTCTGCTGTGTTGAAGTTCTTGATAGGTATTGCCTTGCAGGTCACAAGAACTACTACGAGTTGTCTGGACTGAAGAGTCCATATGCCTATTAGCTCCGCATGTGATACTTGTTCTTTGGCTGGGGATGTCCCATTTTGTGGACGGACTTGGAATGTATCAGTTGATGGGTTCAAGCTTATGGAGTGTGGAACATTATCAGCCAAGGAATATGATATACAACCATGGAATAATTGGTTAATGTCTTTCACATACCACTTAGAATAGATATTTGGTTGGCTTTTTTCAACATTTCGCATGTTCCATAGCATTGAAAAAATGGTTGATTGGCTGACTGAGATTTTTCATAGGGGTGGTTCAACCACCAACCAGACATCAGCTTCAGATCGACTGGTCAGGCAAAACCACGACCTTTCTGAGGAAATCACAACGTTTGCACTTGAAGATGGTGACGCATTCGAATCCATGAATCGTTCCCAATCATGGCAACCATGGATTCATAAATTATAACATCTATTTGTAAAATCAGAAGTGAAAAGTTGAAAAGACCATTTAGACTCCAAACCCTTTGTTAAGATCATAAATGTTTCCTTTAGAGACTGTGAACGTAAGCAAACAGAAGACACAGATTGTGTAAAGGCTTAACTCAAATGGCAGTGAGTCAAAATCCTGTACCCCTGGTTCCCCTATAATGAACCATTGTTTTCCCTCTTATTGCTGGTTAGTATCCTCCATGATTGGTTGGTTAGTCTTGACCCATAGCCAGATATAGCTGGTACATCCGTTACTATTGTTGCTTATTATCCCCTATTATTAACCATTAACCAGCTACTTAGCCATTGGTTGTAGCCATTGCCATTGACCCATAGCACATGTTTTCCCCAAGTCGTGATGGACGATTCATGGCGATGATGGCTGGATACCAGGTGATTCCGCAGCGACCGCCTGCTCGAGAGCCACGTCGTCGTGCGAAAACGGAAGGGTCTATGACCAGTCCTCAGTGACGAAGTCCGGGAGGCACTGGCAGCACGGGGAGTCTCATCAGTGATCAGCTGTCATGGACCATCAGTGATCAGCTAGTGATCATGATTCTCATCCTACCATGGACCATGTTAGTTTGGTATTGGCGCATTTTCTGGGGGAAGAGTCCATGCTAGACGGGTCGTAGCTTCAAAGAAATTCACGTAAGAGAACCTCCAAGAAAGGAAGAAAGGAAGTTTCCCTGTTGCAATAGTCAATAGCCTTCTTTTTTTCCATGTCAGTTTGTGAGTATGAGAATGAGCATTGATCAGACCCTGCTTGAAGATCAATTCGCCAGCATGTGTGCATTTGTGGAATCCCAAGACGATACAAGCCGTAAGCCATTGCCACCGGGATGTTTGCACTGCTGAAATTATTTGCAGTTCCTCCGTCAGCACTTCGGTTTCGATTTTCTTTGGAAGATGAGCATTGGGTTGGAATCGAAATAGTGTTGGCTGATTACTGGCTGATTAACTACATAATTCATTATGATTGTTATCCGTGTTGGCAAGACCTATCAATCTGACCCGAAGATGTTGATGTGACTCGCTTGTGCTCATCCATCACCAAGCTCCACATGGGTCCAATCCTCCTTTGGGCTGAGGAAAGTGTCCTTTTCACCCGGCGAAAACGGTGAAAGCCCACAGGCCCGTACCCGTGGAGCGACGGTCGGCGCTGGCTGCCATGATCCTGTTTTACCGGCTTTGGCAAGGGATCAGGACGTAACCATAGCCTTTGTTTGGCATGGCTATGTCGGTTTCCAACAGTGATGGCTCAAACAAGATTCTTCAGCTTGTGCGGCTGAAACTGAAATTGTGGATTTACATGGATTTCCGGCCATCGTAGAAGCGTTCCTGATTGCAAGCGTGTTCACTTATGTTTGGTACGTACATGATCACTTGATTAGTCGGGTGGCTCAAGATATCCCAATAGCCATGATTGCTGGCTTGTCAAGAGCGGCCTAACGCACTGAACTCATTTGCAGGTGGTCTGCTTGATTTGTATAAGTATATGGGGGATCGCCGATCGCTGCCATTTCGCTGATTTGGATGAACTAACCATGACAAGAACAGATCTATGTTTGTAAATGTTGGAGCTCTCTAGCACCCACTGCTTGTCATTTCTCGTGCGCTTTGGAGCTCTACACCTTGGATGGATGATGATGATGATGATGATGATGATGATGATGATGATGATGATGATGATGATGATGATGATGACGACGAGCATGACGACGAGCATGACGACGAGCATGACGACGAGCATGACGACGATGTCGACGACGATGACGACGACATGCTTTGTGATATGGCTGATCCATGTTTATCCAGGCTATTAACCAGCTGGCGAAGTTGGTAAATGAATGGATCCATTTTGTGTCTCATGATTTTCATTGCTGGTTCTTAACCATACCTTGATTTGCCATGGTAAATCAGTATGGGTTACAACTGCCAACCACTTATTGATCATTGGTAGCTTTCGAAAGCAATGATCAACAGATCATCTCATTAACCCTGGGTGAGCACCAGTTGTGGTGTCTGGCTTAGACTACCAGTACATCACGTGGCACAGCCGTACCCGATTGTTAGTTGGTGCAACCAGCATGCCATAGTTAGTCTCTACACATCTCCCAAGCACTCGAAGTTGCAGTGGTTGCTACGCGATCTAACATGAAAACACATGTGGCTTCTAACCATCAAATAGGACGAAGCGTCAGATCTATGACGATGAATCAGGGTCTGTTGGTAGCCTGGGCGGCTGGGCAGGTCCTGTCTCCGTTGGTGGATCTCCTCCCATCCCACGGTGATGTCACCCCAGGAGTTGCGTGTCGAAGTGACTCACTCGGATCGCATCACTGTGGCGGTCATCGCTCCAGGTGCCTGGGGTCTGGGGGCTGGGGGGGGGCCTCCGCTCACCGTGGGACGTAGCAGCGAGATACAGAGAATGGCGGAGGTGGCGGTATATCATAAGAATGGCAACTGAAGGTGTGTATATCAAACAGTTACACTTACCATATTGTCAGAAGAAATCATCCGATTCATGGGTGGATAACAGCCATGCTCTCTTTTTTTGTTTTAGGTCAGGGGAAACGTCGATTCATGACACTTTGAGTGGCAACTAAATTTAGCCAAATCGGTGCTTGATTAAAATAGCATGGGCCAATACAAGTTTCAGGACGTATGATCCATCGGATGATGTTTTGCTTGATACTATCAACAATCCCTACAAACATGAAGCAGGTCAGAAGGAGCATTTGCTTGGCAAGTGATGGGAGCTTTGAATTTGTTTCTTGTTTGAATTGTTAGAATTTAGACTCCACTCGCTGTGGCAAGCGATTGATAGGTGTGTTTAGATGGCTGAAGCAGAGAGGACAACAACATTGATCATTAGTTTGAATCGCTCCAACATGGTCGTTTCACAAGTAACCATTCTCATACGTCGCTAATTGTAAACAATTGATCATGATCGACGATTATCCATCTCCATTTTAGCATTGTTTACCATCATCAATCGTCACTTACCCATCACATCCCATCACTATAAACCATTATTCCATCATATCCCATCATGATGAACCATTAGGTGCCAAAAAAACTCCTGGCTAGCCATTATCTAATGTGATCATTGCCAATAGCCAATTAGCAAAAGTTTTATGGTAGTCATCAACCGTAGTAGCCAATTAGCCAATTGAGTTGGCAATACATCATTACTGTATACCATCATTGCCAATTAGTTCCAGCGGATCATCAACTTTACCTCAATCGCCACAGGTGCAGGCACCGGCATCAATGGTGCGATCTATTCGGAGTTGGGACGAAACCCCTCCTACAAGGCAGAGCGGCTGCAGATGCTGGGAGGTCAGGATGCATCCTGGGAGGTCAGGATGCCTTAGGAAGTTGATTTTGATGCTTCAGTATCGCTAGTAGGATAGTATGGCTAGTAGGTTAGCTGACCTATGGCATGCTACCAGGTATCGCTAGTAGGTTAGTCATGATTGCAACCTTTGGTTTTTATGGTTGTGTAACGGTTGTGTATAGGTGAATCATGGGGGATATAAACCAACAAATACCAACAAGGACGGTGAAACAACTACAGTAATTGTTAAACTACAATGGTTGGTGGTCGAACCAACTTGATGATAGAAAGCGGTTTATAACGACCTACAAAGCTGTAATAACAGAATAGCCTCAGGCCTATTTGAATAGGGCGAAAGGTTGCAAGTCTGGAGCAAACAATGCTAGTACCGGTCACTTGGGAATGATCTGTGGTAGAATATTTGTACTGACCATCACAAGTGAAACGTATTTTGGCAATGATTGTTAAGCAAATTGCTTTCAAAGCAACTATCACTTGAACTTTCAACCATCATAAGTCAAGCACAGTGAACTCGCTCCTTTGCATTCTGGAAGACAGACCGGTGTCTCCACTCTGCATGGAGATGATTCCAATTTCCAATCTTGACTTGATGACTTGGGTGTGCCTCAAAAGTCTGTTGCCGAATGTGAGCAAAAGAAGTGTTAATAATGGTTCTGTGATAGTTCAATAATCATGTTTAATGATGGCTTCTTCGCGAATATGCTCAAGCGGATATATCGAGAGTTGAGCAGGATTTCAAGACTTACAAGTGTTTCTGAGTTGGACACCAACAAGATTTCAAGGTAGACAGCTTGACATATTTTGACCCTACCATTCCATGTGTCACATACCAAGATGATGCCCTGCATTTAAGACATTGTCTCACCATAAAACTGTGCCAAGTGCAGTACATTGCGCAGCAGTGTGTTTCGCTATGTTGATTATGTTGTGTTAGGTCACATTGGTTGCAGTAGATTACAGTATCAATAGTACAGCAGGTAATATCACTCTCGATTAGATTCGTTTCCTTTACCTTTTGCTGCGTTACCGTGGCTTTCAGTAAGTTGCAATGCAATAGCACATGGCAGGGCATCACGTCCCAGGTCATTAGATTTCGTTACATTAGATGAATACAGCACTAGACTACCTGCATAACCTTGGCTCACTTGTCGCTTCATGCATGTATCCTGCCTACATGATCACATGACAGTCCGTTCATTAACGTTTCTAGAGATGTGCCCACACGTCAGCAGGCATGGATAGCTGTGCAATGTCTTTAGGAAAGGCATTCCCATGGTCCAACAACCATCGGATGCCCCTTGCAGGTGCAAGTTGTGGGTCGATCACGAGCACCGTATGACATCTATCCGATACTTGGCTGTCGCATAGGTGGGCAGTGAAGGCAAAGGAGTTGCAGTTAACCATGCGACCAAGCTTCTTGGATTTAGATGCATGGTCTAAATGCAGTCTGACCTCCTGCTTAATCAGCATCAAGTAGACTTGCAAACGCTCCCAACAGTTCCCACACTTGACTTTTTCCATGTCATATGTCATATGATTTCATATGGACATGTGCATATATACTATATTCATATTAACTATGCATGTACATATGCATGTACTACCTTTCTCTCTATTAAGAATACATAAAACGCAAGTTTAGATATTGATTATTTATTTACCTATTTATTTATATACATCCATCCATCCTGCTGTGCTAGTTTATTTTCCACACAGTATGCATCACAAGCTGCTTGATGACCATTCCCACTTCTCAACCAGTTGAATCCTAGCAGGCTACTCGCAGTATACACATGTTTGTTATTGGTGGTTGGGTTTTCTAACTGTACATATATCCATATACATTAAATACATATGTTTTTTGACTTCGGTTGCTGTCACAGGGCAGTGCCGGCCAGCTAAAAATACGACGCATACATGACAGTTGCATTTTTATATACCCAGGATCTTAAATCTTCGAAACACTTATGTATAATATGTATATGATGTACACATGCAGGCATATTTTTTAACGGTTAAGGGCTCGTTTCGGGCGGCCACGAGGCTCGTTTCGGGCGGCCACGAAACAGCAATTTTTAGGTAACAGCATTTTGTGTGCTTGTGTACAACACAGTCATTGCAGCACAGTAGCTACTAGACAATAACAGCAACATAATAACTGCAACACAGTAGCCTCACAGTAACTGCAACAACAATTTCCAAAGGCTTGAAAACACAGTGTTTTACAGGGTTTTTTGCTCCTCATGGCCCTAAACACACAGTGAAATGCATATTTTTGGTAAGAAGAACATCTCTTTTGAACTTTACAGTATGTATGTCATTCTCAGATGGTGTCTGAAATGCAGGATGGTTGTGTGCATATACCTTGGCCTTTATGCTTCCATTTTTCATTGGCAAGACAAATATAGGCAAAGCAAAATTAGAATTGAAAACAAGAATTGTAGCATAGTACTTGCGCCATAATATTTGCAACACAGTGACTGCAATACAAAAATTTCAAAAGAAAATAGTTTACAAGAAAACCTGTCAGCAAAGCAATCTTACAATTGAAAAAAAATTGTAGCATATTAGTCACAGCACAGGAATTGCACCACAATCCTTGCACTGCAAAAAAATGTCCAGCGCAAGAACTTAACCACAATGCCTGCACCACAGTCATTGGAGCACAGGAACTGTAAAACAGCAACTGCAGACAAGAGAGAAGGGAAAGCAATCTTCGGCAAAAATTTTTTTTCATCAAAACCACAATCCCGGCAGCTTACTGATTTACAAATTCATTTTCGCACTTCCTGCGCTCCAAAAATCGCACGACGTACATGCAGTCACCAAGCTCCAAGTACACAATCTGACTGGCCAGGCCCAACACAATCATTTAGGGTTTAGGGTATGCATTTCCTGTTTTTAAAAAACCACATAGACCACAAATATCATCGCAAAGCTCCAAGTGCACAACCCGACTAGCCAGGCCCAACACAATCATTTAGGGTTTAGGGTTTGCATTTCCTGTTTTTAGAAAACCGCATAGACCACAAATATTATCGCAAAGCTCCAAGTGCACAAACCGCCTGGGTCCCACGTTGCCACAAAGCTCCAAGCACCCAAAATGACTGGCCAGCCCCAAGGCCAGCATTTAGGCATTTCTTGTTTTCAAAATCGCATAAGCCACAAATGTTGTCACAAAGCTCACGGCGGCAGTCAAAGAATTTGAATTTTCGAAACGGAAAAAAAAAAGCCATCAGCTAAGCATTCGGGCACCTGCGCGCTTCCCACTGCTGCTTCAATTTTGTGCACTGCAAATAATGTACCGCAGACATTGTGTTGTAGTTATTGTGAAGTTCTTGTACTGCAGATACTGTACTGCAGATATTGTGAAGTTGCTGTGCTGCAAATACTGTGCTGCAGTTGGTGTGGTGCACTTGCTGTGAAGTTACTGTGTTGTAATTACTGTGTTGCAGTTATTGTGTAGTAATTAGCTACTGTGCTGCAATTGATGTGCTGCAATTGCTGTGCTGCAATTGCTGTGCTGCAAATAATGTGCTGCAGGTATTGTGTAGTAGCTACTGTGCTGCAGATATTGTGTTGCAGTTATTGTGAAGTTGCTGTGCTGCAAATACTGTGGTGGAGCTACTGTGCTGAAGTTCCTGTGGCAATATTGTGCTGCACATACTGTGCTGCAGTTGGTGTGGTGCAGTTACTGTGAACTTATTGTGTTGCAATTACTGTGTTGCAGGTATTGAGTAGTAGCTACTGTTATGCAAGTATAGTGCTGCAAATAATGTGCTGCAGGTATTGTGTAGTAGCTACTGTGCTGCAAGCATTGTGCTACACATTACCTGCGGTACAAAAGCTGCAACCCAAAGACTGTAGCACAGCACCTGCAGCATTTTACTTCAGGCTCAAGACATTCATGTACACAAAATCTTGTTACCTAGAAATTGCTGTTTCGTGGCCGCCCGAAACGAGCCCTTAACCTTTTTAACACGCTGATGTTTGATTACATGGTATATGTTTATATCTAGAGGTATATACATGCATGGACATGAGCAAATATTTGGCACACATGTGTATATGAAAATGTGTATTACATATTTTTGTATCTATCTATATACCTACCTATCTATCAATCAATCAATTTATCTATCTGTCTATCCATGGCTTTGGGTCACGAGACTCTGCCCCTAGTGAACATACCAGCAACGTCCAGAATAGTTGGGTCGGTGTGATGTGAACACCCGAGGCTTTTGGATGCATTGGTTGGCTCCGACCCCTGGCCATATAGTTGTCATACTCCCCATCATCAGGCATGAACCACCATTCACCATTAGTTTCAAGCCATCATCTACCTTTCTTAAGAAACTCAAGTATCATGAACCCCGTATATGAAGCAATGTTGGTAGTTCTATAGGTCAATCTAAATGCTGATTACTCACCATTATTCACAATATTTAAGTAAAAAAGCAATATCATCATATGTAACCATTGCTATCCAAACCGCTGGTGATGGGTTATCCACTCCGGTGATCAAACATAGCAATGGAAAATCACCATTGTTCTCGGGAAACCCTGGGATATCAGCCATTTCTGTGGTGGATTTTCCAGCCAGCCATGTCAGATCACCAGAGGCTCACCATTGCGATGTCACCATTGCAGCCACCATTTTGCTGCTTCCAAGGCCCTGCTGGCCCCATGGAGCAGAAGCACCCAACCTGCAGACTTTTGCAGATGAGGTGGGGATACCTGCCCTGGTGGATTCCCATGGTGAAGGATGAAATCCAAGGTTGGTTAGGGTTGGTTAAGGTTGAAATCCCATGGTGAAGCTTGAGTCATTTGGTGATAATGCCTGATGATTCCCAGGTTGGTTCAGGTTGGTTGGTTGGCTAAGTTCATTGAATCGACCAGCAAAAAAGCCTTGTTTCAACCAAGATTTCATGGTGATTCGTA
The DNA here is from genome assembly GCA_009767595.1 of Symbiodinium kawagutii. Lineage (NCBI taxonomy): Eukaryota > Dinophyceae > Suessiales > Symbiodiniaceae > Symbiodinium > Symbiodinium kawagutii. Next base: position 221,375 of record VSDK01020255.1, on the reverse strand, counting down.
TGATTCCTGATGATTGTTGGTTGATTCCCCTGGCTCATTTCACAGGAAAGCCTTGTTTCAACCAACAATCATAAGGTTTTCCTGTAGATTTCCGGACCATTTCTGGGAAAACCATCATGGCACTCCATTCTCAATGTCAGCATTATCTATAACTAAAACAAAAAACACGAAACAACATCAGGCACTATCACCAGGGTGATCTTTCGCCAATCATCCAACCTTAGCCAATCAACCAACCTCAACCAACCTCAACCGACCTCCACCAACCTTAGCCAACCAACCAACCAGGCCCCAACGTCGTCACTTCTCCACCACAGGTCTTGGAGACGCGTGTGCACGAACGCGTGCGTTGCATGGTCTTCGGCTCTCGTGGCGGACAAGTGGTGGGGAAGCCCGGCGCCTGCCGAGCTGTGCCCATGGATCCACGGAATCAAAACTGTGTGGACATGAAATGACAAGAAATGACATGGATATAAGGCTATGGGTCAATATTAACTAACCAACTAATGGGGGACTTCCACCAACAATACTAGGGAAAACAATGGTTAATAGTGGGGAAACCAGGGGTACAGGGTTTTGACCCACAGCCATATAACAGCTTCCGGTTGGTACAACAGCTTTTCAACTGTGAACAGTCCAAAACAAGATGTCGGATGATTTGGATTCTGCGCTTCTGACGCTGATTTTGCTTTGATTTCACTGTTGGATGGCGCGATGATTCTTGCGAGGAGAAGTCACCATGCAATGACTTGGTGTGCTATGAATTCCAACTCTGTAGATGAAGGAAATTGCAGTCACTGTGGAAACCGGCTCTACAAGTGCTGAACTCCAAATTGGTTTGATTTCGTGATTCCTTGTGCCTGTGGAACCTCATGCTTGAGTCATGTCAGTGCATATGGATCTATAATATGTGTACAGTATGAATCTATCACATGTGCATTATGAATTCTGAATATTGTCATATTTTACAACAGCCTTTTGACGATGCTTCGATTGGCCCTTAAGATTCAAGGAAACCATGGTCGACAGCGCTTCATGATGACGGTTTGCCATCAACAATGAGAGACAATAACCAATACTTAAGAACAACTGCATTTGAACGAATTAGATATTGATTCATGCATAGATATAACTTTCTCTAAAACAATCTGCATTTCTATATGTATATATATTATGTACATTACAGATATACTAGACATGCATAATTCTTGTCAGATTTGTGCATGAACCACCACGAGCAGCGCACTCTGAACAGGTGCTGCCTCATATGTGGCAGGCACAGGTGCGGCCCAGCGCCGGGGCAGCAGGGGTGAAAGTTCAGCTGAACGAGCGTGTGAAACAGCTGAAACTTCGCCGGAAACTGGTTGAGCAGCTGAAAGCTGGGAGATTTATAGGTGAATTTCATTGAAAAATGATTATTGTACTTAACATTTTAAAGGATAATTGAATTGAATACATATGATAGGCAGTCATGAATACGAACTTCAAATATTTCAATAACAGCAATCTTTGGCGTAAGACAGGCATCAATGATGGCTACCCCCGGTTGTGGGTTTCCTGGAGACCGCAGCCGTGGGTTTCCACTGGAGGCGCAGGGCATCGTGCCGCCGGTTCCACCTGTGGTGGTCATCAATGGAGGATGTGTTTGGAGCTCAGAATGCACGGCAGGGCACCGGGACCGGTCGCCTTTGAAATGACCTGTAAGACCGGTAAGCATACAGTGAAATAACTGTAGTAAGTATAACTTAAAGTAAGCTTCACTTACAGTGGTAGAACAGGGATGATGGTTTTCATATTACATTCGTATGATTAGCACAGGGATCTATGGAAACATTAGAACAGGGATGATGGTTTTCATATCTTTTCATTGGTCAAAGCTATAGGCATGATGGTTTTCATCGCCAAATTCTTCAGAAATAGCAACTGCTATTTCCAGTGGAACCCAGATGAAGCCAGTGAGTTTCAGATGTTTCCATTGCTAACTGCTATCAATAGACAGCAACCTGCTAGTGGAACGCGGAATCATTGGCGACGCGAACTGGCTTGGCGAGACGCAGGCCATGAAGCTTCCACAACCCACGATTTGGCCCGACAAACAGGTGCAACAAGCGGCTTCCGTTGGCCTGGAATTTCGGGGTGCACACAGATTTGAGTCAAAAAGCCCCAACAATGGTTGGTTGGTTATTGCTAAAGGTGATTGAAAAAGGATGATTTGGGAGTCCCATATTTTGAGAGACTACCATATGAGGTGTAATGTGGGCACCTGATTAGTGCGCTCTCCCTTAATCGCAACAAGTTTTGCCAAGCTCATCCATTGTATAGTGGTGGTTGATCATAATGCTTCATAGTGGTCAACAGATCTATGGAACGATGCTTGGCATCACTCCCACAATGTAGCGCGTTGGAATTGTTTGGATGTGCTAGGGACTTTTGAAGAAGGAGGACCTTCCAAAAGAGGTTCCTGGAAGTGCCAGTAATGATGGTAGGTCCATATTGACCAACCACCATCAGTTTATATAATCACAAATAGCTGGTGATTTGCCATCACATATCGGGGGTTGATCTATGGATCTCCCATGACTTGCCAGTGCCAGCAGAAACTTTGCATGCCGCAGCTAATCAATAAGTTATGTACATTGTTTACCATGGTTTATGATACTTGTAATGTTGCTTACCTTGTGTTAAACCAACATTGCGGAGGGTCATGATACTGATAGTGCTGCTTTACCATGGTTTACCATGGTTTATCACACTGTTTAAGAAATGCAGTGCTATTATTATTGTTAGATTTGCATCAATGGCAATGGCGATTTGAGTTAGATTTGCAGCAGCGGCAATGGCGATGTGACATTATCATTGATTTACTACCATGTTTTACAAAGATTTATTGATCATGAATTGGTTCATATTATATACCATTAATAACCATGGGTTCATAAACCATTGCCATGCTTCAATGCTTCCCATTGGTAGATTTTGTCAATTCAACCAGACATGATCTGTTGGGTGATTTTGTTTACCATGAATCAACCAGCCAGTGAATCAACCAGCCCTATGAATCAACCATTGCTTCATGTTGGTTCATTGGTTGGCAACGACTGGTCGAGCATTTCAACCAGGTCGAAACCCAGCAACGGTGGTCAAACATGCGACCGCTCGGTTGATACTGCCTGGGGATCAACGAGAACCAATAGGGTGTCCTCGCCTCCAAGATGACTAACTGTGACCAAGCACGGTGTCATGGTGATGTGGGGGGGGGGATTTCGCAACACGGATGCTGTAGGACGAAACATGAGGGTTTCTCGAAATAGGGGACCCCAAGAATGGTTGAGTTGTTTTACTACTACGAACAGTTATCTTTAGATGAGTTGGGGGTACCCCCAGCTATTTAGAAACCACGGTATACCAAAGTTCAATCACCAGCATGCAAAACAGTTGACCCTAAAAAAATGCCGCGACAAAAACACCAGGCAAAATCACCTGCATGATGCCTGCATGAAGACAAAGACGGCAGCGTCCCAAAACACCAACATAACAAACCTCAGTAGGGGAATCGTCAAACACAGGAGGACAATATGTGATATGAACACAACGGACAATAATAAGGCAATACATCATCGGATGCGATAGATTATGATCGTCTAATGGCAAGACTGTCATATGATATATGATAATCAAATCATCTTCAGTCATCAAGTACATAACCAGTATTTCTCAACAGGATGTTTAAAATGAAGATGAGACTCTGACAGGATAATGGTCGACCAAATAGTTGGTCCTGGCCATCCTGACCATGGAAGTAGTAGCAGCCATGGCTATGGGTCCCTGGATTGTTCTTATTGCTAGAGATAGTTGTTCAATCTTGTGGCTCACAAATTACCTTTGGTCATACATACTGAACCACATTATGTTGTTTACTGTCATCTCTGTTATTCGATTCCTACATACGACTATATACGTTGGATTACATAATTAATTATATAAACAACTATATGTATCTCCGCCCCGGGGGTAAAGACTCACACCGGTACGCCTTAACTCCTTAGTGTTTGGCTTCAGTGAATGGTCTGCCCACGTTGCCACGTTTTTGCCGGGGAGCCATTGTGCCCTTGCTGTAGAACTGCGAGCCGTATACGGGCTATCCTGGAAACTGGGGAACTCAGCGTCCGGGTTGAACAAACTGCTCTACAGGCCCTCAGGCACTGCGTGGGTGAACTCACTGACCTTCTTGAGGCCAGCACAGGTGCTCCAGCGGGACGTCAGGTGCCTCACCACCAGCCTGACATCAGCGTCACCGAGGCCAGGTCATCGGGAGCTACAGCTCCTTTGAAAGAGAAGGAGGCAAAGAAAGCCAAAGCCAAGAAAAAGAGGAAGTCTTCGGAAGAGGAAACAGCGGGGCCCGTGAAGAAGAAAGCGAAAGCCAAGAAAGAGAAGGTTGCCAAAGAGAAGCGCAGAGAGGAATCAGAGGAGGACAAGAAGAAGGACGAGGAGGAAGAGCACTCCGGAGCTGGCCCAGCTCTGACCTTGAGGGAGGGACCTCAAGCGGACAACGGAGGATCAGAGGAGAGCGCCCCAGTTGCGGCGTCCAGCAAGAGTAAGGCTAGAAGCCCTACCGAGGAGTCAGAGGAAGAGGCGGGAGCGAGCAGCGCTCCTGGCACATACCTGCCAGTGAGGGGCAGCGTGTGCACTCACCTGGAACGTTCAGGTCTGATTCCAGAGAGTCAGCGTCCACCTGAACCGGTGGGCCCCCCTCCACGTAGAGACGGCGGAGGTAGTGGAGATCAGAGGACCAGGGGAAGATCGAGGTCGAGGCGCAGGGGTACCAAGGGTGCCCATCACGCAGAAAGAGGACGACAGAGACGCCTTTGGGCTAGCCAGCAGAAGAGATGGCACCCAAGGCAAAGGTGAAAGCAAAGGCCAAGGCCAAAGGAAAGGCACGGGCCAAGGCTATAGCGATGGCAGCGGCGCCAAGAAGACGTCGAGCAGTACGAAGACCAGCAGGAAGAGGTGCACTTCCCGGGGGCGATCCCGCTCCTGTCCTCTCCCCATGGGAGAGGAGAGAGGTGGTCGAAAGCCATCAGGTGTCAGCAGAAGAGTTAGGCAAAGCGACGAGACTGGTGGTAGATGTCGGACACTACTACCACGGGCCCTGCAAGATAGCTGGACTACAACGAGGAGTTCGACTCGAGCAAGGCCAGGTGTGGATCGACATGGAGATCACGGGGACGGGGCACGACCTCTTGCTCCGGTTGCTCTCCGGCAGAAGCCCCAAGATGCTGAGGGTGGTGCGATGCGAGAGAGGTTGCAATCACGAATTGGTTGCGGAGGATATCGTGCACGCCGAAAAGATCCGTCAGGCAGCAGAGTGGAATCAAGAGGACGGGTGGATGAGCAACTTGATAGAGGTTGTGGCCGAGCAGCCGCTAGACGAGTTGGAGCAGTTGAGGATGAGAGCGGCAGGACTCCCACCACGAGGCGGAGAGGAAGGACCCGTGAAAGGATCATCAAAGGACAAGAAGGAGGACGTCGAGAAGAAGAAAAAGAAAAAGAAGAAGGACAAAGAGAAGAAGCAGAAGCCAGGAGATGCAGCAGAGGACAAAGAAGAAGGCGCGGTGCTGGACGGCACTCAGGCCAAGAAAGCGAATGTGAAGAAGGCAAGTGCACTCTTCGCCGGAACAGGGATGGATCCCCGGGAGCGTGTGCGTCAGAGGGTGTCCAAGCGGGCACGAAAGTACATGAGGAAAAAGGGGGACAAAGGCGACGTTTCTTCGAGCAAAAGTTCATCGGGGACAAGTTCAAGCTCCAGCTCCCTGGAAGGGGGAGCCGACTACGACACGGTGTTTACCCAGGCGTCGAAGGTGAGGAGAATCTACGAGACCTTTCCAGGCACCCTCGGAGCTTCAGCTCTGAACCACATGAAGAAGAACATCTTGCAGGAGCTGGGCGAAGAAGACGTCACCGGTTCAGTGAGACCGGTGGCGTTGCTTTACTTCCGGCAGCAGCTTGCGAAGAAGGCGCAAGGACCGGCACTTCGGGAATTGCACACAGTGTGCACGGTCCTGGACCTTTTGGTCCGGGGCCGAGTTGCTTCTTCGATAGATTGCCTGGCTCAAAGGCTGAAATCAGTGGAGGCGACGTTGAACGGGTGCCATTGGTCAGTCAGTCAGAGGTTAGAAACACTTCCCCAGGAATCCGCTATGCTGACGCCCATGGAGGAGCTGGGATCAGCACGGCGCGAGGCGGAGGCAGAGAACAAGACCAAGTACCAGGCGTCATTCCCAGATGGAAGGAGGACATCGAAGGGACAGACCAAAGGGAAACCAGAAGGACAAGATCGCCGTTACCCCGAGGGGGGAAAGAAAGGAGGCAAAGGCAACCAGAACAAGGGCAACGACAAAGCGAAGAAGGACGGGCAGTGAGGAGCGAAGACAGATCGGGAGCTGCAGCTCCTGGGCGACCTTTGGATGCCGGTGCTTCTACGGATGATCCAAACTATGATTGGGGAATGGAAGTGGCCCCAAACTCAGAGCATCGACTTCAACATCCAGAGGAACCCATCGGAATGCAGCAATCAGTGCAAGAGAGTTTGGCCATGGCAGCGACGAGGTTGGGCGAAGCACCTAACCATTCCTCCGTGGGGCTGTATTGCCTAGCGGAGCCGCACAGTGGCACTACCTATGCCGCGTTGCCTGACCAGACTCGGATGGAGCGCACTTTGACGTACAGTGGTGCCACAACGGCATCGAGCTCATCGGCAAAAAAGACGGATGTGTGTGCGCCCTCAGAGCTTTCGGGTCGGAGTTTAGGTGCTTGTGGTGGTTTGGTCCTTCATAGGTTACTAGAGGTTGTTCCACTTCGCAGCGAGACCACGGGTAAGTTGGAAAGATTGGCCATATTTCCCTTGCCCACCTCTAGGAACCTATTGGAGGAGTTTGACCCTGGACTTAGTTGTGATGAAGTTACTTGGCTTTTGTGTGTTTGTTTGTCTTTGAATTCTGTTTGGGGTGGATTGTCTTTCTGTGATGAACCCATCAACGGTGCGCAGCGATCATGTCTGCAGCACTTGTGTGAATATGTGCGGAGCTTCTGCTCTATGACTACCCTTGTTCAGGAACTTGATTGGGGTGAGTTTCTACAGGTAAGATCCGTTGATTACCGGGGGGATGAAGTGAGAGTTGCTCAACACTTTGCCTGGCGAAACATAGAGCCTGCCCTTCCTGTGGAAATTGGTCGGGTGCCACTGGCCGATGTCTGTGTGGGTGGCTGTAAGACCTTTGTGGAGGAGATTGACCGGTACCTTAAGCCTACCGAGGAGTGGGGTAAGATCAAGGCTCCAAGGGTGATGGTGGATGAGGCTGATTGGGCCGATGTTTGCAAGGGGCTGCTGAAGTCTGGCATTTGTGGACTCATTTTGGAAGAGGACATCTTTAAGGTGAACGGGGTACCACTACTCAACGGCCTTTTCGGTGTCACCAAAGATGAGACCACTGCTGAAGGAACGGAAGTTTTTCGTTTAATCATGAACTTAGTGCCGTTCAACCAGATCAGCATGTCACTGGCTGGCGATGTCAACACCCTACCAAACTGGAGTATGATGACCCCCTACTACCTTGCACCTGGGGAGGATCTGTTGGTAAGCTCGGAGGATATCCGTTGCTTCTTTTATACCATGGCTATCCCCCAATGTTGGCAGAAGTACCTTGCGTTCAATCGCCCGGTGCCTTCGGTGGCACTGCCTCAACACCTTCAGGGAGAAAAGGTCTACCTCACCTCCCTAGTGCTCCCGATGGGGTACTTGAACAGTGTCAGTCTGGCACAGCACGTGCATAGAAATCTTGTCAAGTTCACCGAGTCAACACCGCAGGAACCAGAGGACAGCAACCTGAGCGGCCAGGAGTTGCGTAAGGATCGTCCTTTCCCTTCGAGTTCTGTGAACTGGCGAGTTTACCTCGACAATTACGATTTGCTCGAGAAGGTGCGTGCCGTTGATGTCGACCAGCTAAAGGACACAGTTTCCCCCAGGGTTCTCAGTCTGAGGCAGCAGTACGAGCATTGGGAGATCCCTCGCAATGTGAAGAAATCAGTGCAGAGATCACAGCTTTGTGAAATGCAGGGCGCCACGGTGGATGGAAGGATGGGCGTCGCCTATCCCAGAGAAGCTAAACTTTGTAAATACTTTGCGTTAGCTTACTCCTTGCTTAGCTCCAAGGTTGCCACCCAGAAGCAGCTGCAGATTGTTTGTGGTGGACTGGTATACTTCACAATGTTTAGACGCCCGCTGTTGGGTTGCCTCAACGCGGTTTGGACCCATATCACTAGCTTCTCAGGACGGCCAGGACAGAAGAAAGTTACACCTTCGGATTGCAAGCTGGAGATGTGCCGACTCTTGGGACTTCTACCCTTTCCGGGTCCCTATGTGCGGCAAAGTCACCTGTAGTGATGCCTCAACAACTGGGGGTGGGATTTGCTGTTCGGTTTCAACTACAGCTTTGGGTTCCTGCGTAGCGGCCGCCGGGCTGCGGGGAGCGTTGCCTACTCTCAGGGATGATCCGGGTGTTTTGTGCATTGGGCTCTTTGATGGGATCGGAGCCATCCGTGTTGCGTTGGAGCTTTTAGGGGTACCGGTTTTGGGCTATGTTTCAGTGGAGAAAGAACCAACTGGCCAGCGTGTGGTTTCTTCGCACTTTCCAGGTGTGGTTCACTTTCAGGACATCACGCAATTGACTGACTCGGACTTCAAGGACCTCTCCCTGCAGTTTAGTCAGTGTGCTCTGGTGATCATCGGAGCAGGCCCGCCGTGCCAAGGAGTCTCAGGACTCAATGCGGACAGAAAGGGTGCATTGAAGGACTCTCGCAGCTCCTTGTTCACTTTTGTGGAAAAGGTTCGGGGGTATGTCCGTCGTCACTTTACCTGGTGCCCGTCTTATAGTTTGATGGAGTCCGTGGGGTCCATGGACCCAAGTGACCGTGACTTGATGAGTGCTTCGTTGGTTCGGAGCCTTGGCTCTGTGATGCCTCGTGCATTACTTGGTGCAGTCGCCCTCGTTACTACTGGTTGGATTGGGAGCTTGTGGAGGATGAGCACACTTCTTTTTCGGTCAATGGCAACAGCGTGCAGGTGGTGCACTTCAAGGCCATGCAGTCCTTAGAAGCTGTCACTCAAGCAGGATGGACGAAGGTTGACACCAGTCGCCCCTTCCCTACGTTTACCACGGCACGTCCTTCGGATAGGCCAGGCAGAAAACCAGCAGGGATTCAGCAGTGCACATGGACTGAACTTGAACGATGGCGTCATGACAAACACCGGTATCCCCCATACCAATATCGTGACCAAAACTGTCTTCGCAACGTCAAAGGCGAACTTCGAGTACCGGACATTGTTGAACGGGAGTCCATGCTTGGCTTCCCCCCTGGCTACACAGCCAACTGTCTGCCCAAATCACAGCGGAGCTCGGAGCTCTGGAATGATACCCGAAAAACCCTCCTTGGAAACACTTGGAGCGTCCCCATCGTTGCTTGTTTACTCAACCAACTGTTTGGTCGCCTAGGGTTGTGCGACGTGCTTGCACCACAGGACATCTTGAACAGGTGCCACCCGACTGGGGTGGAATCAGTGCAAGGCCGACTGTTTCGGCTACCTTTGCGACAGAGTCGAAGCAATGTGGAGGACAAGTCCGAGGAGCTCGCGTTCAAGCTTGGGAACCTCATCTCTGTGAAGGGTGAGGACATTTTACTCACAACGCCTCAAGATCGTTTGCATAAGTTTCATCGATTGAGAGCAACAATACCATCACGGCTATGGAAGTGGAAGATTATTGCCGGCTGGCGCTGGCATTCACAGTCGGAGCATATAAATGCTCTAGAACTTCGTGCCATTTTGACCTCGATTCGTTGGAGACTGGAACATCAACAATGGCATCGTTCAAGGTTCGTGCATCTCACAGACAACCTTGTTTGTTTGCACGCCCTTTCTCGTGGAAGAAGCAGCTCACGTAAACTACGACGAGTTTTGTCACGCATAAATGCTCTTTTATTGGCCTCCTGCTCACATCCCCTTTGGGGATATGTTCACACAGAACAAAACCCGGCAGATAAGCCCAGCCGTTGGGGCCGCCGGGTGAGGAGCAAGTTCCGCCATGCCTAAGAGGAAGTTGGTAGAAGCTTTGGATGTCAATGAAAGAGCAAAACAGCGTAGACAACTTGGAACACTTCGTGAGCTTACAGTGCAGCCTTCCACCAAAAAGAGATACCAGAATGCCGTGGATGGTTTTTTGTCTTTTCTTCGAGCTGAACAGCGACCTTTACCAACCAATAAGACCTTAGTGGATCCATTGCTCTGTGATTACTTGGAGCATCTCTGGAGCTCAGGCTCAGGCCGAGCTCAAGCATCCGACACAGTGGCTGGCTTGCAAGATGTCCAACCCAACCTTCGGCATCAGCTGCCCGGAGCCTGGAGGCTCTTGAAGACTTGGGCTATGAACGAAGTCCCTAATAGGGCACCTCCTTTGCCCGAGCACTTGGTCCAGGCCATGGCTGGATGGGCATTTTTTAAGGGCCATTTTTCTTTCGGCACCTCACTTTTGGTGGGTTTTTACACCATGCTTCGTTCCGGAGAAATCATAGAGCTCAAAGGATCCCACTTGGTCTGCTCAAAGCAAGATCGTCAGATTCTCATATCATTAGGTTTTACAAAAGGAGGCAAACGTCAAGGAGCTGCTGAAAGCACTATCCTGGGCGTAGAGGATGCCGTAGGCATCACTCGACGTTGGAAACAACTTAGTTGTCCTTCCACGTCTCTGTCCGGAGGAGCCACTAAGTGGCGTTCCCTTTTTTCCGAATGCCTCACTAGTTTAGGACTTGAAAAATGGGGGTTCCGACCCTACTCACTTCGAAGAGGTGGAGCCACTTTTTGGTTCCAAAAGCACCAAAGCTTAGATAGAATCCTGGTCCAAGGGCGTTGGATGGCCCATAAAACTGCCAGGATCTATCTTAACGAGGGGCTGGCCATGTTAGCTGAGATGAAATTTCCGGCTAATGACCCCGTTCTGAGACCTTTTTTGAACATCTACCGACAAACCGTTCGTTCTCCGAATTTCCAAACACTTGATCCTCCGGCTGGCACCGGAAGTGCTGGGGGACGTGGAAAGAGGCCGATGAAGCAAAAAGTTTAGCAGTCCGTCCTGCAATTTTTTGATCCAACCATGGATTTTCCCAGGTACAAGCGGTTAGGAGGCTTGGCTCAGCTGTCTTGTATGGGAATTGAACTGGGCAGGAGTTACCTGGGGTTTGGCCCGGTAACATCCGCAGTTTCCCTGTAGGAAGAAGGGTCCATGGTTGTATCTTATTTCCCTCATTTGTTATTTATTTATGACCAAATTGCTGCGAAGTGGAGTTAAAAGGGAGGGTTGTGTGTCTTTGTATCTCCGCCCCGGGGGTAAAGACTCACACCGGTACGCCTTAACTCCTTAGTGTTTGGCTTCAGTCCCGCCCTCCCATCCCGCGGTAGCTTTAGCTACTTTGGGGGTGGGGAAAGAGGCCGATGAAGCAAAAAGTTTAGCAGTCCGTCCTGCAATTTTTTGATCCAACCATGGATTTTCCCAGGTACAAGCGGTTAGGAGGCTTGGCTCAGCTGTCTTGTATGGGAATTGAACTGGGCAGGAGTTACCTGGGGTTTGGCCCGGTAACATCCGCAGTTTCCCTGTAGGAAGAAGGGTCCATGGTTGTATCTTATTTCCCTCATTTGTTATTTATTTATGACCAAATTGCTGCGAAGTGGAGTTAAAAGGGAGGGTTGTGTGTCTTTATATATAGATGATTGCTTATAGTGGAAAAACCGTTTGCAATTGTGTTTCATCATCACTATCATCAAACCCTGATTAATCGTGAATGATGTTTTTCATATCTGCCGCGAAGTGGTTTTCTTTTCCTATTAGTGATGTTACAATGTTGTATCCCAGTTGGTTACATTCCTGCGCCAGAAATGTCCCTGCTGATACAGTATCATGAAATGTGAGCGAAAGAGCAGGGGCACGGGCACCATGCAAATCACTGGTCCAATGTGGTAACCAGCCGGGAGTGACCAGCCATCATCAGAATCTGCTCCTTAAGGCATTCCAGAAGTCCCGTCACCAATGGTTGATACAAGATCAGAAAAAATCATTTTATGTTCATGCAAATATATATATATATGTAGCAATAATATACATATATGTCTTGATGCCACAACACCCAGTGCTTGCATATCACTCGTGCCAGTCGCATAGCCATTTCTCTCGAGGAGAGAGCCCGGATCTGAGACCTCTTGTGCGTGCCATGGAAAATGGCCCGCTGAGTGCTCTGCAGTGAGTTCCCGGAGGAACGTGTGGTAGTGTGGTCAAGGGGACCAACAGTGGTTGCTACCGAGATTGGTAGCGGAGCCGGACACCCCGGCTCCGGCTAGCCTATCTCACGATCAGGAGGGCTCGGTTTAGCCTATCTCACGATCAGGAGATCGACGAGCACAACACCCAGTTGTGATGGCTGCGTCTTCTGGTGGTACCAGCAGCGAAGTCAGTGGAGGAGTTAGGTACTTCAGCGGCGATTCTGAAGACGGTAAAGAATACAAACGCTGGAAACTGTGGATCTCCAACAAACTCCTAACCTTGGACAAGTTAGGAGCTGCTGCTCGAGGCCCATACGTTTTCACCTTGCTTCAGGGCAAAGCGCTGGAAGCGGTGGAGCATATCCCACCGTCGGAGTACCAATGCACCGATGGAGAAAAGGTCCTCCTTCGGGCCTTGGATCGAAGATTCCCGGAGAAGGACACGGCCGACGAACTGGCCGAAGTGATGAATGACATCTTCAGCATGAAGATCAAGGAGGGCGAGAGCTTGCGTCAATGGATCTCTCGAGCAACCTCCTTGTTCGAGAAGTGTGAGCGCAAATCTGGCTGCAAGTTCCCTGAGGAGGCCCAGGGATACATGATACTTCGATTTTCTGGCTTGTCAGAAGAGCAACAAGCAGTTGTCAAGGGTCGCTCCCTTGGCAAGTTGAAGCTGGATGATGTGTCACAGGCCATGCGGTCTGTGTATCCGGAGTATGTCTATCGACGAAGAGCAGGAGCTGCCCTAGTTGAAGGGGAGCCAATCAACTCCGAGCCCACCTTGAAGTCAGAAGAGGTGCAAGGCTTTGAAGACATCGAAGCCTTTCTCATGGACTATGTGGACTCCGGTGCAGATGCAACACTGGAGCCAGATGAATGCTTTGGTGAAGATGAAGTGGCCGAGATCTTGGCCACGACATGGAAAGACAAGAGACAGGAATTGTCTCGATTACAGAAGTCTCGTAGATTTTCAGAAGCTGGAGTGGCTCGGAAAAGTTTCCGAGTGGAAATAGAAGAACTCAAGAAACGGACGAAGTGCAACAGATGTGGCCGCACCGGCCATTGGGCTAGAGAATGCCGTCAGCCCAAGGACGGTGGCAGCAGCTCCAAGGGGAAGGGCAAGGGCGGTGATTCCGCCGTTAGCTATGTCGAGGAAGTGCTGGAGACCAACTTCATTGCTTCACTGGCTGTTCGCCCCACCTTGGTGCAACAGCTGCAACAGCGGAAAGCCGAACGCAGGGAGGACAGTGAGATTTTCCTGGTGTCTTCACCCGGATATGGAGTGCTGGACAGTGGATGCGGCAAGAGTATCATCGGACGCAACACTCTGGAGAAGTTCAAGGACCTGTGGAAAGGCCAATCCATTGCCATGCCCAAGCTGAAATCGGAAGTCAATTCCTTTCGATTTGGAAACGGACATCAGGAGACCTCTGATACTGTTGCTGAGTTGCCGGTTGGTATTGGAGGACGCAACGGAATCCTTCAAGCAGCCATCGTTCAAGGTGATGCACCCTTGCTGATCTCGCGACCAGCCATGAAGACCTTGGGTGCTGAACTTCATTTTGGAGACGACACCTTGAAGTTGTTTGGAGATCGAGTCCAGGTGCCTCTGACTGCCAACTCCGCCGGTCAGTACATAGTCAATGTGATGGACTTCAAAGTCACCGATAAGTCCAAGAAGGCACGAGTAGAGTTCATGCAGCATCCGATCGAGCATCCAATCGATAACACATCTAGTTCACCCCCGAATAAGCTAGTTCATGATGATAAGACCCCAACCCAGGTTGTTGAAGCATCCGAGGTGTTACTAGCAAGTAGGAAGCACGGCATTTCCAAGAAGCAGCTCCGTAGGATCAAGTCACAGGTCAAGCATGAATCCAAGAAGGTAGGAAGTAAGTATCTAGTGGCAGAGGTGTTTTCGCCTCCTCGCTTCACGACGCAGGTGGAAGCTATGGGCAAGAACGGCTTGGCAATCGACATAGAGCAAGGCTGGGATTTAGAGGACCCAGCCACTCAGGACTGGGTTGCTGATGAGCTGAATCGTCATCCACCCGAACTTCTAGTTTGTTGTCCCCCATGTACTGATGCAGGTGGTTGGTTTAACCTCAATTCCTGTTACATGACTCTCAAAGAGGTGTTGCAACGTCGCCTTCGCTTGAAGAAGCATTGGAACTTTTGCAAGCGACTCATCAAACAACAGATCAAGAATGGTGGACGTTTCATGTTCGAGCATCCCAAGCCTTCCACTGTGTGGAAAGACCCGGACATGGAAGTCTTGAAGAAAGAGTTTTATCTCATCGATGTCGACATGTGTCAGTATAACTTGCACTTGCCAGCCACACATGATAAACCCAAGCAGCTCATTCGTAAAGCCACAAGCCTTCTAGTTAGCCACGAAGACATGTGCTGCCTTGCCCGCCGATGCCCAGGAGATGGACATGCAGACCACGTCCATCATGCCGTGATCGCTGGAAGTCACCCAGCGGTAGGTAGTGTAAGTAAGCATGCCGGTTGTTACACACCAGAGTTTGTCCAGGCGGTCTTGCATACTTTGCCTTCTGTGACCAAGCATGAGATCTTACTGGTTGATGATGATAGCTTGGTTGCCCAGCATTTGTGTCAAGAAGTGTTGGCTGCCGAAAAGACAGAGCCGTCGGATGAACAGGTGCGTAACACCCTGCTCAAGTTGCATCGCAACCTGAGCCACCCGTCGAATGCCGAACTGGTGCGTATCCTAAAGCATGGTCAAGCATCAGAAAAGTCAATCAGCATGGCCAGAGATCTGCAATGTCCCCAGTGTGAAGCTCGCAAAGCTCCCGTCATTCCACCACCAGCCCAAGCATCTCGTGTTACCACTTTCAATGCCAGAATAGGGATAGATGTTAAACATCTAATGGGCTGGAGCACAAACCAAAAAGTGCGTGCTCTAAATGTAGTGGATCATGCAACGAGCTTCCAGTTAGTCATACCTTTCTTCGAGACCGAGACAGCCAGTGTTTTGCGTCAGCTGCTCAATGATAGATGGTTTGCATGGGCTGGTAACCCCCAAGAGATTGTCATGGACCCTGCCAGAACAAATCTTGGAAAAGCTCTTACTGAACCAACTGAACTTGAGGGTACTCACATCAATGTGACTGCTGCTGGAGCCCACTGGCAACTTGGAAAGACCGAAGTCCATGGCGGTCTCTTCGAAAAGGTGCTGGAGAAAGTCATTGCTGAAAGGAACCCCTCGAACAAAGAAGAGTGGTTGGATTGTGTTCGCCAGTGCCATGTGAAGAATAGCACAATTCAAACCTTTGGTTTTTCTCCCTGTCAACATGTTTTCGGTAGGAATCCGGAGCTACCAGGGGATTTGTTGAATGAACCACAACGAGTTGTCCCATGCACAGCACCTTTGCAGGAAGATGCCATCGCAAATGCATGTGCAACCCGTGCAGCAGCCAGAAAAGCCCTGATCGAACTTCAGGACTCCCGTAGCTTGCGACGAGCCCTTGCTGCACGACCAAGGACAACTCAATCCTTCAAAGCAGGAGACATCGTAGCCTATTGGAGAGATCAGAAGTGGTTGAAAGGGACACTGAGTAAAGGGGGTAGATGGTATGGTAGTGCTGTCGTCATTGGCTGCATCGGTAACAACATCATCATAGCACATCGTAATCACATCCTTCGTTGTGCCCCAGAACAAGTTCGATTGGCCACACCAGAGGAAAGAACTCTGATTGCTGACCCCAACTTTGAACTTTTGGGCATCAAGGATTTGATTGAGGGTGGAACTTTCCGTAGTTCACAGTTTGTCGATTTGTTGTCGCAATCGTATCCTGTGCTGGAAGAGTCTGTCTTGCATCCAGATGATGCCGGTGCAGATGTGTCTCGTTTCGGTAGAGCCAGTGATGCACCAGTTGATGCACCTTCAAGTGCCTCAGCTGTGCCACCCAGTGTTCCAGAGACTCAGCCGATGAATCAGCCAGAGCTGCCAGAGACACCACCTTCTGCAGATAATGCTGAAACACCCGATCAACCAATGGAAGTTCCGGAGAACCAGAACCCTCAGACAGAATCAGAAGCAACTTCAGCTCCCAGTTGCTCTTCTAACACCAATGACCCCATGGTTGGTAGGAATCCTGCACTGGCTGATAACACGGCATATGGCCCTGTGCGTCGAAGATTGAATGCGAAGGCTGGAGCCTCGGCTTTGTACAGACCAGCGCCCATGAGACAGGATGATTTCGTAGAAGTTATGCAAGAAGTCCTGCCCAAGTTGCTTGAAGATGCAACCCAGGGTATCAAACGTGACGGTGAACCCAGTGCTGAAGAGCCTGCCCCCAAACAAGCCAAACATGAAACCTTGACAGTGGAAGACGCTCAGGAGTTGTGGAGCGCCCTTCAGCAAGGAACCAGTCACGAAGTGTTGGTAGCACAGTACATGCAGAAGAGAGCTCAAAAAGAGATCCATCATAGCAATAATCCGGAGTGGCTGCAAAGCCAAGTAGATGCAGCTAAGGTGTCAGAATGGAACACCTTGGTAGACAAACAAGCAGTCAAGCTTGTCCCTCCGAAGCAGGCAGAGTGGATCATCAAGAACATGTCACATCGAATCATGGGAAGTAGATTTGTGATCGTCAAGAAGGCTATGGAAGATGTCATCGAGAATGGTGCCATTCCAGATCCCGACAATGCCGAGCATTGGAAAGTAAAAGCTCGTTTTTGTCTCCAAGGTCATCTTGACCCTGATCTTTCAGAGAAGGCAATGTCTGGCCAGTTGCAAAGTCCGACCTTATCCCAAATTGGCAGGACAGTGTTGTTCCAATTGATTTCCAGTTTTGGTTGGACCATGCAGTTGGGAGACGTAAAGGGAGCCTTCCTTGAAGCAGGACCAATACCTGCCAAGTATAAACCCTTGTACTGTTGGATTCCGGCTGGGGGGATTCCTGGTGCTGAGCAATATCGCCTCGTAGAAATCCTATAGGGAATGTCTACGGGCAGAATGATGCCCCAGCAGCTTGGTATAAGGTGTTTGATGCTGAGGTATGTAAAACTGGTTTCCAACGAAGTAGCTATGATCCGTGTCTCTACTATCTGAGATGTCCCAAGACCAACACACTCCAGGGAGTGTTGGGATCACATGTAGATGACACATGCACAGCTGGGACCGGAGAATTGTATGAAAAAGCCCTGGCCATGTTGAAGGCTCGCTTTCCCTATCGTAAGTGGCGTATTCATGAAGGAGAGTTTTGTGGAGCACATTACTGCCAGAACCCCGAAGATAAGTCCATCGTTATGCAGCAAAGGGTTTTGCAGAGGGATTGAAGCCAGCCTATCTGCCAACCTCACGCCGAAGCCAGCGTACTGCTCTTTTGACCCCGAAGGAGATCAGCGTCTTGAGGGCGATCAATGGTAGTTTGAATTGGTTGGCCGGCCAGTCTCGTCCCGACTTGTCAGCACAAACCAGTTTGTCCCAGCAGGTTTTTCCATCACCCACTGTTCATCATCTTTGTGAAGCGAACAACGTCATCAGAAGAGCTAAGCTTCACAGTGATTTGGGAATTTCCTTTCTGCCCATCAAGCCCGATTCACTTCGATTAGTGTGCCATGCCGATGCTGCCTTTGCAAATGTTGGTCCATACACCCAAGCAGGTTTCGTCATTGGCTTTACTGATGATGGGTTGGATAAAGGTCAGTTGTCACCATGGACACCTGCCATGTGGAAGAGTTACAAGCTACCTAGAGCGGTTGGATCAACGCTGGCAGCAGAAGCGCAATCTATGGTGACCGCAACAGGCACCCTAGAGTGGGCTTCACTCATTCTCTCCGAGGCAATAGATGGTCCATGTGATGTCAGGGACTACGAGGAAATGCTCAAGAAAAGAACTCCTGTCATAGTTACGGACTGTAAGTCGCTTTTTGACCACCTTGTTTCAGTTTCGTCTCCAACAGCAGTTGATGACCGTCGTACATCAATAGACATAGTGATACTGAGACAGAGCATTCTTCGGATGCAGGCCTCAATGAGATGGGTACCCACAGACCGCATGTTAGCAGACTCGCTGACGAAAAATGCTGGAGACCCCACGGATCTTTTGAGGGCATGTATTCGCCAAAAGTCATACCAAATCAGTCCTGAAGAAGACATCCTCCGCATGCAAGCAGAAGAACGTCAGAGAAGACTAGAGAAGAGAGGTAAGGTCCAGAATAATTAGTTGCCAGTTTTGTCGTCCTTAGTATCAGTTTTCTTTGCAGCGATAGCCATAGTGCTCAGTGTTTCTGCCTGTGTATCATCCTTCTCCTTTTGTGATCAGCTCCCATGTCCTTTTCCAAGGGTCAGCCTAGCAATGATGCACCTCTTTCCCCGGAGGAGATGCGTCAGTTCATGGCCTTGCAACGTCGTGTCATGAGCCAGGCAGCCCCAGACCGTTCTACCAAGACTCTCCCAATGTGTGCTGATATGTCTCCTAACGCAAGCTTTCTGGATGATGGTAGCAGTGATTGGAGCGAAGTTGATGGAGCCATGAATGACTCTGCCAAGCGCCGACTGTGTGGACCTGGGGAAGTCTTGCCGACTGATGGGTACTCTGGTGCAGCGGTAGTCATCAATGCTCCGACCGCCCATTCCACCGTGCCAATGCCAGGGGGAACCTTGAACTTTGGCCACACCAAGAAGGGCACTGCCATCACGTTGCCAGCGGGAGTTGAGACCATTTCTCAGTGGGGATCAACATTGATTGAGTTTGGTAAGCATGAGTCCAAGAATCTCACATACGATGAGATGTATCGTTCCGATGATAAAGAGCTGAAGAGCTATGTAAAGTATTGCAAGGGTCATGTCGATGCATCGGAAGGTCGTTTGCACGACTTGGGCTTGTATCTGCTCGCCATGGATTTCATGAAGGATGGATGCGAACAGCGTCCCTTCATTCCAGGCACCTCTGAGGTGCGTCGTTTCAAAGGAAACTAATGGCTTGTAATCGATTGGAACTATGAGTCAGACTGGAGGTCTGAACTGATAAAAGAAAAGAAAATATAACCAGTCTTGATGCCACAACACCCAGTGCTTGCATATCACTCGTGCCAGTCGCATAGCCATTTCTCTCGAGGAGAGAGCCCGGATCTGAGACCTCTTGTGCGTGCCATGGAAAATGGCCCGCTGAGTGCTCTGCAGTGAGTTCCCGGAGGAACGTGTGGTAGTGTGGTCAAGGGGACCAACAGTGGTTGCTACCGAGATATGTATATATGTCAATATACTTATATACAAATATCTATGTATGTAATTGTATATATATATATACATATACTTCTATTTCAATAAATACATATGTATACATATATACATATATAGCGCTCACGTGTCTTTATATTGTATCGTGATATATCACGATCTTGGATGGTATGGGTGGTGAGTCATGGCTTCAGGATCACCAGGTGATCAGCTGCAGGGGATTTGTTCAACGCCTGGTGCAGATGTGGCGAGCTGGGTCAAGCAGTTAAGCAACCACTAATGGAGGATAAGAACCAATATATAACAATAGGGAAAACAATGGGTAATGAGGGGAACCAGGGGTACGGGATTTTGACCCACTGCCAATAAAGTCAATCCCCGAAAGAACAATCATAGGAAACACATCAGTTTTTTTTTTTTTACTGGAAAAGGACCTTGTTTGAAGTAGAGAGAATTTTCATAGTTTGCATAAGCGACCGAACTGATCCCATGGTTTAATTATCCCTTTCCAAACGCTGTTCTACCGTAGAAAGGCATGTCAAAATGAAAATCATGTTGAATAAAAGTCACAGTTGTGGCTCAAGGAACCAGTGTAGCTGCAGTTTCAAGCCACCATCAGTCACGACACAAAGCTGGGTATAGATTTCGTCCACCAACAAGGACGCTAGCACTGGGAAGCCTTCAAGGATCTCTCCAATGGTTCCCGGAGGATCTGCTCACACCGTGCTTCTCCGAAGTGATGGCTTTGCTGTTGCTTGCGGAGGCAACGATGATGGACAATGTGATATTCCACCTTTAAATGACGGACTGATGTACACCCAGGTTTCTGCAGGTGGCGATCATACTGTGCTTCTCCGAAGTGATGGCGCTGCTGTCGCATGCGGACACAACAAGTTGAATCAATGTGACCTTCCAACCTTTCTACTGTCAGGCCCTCATTTTTCAACCCTTCGATACATTGCAGGATTACCAGAACGCATTTTGCAACTTGATTTTCAGCCCGAAGGAGACGCAATGATTCTTCGGTGTGTCACTATCGATGGGGCAGAAGTAGCGTGCTTGAGGATGAGGGGATCTGACCTTGCAGTGGATGCTCTCAGGCAACTGACTTGCAAGCGGAAGGCTTCTCGGGAACAGCATCGCGTGGTCTTGCCCGATGGGCAGATGTTAGACACTCTTTGCTCTGCAGATCCATTTATCACACTTGCGACTATGCATTCGGAGCATGACAAGCCGTGAGGAAAATGTTATTGTTTGATGCTTGTGCAATTTGGTTTGGAAGATGGCGGCTGTAGGAGATGGATTGGTCCAGCCGATGTGTTCAACAGCATGTGGGGCCATTGCCATGGGATACCCCAAGTCACCATCCCTCAAACGCATCATATTTAGCAACAAAATCATCAAATTCGGGATTTTATCATGGCGCTGGATGTACTCATATCACAGGTTGGGTTTCCATCATTTGCATCCACAGTGCATGCGACCTCCAGCGCAACGATGGTTGTTGGATGCCTGCTTTATACAGGTGCTTTTTGCTCTCATCGGTGGGAAGGACAACTTCAGGCAGGGAGGATGTGGATGAGAGGCACGATGCCTTCATGTTGAACTATTGCCCTTCTTGTTGCGTTGTTGTCGTTGCGTTTTGTCATTTTTTTTCTACATCCTTATGTATGTTCTGATTGTTTCTAAGTCTATTCATTGTTGCCTTTTAGTGTTTTGAAGTCTCCAGCTGCTGTTGTTCGTATTGTTTTTTGTGTTCGGTTTTTCTTGACATTTGTCATGGCCAAGAAGTGGATGATCTGGGCCGGAAAGCCCGCGCTTGTGACTGAAATAACTTAACCCTTCAGAGGATGGTTGTTCAAGCTGAATGCTGGTTAGCATTTGTTGTGGGTTAGAGGTTGCCCTTCACTTTTGAGCACCCAAACATGTGCGCCTCCAAATTTACCATCAAGGTTTTGAGCCCTGCAAAGGAGGTCTCCACCTTTGAATCTCTCAGGGAAGTCATGGGCCATGCAAACGACTGCTGACTTCCTCAGTTTCTGGAATCCAAAGAGGCCCGGTGTTTCGCTTCGGCTGCCATTGCAGGGGACGCCTGAGCATTGAGGAGTACATTGCAGAGACCAGGAGCTGGGCTGTTATGGAAGCTGCTATGACCGGACGGGAGATTTGGTGATTGATTTTTGGTTGCTTCCCTTATATAGACTGCAGTGACAGACAGTGACACTGACTGTGGGTTTGTGAAATTTATGGTCAAACACAACTTAAACACACTATGTAGACTCAGTTGGTTTGATTCCATTTGCATGATTTGCGATATTTGGTCAGCTGTTGTTTGGATGTAAAGGCATTCAAGGAGCCGCAGGTAGGGAGCCGGCCTCAGGAGCCATGTGCCTGCTGCCAACAAGACCACTGCAATCCTCTTCGTGCAGGACATAGACTGTGGTCTTCCTGTGTGCAGTGCTGCATCCATGAGTTCATATGGTCTGTCACAAGTGCTCTCATAATTCCCGAACCAGGCGGATGTTTGCTATATTATGGTTGCCAAACACCTTGATAAGTACCTCTAAATCATTCCAATTTATTACTTTTTTCAGGATTGAGAAACCTCGCTGTTGTTGGGGTATGCAGTTTAAGGGGCCTCCCTATTATCCCCCTACCCGCACTTAATCAACCATTGACCATGTCATCAACGTCGTCATCATCATCACCATCATCATCAAGTCACCAACACTAACATCAGCCTCGGCTGCAGCAGCAGCGTCGCGATGCCCCAGCACTGGCAGGAGATGACGCATATGCCACAGCAGCACTTGTAACTTGGTGCTGCAGTGATGGTGATTTGGTTGGATTTCAGCTGGACCGGCAGTAGTATGGCTATGGGTCAATATTAACCAACAAATAATGGAGGTTAATAACCAACAAAACTATAGGGAAAACAATGGTTGATGATGGGGAACCAGGGGTACAGGGTTTCGACCCACTGCCGTATGACCACCAACTTAGGTGAGGGGAAGTTGGCAAAGATGCACTGAGCAAAGATGGAC
This sequence comes from Symbiodinium kawagutii, assembly GCA_009767595.1. Lineage (NCBI taxonomy): Eukaryota > Dinophyceae > Suessiales > Symbiodiniaceae > Symbiodinium > Symbiodinium kawagutii. Next base: position 198,757 of record VSDK01020255.1, on the reverse strand, counting down.
CCACGATGACCCAAGTATCCAAGGGTGAGATTTCCGCGAGCTGAGGGAGTTCAGCTTGGTGTTCTAATCGCCTGGTTGATCTTGATATAGAGAACAGGCTGAGTTGGAATGACGAACAGGGCTTCGGCCCGCAGGAAGTGTTTGCCCAGTCCTTGCCCCCAACGGGAGATTCTCAGCCTTGAGCTCTTCCTGTTGGAATGGTGAGAGGCTCTAAGTCTAAATGGATAAAAATGTCCATGACACCATGGACCTGCCATTATGATGTTGATGATGATGATGATGATGATGAAGATGATGATGATGATAATGATGATAAATCAAGTCCCAAGATTTGTGGAAGGTCATACACTCACTGCACAGGGGTTGTTGCTGTGGGACACCACTGTGCCTTAGCTTAGATGCTAAAGCACTGGAACATATGAAACTGTTTTCTTCAATTGGAACTTGAAGCCATTGGGAAAAAGAACCTGATATAGGAATGTCTTTGCAAGCCCCTTTTGGTCGGATTTTCCAGTCACGGGACTGCGACAGCTGAGGTTCCGAGGGTTGTTGGGTCTCATGTTGAAGACCATTGCTGCTTGGAAGGTGCCGCGGGTGTTTGGAGATCGAGTCACCCACAGGTGTTTAGCAAGTCTCGAAGTATCCGTGACCTCAGAAACGGTTCGTTTCCCTTACCAAGTCTGAAGTTCACAATGGTTTTGGGTTTTGAGTTTTGGGTGGCTTTGTCTTTAAAACCTGCGGACATTTGTGGAGCAGTGGTTCGATGCGCCAGGAAGACTCCAAGATTCCTCTGGAACTCTTTCGCAAGATCCTCTCCTTTCTGCGGAAGGACTTTTCTCAAACCATTCAGGCTGTTGCAGGTTGATGAGAGTGATGACGATGAAATTGAGTGTTGTACAAGCAGTCTGGTTGCTTGGGATTGTGTTTGAGCCACTACGCGAATGCCTCTCCAGGCACCAGGAACAAATATGATCATCCTAAAACCATCAATCCTCAACATTGTCATTACAAATTAGTTAAACAACTCGGTTACATCACGTTACTTCCACAAGCATCAACCAACGAACCAACTAACCAACATCAACCAACCAACCAACACCAACCAACCTACCAACATCAACCTACCATTGACCACCAGACGCGCCACAGGAGGGTTGGAATGGCATGCTGCTGTACACCTCGGCTCCCAGCACTTGGGAAGAGATCACCTTCAGTCGGTAGCTTAGGAGCGCCTGGCAGGCGCCTCCAGGGGAAGGGCCTAGCGGGGGCCCACAAGTAGTACCGAGCCAGGCCTGGGCCCCGACATGGCGAAGTGGTGGAGTTATTGTCTACCTGCTGATGGAGGATAAGAAGAAATGATGGGTCAAATGAAACTATCATAGGATTGGTTCTTGGTTTGCTTGCAGTTTCCTTCCCTGAACGGTGCTGCAAATGCTGAAATAATTGTCACAACCTCTTTGTGCCCATGTACCGGTACATCTATACGCACATATATAGTTGCATGTATGTTCCCAGAAAACATTTCGCATGCTGTCTTATGGTGCACATGACACAGAATTGCACAGCACTACACATAATATTGCACTTATTTACAGTTAAAGCCATACATAACATATACTATACAATCACGCACATATGTACATGTATGATTTGTTGGGTGCGTGGGCCTCTTTCTCTGTGGTTAAGGTTTGCTCGCCCTGAACTATATATAAATGTCCCTTGAACTATATATAAATGTCCTTTCAACTATATATAAATCAGATTGAATACAAGCGGTATTTGTTTGAAATAATCATGACTTATCGTTGCGCAACATGACAAAATCAGAAGCAGTTTTACGATCACAAAATGTTGTGACGTATTCTAAAGCGCAGCCTACACTGAACTTACATGTGTGTGACTTTTGTCACGCAAATATGATACGACATGTGTTTTATATGATCAAGCTATGTTGTGTTCTTTTTACGTTCTACATATGTTTCTCATATGACTTCAGTCATGCAAGATGAATTGTATAATGCACCGCCAAATCACATTGCATCTCTCTTTGTTTAAACGTGGGCGTATTGCCACATCATGGTTGCCAAGCACTGTGTATCTCCAGTAAGCCTGTTTTACTAGTTTATCTTTATGACTTGTGGTTGTCAATATGCTGCCCATTCATGCTAAGCTTGCAGTTATATAATTGTTTGTTTGTTATTTTGTGGTATCTTCTATAAAATCATGATTTAGAGATAGTTCAGAACGGTTCCGAACGGTTCCGAACTATATATAAATCATTCTCTATAAATAGTTCAGAACGGTTCCGAACGGTTCCGAACTATATACAACTAACTATCTATATGTAGTTCAGAACGGTTCCGAACGGTTTCGAACTATATTTACAAACTATTCCGAACTATTCCGAACTATTTCCGAATTTTTTGAGGTTGGACGTATATATAGTTCAGAACGGTTCCGAACGGTTCCGAACTATATTTAGATCATTCTCTAGATGTAGTTCAGAACGGTTCCGAACGGTTCCGAACTAAATCTAAAAACATGATGCTTAATACATATTTTTTGAACTTATTTCATTATCACAGGCAACTTGGCTTACAACTTGATTTGTTTTAAAAAACATTCACCTCTTGCATTTTATGATAACTTATGAATACAACCGGCATGGGACAACTTAAAAATAACATCACCTTTGCGTTACGTTATTAGATAGCAATCACAGTCAGAGAACAAATAACAAGGATATCATTATATTAGATTGTTTGAGCTACAACTAGCTATCACGTAGACGACGTAGACCATGAGGCTGATATTTTGATGTCATGGGCCGGGATGTGTTTTTTCCAAGACACGGCTCATGTAAACTTGAGTTGTCTGCAAAACCAAAAGAAAATCTTGGACTGTGATGGGGTAGGATAGGATTAGACTTAGAATCTATACAGGCAAACTCCTCTTGCAGCAAGACGCAAATTAATCAGCGAAGAGTGCTGCATGTCAAGTCTCTTTAGTTGGGCAGGGAACGGGTTTCAGAAATCATTTGGCATTCTGCTACGTTTTCCCATCCTGGCTGGAGCGGGGTCAGCGCGATGTCAGCGCGGGGTCAGCGCGGGGTCGGCGTGGGGTCAGCGCGGGGTCAGCGTGTGGTCTGCGTGGGGTCAGCGCGAAGTCAGTGCGGTCGGCGGGGTCGGCGCGCGGGGACTAAGAGCCAGCGGGCGGGAGACGAATTCTTCTGAACTATATTCAAATTCCCGAAAAAATCTTCTGAACTATATATAAATTCTTTCTGAACTATATTTAAATCCCCGAAAAACATCCTCTGAACTATATATAAATTCTTTCTGAACTATATTTAAATCCCCGAAAAAATCCTCTGAACTATATATAAATTCTTTCTGAACTATATTTAAATCCCCGAAAAAATCCTCTGAACTATATATAAATTCTTTCTGAGCTAAATTTAAATTACCCGAAACATTTTTCTGAACTGCGTTTGAATTTTGGATCGTCAGCTTTGGGTCGGCTGGTAGCCAAGAGGCAGCGCCAGGCAGTGGAAATCCAGTAGCCCCACACACCAAACACATGCGGAAATTGATGAAAAAAGACATTGACTGAATCAAATGTGGACATGCTGACCGCCCCAGGGCACTGAAATATCATTTTGAAGGATATGATTTTTACTGCCCAATAGTATTGAAACAAATCTGATTCTATATACCGGGCTCGGCCTAGTCTAGTCGTCAGATGCGTTTGTGCGTGCACGCCGGTGTATGTTGGCGGAAATTGCTTGCTGTAAGTCACTCAGAGTAACTAATGTGAATTATACCAATGCTGCAAACAAACACCCTAGGCTTAGACGGTGTGAGCTAACCACCTATCACCAAACCCTTGATCTGTGAAGAATGATTCATAGATATTGTGTCAAACATCTATATATGCAGCATTATTTCTGCAGTCAAAATTGTATTCAAACCGAAGCCATCCCCCGCAGAACCAGATGATACCATTGATCCATTCACGGGACTGTCTTGCGCAACAGGTGGAGCAAGTTGAAGTAGCGATAATATGCAGTCATGTTTCACAGGTAATCCATTGAAGCTTCCCGGCAGGTTTTGCACACACAGTGGCTTTGCAGGGGTGCTTCTTGAAAGTTGTGTTTCACTCCGCACTTTGATTCAAATGGTTTGGGTGGAGATGGAGTTCGAGTCATATAAGAGCGGTGGTTAGCTGCCACGTGGTTACTTGTTTCCTTCCTTTTTGCTCGACGATGAATTGTTACGCGGACCCTCTTCCGAACCCGTTTCATGTCTCAGCCTTGTTGCTTTGGCCAAATGGTTACAGAAGCCGGTGAGCGAAAAAAAAATTGGAAACAAAAGTGAAAAAGGCCTTCTGAAACCAGAATGGTAAAATAACGCCCAAGCCCTTCGAAGTCATGTCTCTTTGGTTTGATGAAGCAATGAACAAACGATGCCAATCATCGTCTTTTTTTTGTGTTTGCTAGCAAATAGCTGGTTCAAGAAACACACAGTATCCTTATCCAAAAAGAAAACAAGCAAAGGGGAAAACATAGTGGAAGTTCAAACGATAGACCATGTTTCCCCAGCAATGGTGAGAGGTCATCAATTGTAGGGATTATGACTAGTACCAAACAAGCATGATGTTTGACAATGGTTAACAACCAGGTTTGTTTACCAATAATACTAGTTCCAGTAGTGGGTGCATGGTCTCTACTATTTTTGAAATAATTTGCGGGAAATGCCTGTGTCTGAATATGTTTATATATAAATATATATATACACATATATATATATATATGTGTGTGTGTGTGTGTAGTTCCAGCAGTTTTACATATGGTTCTAGTAGTTTTGTATACATACTTCGAACCTATTTTATAATTATTTTATATATAGTTCGGACATATTTTATATATAGTTCGAACCTATTTATATATAGTTCGAACCTATTTTATATATAGTTCGAACCACAGATATGTACCTGACAGAAAAGGCTTTTAAAGAGGCCCATGCACCCACTAATGTATGATGCTACTTGTATACATACATAGCTACGCATCCACTGTCTTAAGAGGCAGTTTTTTCTTGTGACAAGACAAGATGTCGCCCCCTTGGCGTCTTGTCAGCACTTCAGGTCCCAATGACATCGACAAGACGCAGGTGCTCCTGCCCTGGATGACCTCTCTTGGCAGCGGTGGGTCTGTGTTTGTTGTGGAAGTATGTGTTTTCTGGCTGGTTCACACCCATAGCTATATTATACTTTATCTTGACGTATTATGAAGAAAAAAAATAGATGTGTGTGTGTACGTATAGATTTTTCTGATGTATCTATCTAGCCAGCAATCTAGGTATCTATATGTAATACATTTGCACACTTATCCTAAATTTGAGTCAAGGCATGTTTCAGACCCTAATGCCTTTGATTTGAGTATTTATGATTGAAACAGTTTCTGCGAAGTCCTTCAAGCACAACTTCGGGGGAGCCATCACGGTGAACGAGTTTTGAGCACTATGGCTTCCTTGGTCGACCATTAAAGGCCACTTATATACCTGGCATGTTCACTGTGCAACGAGCACAGAAGTGTCCTGGAAGGATGTGCGATGCGATGTGTGTGTGTGACTTCTGGAAACTTATTTTTCATTTGCAGCGACACATTGCCTGGAAATGTTTTTGCCATGTCATGTGTGGTGTATGTCATGTGTGGTGTGCATGTGTGTCTACGTTCGTTGATCTCAGTCACATACCATCACAATTCATCACATCTATAGATCAACAATCATTGAAGATCTATAGATCCACAAACCTTCCATCGTTTAGTATTGGATGATTTGGTGGTCCTCTATTTTGAGAAACACCCACATAACTACAGTATCATGGGGTTGAGGATGGAAAATAATCGGCTAACAATGATTGTTAATTAGTCATCATTCATAACCACCCATAGTGGATAGTAACGGTTAGTAGTGCTTAACAATGGCTAAGAATGGGAGATCATAACCAACACTGATAGGGAATATATATATATATATTTATACATACTAGAAAAATATATAACATTATATAACAACACAATGGATAATGGTGGTCAATGATGGTCAATAATAGATCCAGCCCTAACCACAGGCAGCTTAAACACTAAAATAGTTCGTGATGGCTCCCATCAAATGGCTTGAGAAACCCCATGATTTATGGATCTATATCATTAACCATTGTTTTCCTTATTATTGTTGTTTACTATCCTCCATGAAATTGGTTGGTCAACTGCTTGACCCATAGCCACTTGTCTTCACCTGGCAGGTGCACGGCATCCAAGCGCCACATGAAGATTTGCCGCCAAGGGTGACGGCCTTGGCGTGCTGCAGCTGTGACGGCCTTGCTCCCGTTTTGGCGCTCTGTTGAGATGGTGCTCTCTGGTGCCCTTGCCTCCAACCAACATGGCCATGTGGAATGAGGTTCCCCCACCAATCTTGGGCCAATCTCAGCAATGAGTATGTTCGCGAAAGATGTGGTGATTATGATAGGACCAAGGAAAAATAGTCAGGTTTTCAGGCCGGCTGGCGGTCGCCGAGACGATTTTTTGGTTCGCCCATCCTGGTCATGATACGGATCATCCTCCAAGCGTGGCTCAAGAAACTGCAGCCTCCACTGCTCAGGAATTCACTGCCCACGATGAAGTGAAGGCATGGTGTCATCCGTGCTGCTACACTGGGACCCATGTAATGTTCAGCGCCAAGACGGGCAGCTTAAGGACGTTTGTGGACTACGGACTAATAGTGGCGAATATCAGACCTCCAAGATGATAATAAGATGATGGTTGGAGAAAATGAGACAAGTTTCTCAGTGGAGGATATCCTGTGCTGGATTAATTAATGTCAGTTTGTCAGTTTGTCAGGGTTAAATGTCGTCTCTGACCCGGCAGTGGTCTTTGCAGAGCTGAGTGATGTGAAATATATTGGTTGAAGCGTGATGATCATGGCCTAGACTTCCTTGTTCGAGGGTGACCTCAGGCCACGCACTGCAATCTGTATCAAGTAGCCAGTACCTTGGCATTGATATCATCACTCGTCATTGAACACTATGATCAACGTGATTACCAGTTGTAACCCCTATTGTTCATGACTGACGACATTCAAGCGGTACAGACGATTCTCAACCATAGCTTGTCAAAAGTAGCGACTATAAACCACCAATGGACTCGCATCAAGAACTATGAACCACAATAAACCATCATCAATCACTACCAGTGGCAAACCATTCTCAACCATCACTTAACCATCAAGAAATTCACCACTAGCGAATCGGCGAACCATTCATATGTCATTTCACCACTAAAACTATGTCCTGAAGAACCATTAATGATGAGCCCATGGTTCTCACATTTCATATTTCACCACGAAATTCACCACTAAAACCAGCCATTTGAACCATGTCATGGAGAACCATTGCCCGCATTGACTACTCACTAAGCTGGGGAACCATGAACCACTCAGGAAGCCCGGACTAAGCCCATGGTTCTCCGTGACTGGATCCATCCTTTTCGGATGCGCAGTTCACGCCGCAGGCGCTCTGGAAGGCTGCTGTGGTGGCCGCCACAGCTCCGAAGCACCGCGCGACAAAGGTGCCAGCGACGGTTCGGTTGCCACGGAGACGGTGAAGCTTCGGGGTGAAGCATGGGCCAAACTAAGGTGAATGGTTGATGGTTGATGATGGTTGATGGTGGCTGATGGTGGCTGGTCATGCTTAGCTTGATGATTGAGAATAGTTTATAATGATGCTCGGTGAATCATGGTTAATAGTGGTTTATGATGGTCGATGGTGGTTGTTTCTAAATGGTAATGGGTATCAATATGCTTGATCATGGCTATTTGTGGCTATCAATCTATCAGGGTTTGATTATCGACTTGGTTGATGGTGACCCAACCATTGGATCGTATGATTCAGAAGACTTTGGACTTTGTGAATATGTTGCTTTTTGCATTTTTTTGTGAATATGTGATCACAACCATCACATGATCATATCAATTCCCATTGCTAATGGTGATATCAGCATTGTTGTTGTTGAAAGGTATGCCTACTATTGGGCCAGTTGTGTATGAAATACTGGGATGTGTTTGATTGATTCATCTAGCTATACATGCATGTAACACGTAGTTTTTCTTCGTGGCTTTTCATGTTGTTTCGGGTGTGTCAATCAATCTTGGGTACCTGCCACTCTTCATTTCTTTGGTTGGTTCCGACCATGTCGCCCTGGGAATAGTAAGAGTAGAAACAGTTTGTAGCTAATTCGTTTCCCTCCATACTAGTACTTCCCTACTACTACTCTACTACCAGTACCACCACCACTACCACTAGTCCTCCTTTTTCCCTACCATTTGCTTGCTGGTTTGCCCCCAAGTCCCATGCAGGGCCAACCGGGTCCCAGCTGGGGGGCAGTCCAGGTGGAGCCAGCTGTGTCGTTCCATGTGCCCACCTTAGCAACTTCGGCACTGCGGGCCTCTGAGGCAGGGATCGATGGCGGATGCCAGCGGGAGTAACGTTGCTTGAGGAACATCACATACGGTTATTAGCAGTATGAATTGTGATCATTGATCATGGTTCCACAATGGTTGCGGAATGGTCCCGTAATGGATCGGTAATGGTTCCATATTGGATCCATATGGGTTCATCATGACCGCGTGATCAATCACTGATCATGACTACTAAAAAAGTCCTTCATCATGGAGGTCAACAGATTAACCAGTCTTTCTGCTTGACCAACCATCTACCGCAGTTGGCACCAATCGGATGGTCGAAACCCTGCAAGTACCGGAATAAACTTCCCATGAACAGATGTATCCTTCAGACTTGGCTGTGGGAGAGTTGCTTGTTTCTGGTGGAATCTTCACCTATACAACTTTTGGGGTGGTTGGCTCAGACATCAAACAAGCAGATAGTGTCATTGCCATTGCAGGTGGGTTTATCCAGAGCTGGTGGTACTCGTAAATAAATTCCCCATCCATCAGAAGTCGTTATCACTTTCAGTAGAGGACAAATCTCGGGGTATCACATGATGTCACTCTTCAGGGCCAGTGCCGATCCCAGTTATCGCTACAATGGTTGGAATATTTTTGACGACTACACCGACTTGAATCTACGAACTACTTGCTGCCATAGAATAGAAACCACATCCCGCAGATACCTCTTGTGGGATTATCTAGATAGATCTGACGGAGCCGGGACTAGGAACTTTCACACATGTTGCATCAGAAAAGTAAGTTGTTAGCAGAAAACGTCACGGTCAGTGCAAGATTTTCTGCACCTGTAAGGAGCTAACACAGCATCAACGACCCTTTACCATCGTCCATCAACCATGATTGCCAACACAAATAACCCGTATCAATTATCAACAACGATGATTATCAACAATGATGATCAACCATTACTATCAACCAAAACTATCAACCAGAATTAACAAAACATACCATCAACCATTACTATCACCTATCATGATTCAACCCAAAATTGCACCCTTAGCCTTAGCAACCATCAGTCACCACCGTTCACCATGGTGACTCACGGGATGTGATCCACCCGGGTGACGCGCAGGGTTTGCAAGTCCCCGTTCGCCAAGAGATGGGCTACGGAAACACGCCGGTGGGGCCCTTGCGCTGTGGGCCGCCTTGGGGAGGGGCCAGGGTGGGGCAGTGATACATCTGGAGGTGGCTAAGGATGGTGATTTTGGGGGTTCTTATTGTAGGGAACCCTGAAAATGGTTGGTTTATTATTATGAATGGTTAAAAAAGGATGATTTGGAGGGTCCCCTTTTTTTAGAAACCACCAGATAAGGTGGTGTAAGAATGATTGATAGTAGTGGTTGATGGTTGTGAATCATGGTTGATGATAGCTCTTTCAGGATTGGGCACCTGTCAAAAAGTGTTGGTTGGCGTTATCTCAAGGCGCTTTGGGGGTTGGGTAGTTTGTGGCTGCATCCAGGAGGTAACAGATGCTTGGCTCTGTCACATTGAAAGTTTGCTTTCTTGTGAGTGGCTTTCAATTGATGTGCAAATGATGCCACAGTTTTCATGAAACAATGGTGAAGTACCTGTCAAATTTACTTGTTTGATTGCGACCTTACCGGTGGATCATTATAGATAAACAAACATTGACAACCAATAAGTTTGAGAGCCTTCGCAGATACCCTGGGGATCCTAGCTGGTTGCTTGGACAAATTGGGAATCTCAACACCCAAGCAGTGCTGCCAACCTGCCGTTATTATGGTCAGCACACCAAGGATGCGACACCCATCTCCCGGACCTTGGGATTACAAGCACGTGGGCAGACTCAGAGATCCGGTCACCTTTGCTGAGAGCACTTGTTTTCCTCAGGGGTATGGGAGCGGATGTGTGTGCTTATGTAGAATGATTAATCAGTTGTTTTCTAATGGCTATCTTGTTTGCCAACGACTATGTCGACCAGAATCTTCAATCAGCAACCAATTACCAAAAAAACAATAAGCTAAGGTGGTATCCCCAACAGCAAGAGCCACAGATCTGAATGATTCCGCGCGTATTTTTTTTTGCGGCATATTGGTATGTAACAAAGAAATCTGAGGCATGATCACGATGGCATGCCTAAGAAGCATTCATTGAATTTGTGTAAATGTCGCCCAGGCTGCTTCTGCGCAATCTCATGTTTTACTTCCAGAACGTTCCTGAACTTTCCACCACCTTGCCTGAACTCCCCACAACATTTCGGAACCTCCAGAACCTGAGACTGGAAGCTGCACCGCAACTTCCCGGAACCTTCCGGAACCTTGCCTTACATCTGCACGAACTTACCGGAACATTCCGGAACCTTCCGGAACCTGGCCTACCATCTGCACCGGACATCCTGGAACCTTCCGGAATTCTCCCGGAACCTTCCAAAACCTGGCCTGCCATCTGCACTGGACTCCCCGAAACCTTCCGGCATTTTCGGAACCTTCCGGAACCATCTGCACTGGAACTCGGAACTTTCCAGATTTCTCCGGAACCTTCTGGAACCTTTGCGCCAGAACTCCCCGGAACCTCCCCGGAACCTTCCGCAACCTTGCCTGGCAAACTCCCTGGAACCTTCCGGAACCTTGCCTTACATCTGCACGAACTTACCGGAACATTCCGGAACCTTCCGGAACCTGGCCTACCATCTGCACCGGACATCCTGGAACCTTCCGGAATTCTCCCGGAACCTTCCAAAACCTGGCCTGCCATCTGCACTGGACTCCCCGAAACCTTCCGGCATTTTCGGAACCTTCCGGAACCATCTGCACTGGAACTCGGAACTTTCCAGATTTCTCCGGAACCTTCTGGAACCTTTGCGCCAGAACCCCCCGGAACCTCCCCGGAACCTTCCGCAACCTTGCCTGGCAAACTCCCTGGAACCTGCCAGAACCCTGCGGAATCTTCCGGAACCTGGCGTACCATCCACACCGGAACTCCCCGGAACTTTCCGGAACTCTCCCGAACCTTGCCTGGCAACTGCACCGGAACTCCCCGGAACCTTCCGGAACCTCTGGAACCTTCCGGAACCTCCGGAACCTGAGCCTGGAAGCTGCACCGGCTCACACCGGAGCTTAACTGGGCTGAAGACCCCATAAGCTTACACTGTTGGGGAATAGTAAATAAATGTTGGGGAATAGTAAATAAATAAACAATGACTATTCCATATTTGTTTTGTGGGGTTCACTGGACGGTCATAGGTGAATCAATGAGCGGAGAGAGTGGCTGAATTTGCTTGGTCCTGGAACCATAGGCTACCAGCAAGCAGGAATGTCCCATTCTCCGCCAGCAAGTTTGGAAAGAGGTTATGTTTGGCAGGGTGGAAGAGAACCAACTAAGAAAACCATCCACCCGCACGCGATGCCACAATTTTTATGCATCGTATATGCCTATTGTACAATTGCCAAACAAAGTAAACGCGGATATCGCCCATCAGTTGGCATTGTCATGTAAATTGACAATGGATCCCTACCACGCTTGAATCACAGTGAGTCACTGTTGTATGGCAGCTGATGGCTGAAGTAACAGGTCTGCCACGGCAAGACCCGCTCACCATTGAGGTCCCAGAGGCTTCTCCTCGGGTTACTCCACGTGCCTTGCCAGCTGTCGTTGGTGACTGGTGCTGTGTTGCCAAGGAACATATGGGGTCTAGAGCAACTTGGTGTTGTTGACTCTATGGTTGACTATGGTTAGCTGGTTAACTATGGTTAATTGTTGTCAAGTATGGCAAACTATGATCAATTCACTGTGGACTGCTGGAAGTTGGTGCTTTTGGATGATCAAACTTGTCCCCTGGTGTGATGTAAAAGAAAACAGCCTGTGTACAGACTGGGACATGTCTCACCAGATTGGCAAGACTGGCTCAGTTGTGTGTTTTATTGGGTGTCACTTAACCAAGAATCATGAAAAATGCCTAGGCGGCCTAGGCGTATCAATGGTAATTGCTGATGATTATTGTGATTTCATTTGGCCTACTTGCAAACATTCCTGTCCCAGTTCCATATTTTTCAGTCCCCTATGTTTGGATATTTTGTTCACCTTCCATGCAAAGGACATGGTGTTTGGTGGATCGACATTTAGGAAGGGATTCTTTGTAGTTAGCCAATCCCCCTCCTTGTTCTGATGGTTACTCATCTCAAAGTATGTTTCCAAGAATGTTCTGGAATTGCAAGGTGCCCAGCCCCGTGAAACAAAAGTGCTGAGACGCAAATTGACTCATGCAACTACTGGAGGCTTCCGGAGTTTCCAAATTTTGAATCATTTGTCCAAGATGAAGTTCAAAAGTCGGAAGAAATGATTCTAAGGGAATTTCATAGGAAAAGAGGTGGTGAGAAGCAAACTTTTTATCCCAAACGTTCCCAATTCCCGGAAGAACGACACCCAGTGGTTGCCAGTTTCAAAATCATGCATTTATCGCGCTCATTCTTCGCAAGTTCCCAAGAAAAGAAACATGGAAATTCCAAGAAATGGATATCAATCCCAAAGAATTCTTGATATGAATCGTCATTGGAAATTAATATGTAACACATTCTTATTAAATGCCATGGAATCTTCATTGATATTTGATTTTTAACCGTACACCAGCCATGAAACCATGGCCTTCCCATGGCTTCCCAGTCCCGGGCGATTCTCCCGCCAGGCCCCAAAGCAACCAGAGCTCGGTTTCGCCGTCGCGGCGCGTTTTCTTCGTGGAGTCTCCCAAGCATCTGGGAATTCCCACCATGGCGTGATGCCAAGGTGGCTCTGCAGGGTGTGGGGACGATGGAAAACCGATGTTTGAAGGGTGCGTTGTTGGACAATACAGCGTAACAATGGCATAAGATACATATGTTGTACGTACTGCAGATACATACATACATATATATATATATGTACATATATTCATATACATATGTGTGTGTGTGTGCAATCATGTAGCTTGTTCATTCGTTTCCGTACAATGCATCAATGACGTTTACAAACACATTATGTCCATCAGATCAATATATGTTTATATATATATATATGTATATAATGAAGAAACATCCACCAGTTGTGTGGGGAGACCTCTTTGTTGAAACTGACGTTGTAGAAAAACAAGAACAAACATCACATTTTTTTGCCGATGGTACCAGCACTCGTTGTTGCAACTTAAACTGCCTCCAACTTTGTCGTCCGCGGTCCTATGGAATCGTTCGAGACTTTAGATAATGATTTGTTTTTCCTTGTAGGTTCCATGTTGTTAAGGAGAGATCCATAAAGTGTGTTTGCCCAATTGTTTTTGCCCAAATTATCATGTTGCTAGTGGTCAACAGTGATGATTTAGTGATGGTTCATACAGGCCAAAAGATTTACAATGGAAAATTATGTTTTTTGTTAAGGCTGACTAGTGATGCTTGACGACGATCAGCAGTGAATGAGGGTCAACGTCGGCCATGTGTGAGTTTGGTTTTGGACCATGGCCATGAACATCCCCACCATTTGCGAGGTCGATTCTTCAGGTGGAATTCCTCGTTCGCTGAGGATGCGGTTTTGGTAGCTCTCAGCGACAGGGTCCAACAATCCAGTGGCAAACGTCCCACACTTGTCCCAGGAATTCTATCTTGGTACTCTGAGGAACTGATTTTGGAATTGTTTTGGTATGCAGTATGCATGTGTCAAAGCAACTCGGATCAAAATCCGTATGCTTTTGCCGTGGATTGTAATCTATTCTAAATGAATTGTCCCTCAGCACCCCACCGAAAGGCTGGGAACTTTCAGGGGGACTACTGGAATCAACATCCCACCCGCGTCGACCTCCACGAGTGTTGGCTCGTTACGTGGGTGGCTCGTGCATGCACCTGCCATGCTAATGTCAAGGGATCTTAGCAATCATTGTGAACCTTGGTCATCAACAAGATTGAAGCTCTAAAGTTTGCGCTTTTTCGTGTGCACTGCAAATCATGAATCTCATAGGGCTGCACAGCTGTGAAAGATATGTGTCCACGCTTGCACTTTTTAAATGTACAAAACTTAAACTTAGTGTTTTGTTGTTTCCATGTTTGTACATGCTGTAAATGGTGTGTCAGTGAATGACTGAATTGTCATCATCCTTTTTGGGTGTGTAAATATGATAATGATAGATTTTCATACTCAGAAGTGAATGCTGCTGTGTTTACGGTCATACGTATTTAAGTACATCATGAAGACACACATATACACATACACATAGGTAGACACACACACACACATATACAGACACGTACGCATACACATACACATGCACACATACACATACACATACACATACATGTGCATCCACACGTACATGTACACTCACGTACACATACACATACATGTACAATACACGCATAGACATGTACATATACATGTATACAAATACACACGCACGCACACGTACACATACGCATACACATGCACATGCACATACACATACACAGACACAGACACAGACACAGACACATACACATACACATACATACATTTGCATTTACAGTGTACATATACATTTACATTTACATTCACATTCTCATTCATTCATTTATTCATTAATTCAATCATTCATTCATTCATTCACTCATGCATCCATTCATTCATTTATTCATTCATTCATTTGTTAGTCAATGCATGCATCCATGCATTCATGCATTCGTGCATTCGTGCATTCGTGCATGCATGCATACATGCATCCATGCATCCATGCATACATGAGTACATACGTACAGACACACATACATACACACGTACACTCATACACATATTTGTTTGCAAATGCACAAGTATGTGAACATTGAGATAGATATATGTATACGCACAATCTGTATTGATGCATCCATATACGTACATGCAGTTTAAACATATAAGTGTGTATATTTATGTATATAATAATGCGACAATCACGTGTCAAAAGGCACCGTTTTTGAAGCAGTATCAGGCAATGTTGTTGCGCCAGGATTTTCACCAGTATATGCACATCTTCCAGCACTCACTGAATATTTTTCAGATTGTGACGCAGCCACAATGGTTGTCAACTTAAACTGTGCTGTTGCTTTTCCATTCCCTTGCTGTCGGGGCCCTTGTAGTGCTTTGGAGTGAAAGGAGCACACGCATGGTGTCATTTGCCAGCAGAGGTTGGAACTACAGAATCTCAATGCGAATTGAGACGAACAAAAACAATTGCACAAGGGATCCCAGAAGATGGATCTTTTCAGGGTTGAAACCGTTTGCATTGACTTGACGAAGAACAGCATCTCCTTGGTTCGTCAACCAGTTTCCCTATTATCCCCTATTGTAAAGTCATACATTTTCATATCACCCAGACTTTTCTACCGCAATGTGCTGACGGTTTCTCAGACGCCACATGATCATTGGCTGTCACTTGATTTACCAATTTAGACTACATTAGCATCGGACTTTGCATAGATAGGATACCGCCAAAGGAGCAATCTTGGTGGTTGCGTCACTTGCGGAGAGCTCGGCCCCACATCGGTGTCATTGTTTAGAGCCATTTTGCACTACGTAGCTTTTACAGATTAGAGGAAAAGGCATGGAAAGTCAGTGAATGAATGGTGTCATGACGAGGACCTTCAAGGCCAAAATTGAAAGTATAGTGACTGGAACCTGCTGGAGGTAGACATCAAAACATATTCCAGACTTGGAATGACCAACATACCAACACAAATTCATATGCACACAGGTAAACGTACATATGTACACATTCAATTGTTCACGTCTATGTATGTTGCATTATATTTGATTTAACATTATATGATATCATATGATAATTATTATATAATATTGTATGATATTATATTATATCTTCTTATGTGATATCGTATTACAGTAGATTATATCGAAAAATACATATACATATATATATATATATACATATACACAGATGTGTGTCTATGTGTTTCTTCCCATTCATGCACATATGCAAATATATTTGTTTGTACATGTATACTTATATTTTTACATATCACTCATATCAACACGTATTCATATTTACACCCTGATTCCCCTTGAGCCATGGGACACCAGGGCTGAGAGCCCAGAGCGCGGTTGGTGTGTCCAGCTGCTGCTACCATGGGCCTGGAGAATGAAGGAACAGATAGTGAACTTATGGAGGTGGAGGATGTAACTCCTGTGGAAATCACGCAGCCAACTGCGAAACTTCAAGCCGCCAAAGTTGCCACTTGACCGGGAAACACCAGTTCTCGGATATCGTGTCCACTCAGGATGCCCCGACAAAAAGAAGGAGGATGCTGTTGATCGCGGTGCCACCAATAAAAAAGAAATGCAATTTTTCTAAAATTACCTGCCCAATCAAACCCAGGTGTCCATCAATGCAGTGTGAACGTTGCTGGGTCGCTTTACAAGTGTATAGTCCATCCATGTCCATGTGAGTGAGTTTTTTTGTCGTTGATTACTTTATGATTGGAGGGTTCCATCCAGATCCGTTTTGTGCCATTTTCCTCGCAAAAATGATAGGGCGCGGCCACAGAGGATACCCCTAGCAACCAATGTGCCAGAGCATGTGCCAGAAGCAGTTTCTTTGAAAAACAATCCAGGGCTGCTTTACTCTTAAAGGAAACTACACCAACAATTGATTCTGATCGCCACTCATGTCCTACTTGGCTGTGTTTGCCCAAATGGCCCCCTCATCCTGTGTACGTTTTGAACATACCAACCTGCACAGTGTGTGTGTGTGATACTAGTAAACTATGAGTTTGCTGTTTCTCTCCCTGCACGCAGTCAATTCCAGAACACTTCAGCACCTTACCCATGATGCCGGGTCTCCTAACTTTGCGAATGTGAAAAGGTGACTCGTGTATCGGGTCCTTTCCCGTGAGGGACTCCACAGTGAACCTTCTTGGGTGTCGAGATTTGGGTATGGCCCAACGACAAGATATTTCGGTTCCAAGTGGGGTACTAGATGAATTCTTACTAGATGAATTCTTTGTGCATGGTGCATGGTTTGTTATTTACTCGAAACGGCATCATGACAAAAGTCTGCAGATTTGAGTCCATATACAGTAGTGGTCTGAAGACACGCGATCTCGAGCGGAAGAAAGATACCAAGGAGGTATTGTGACACCAGTTTTTGAGTGATGATGATGATGATGATGATGATGATGATGATGACGATGATGAAACAGGTATAATCAGGCCCCACCAAAAATATTCCTGCCCGATGAAAAATGAGGGTTGACGCACTTCGACGCAGGTCCATGTTCAAACAGTTGATCGTTGTAAGTCAATAGCATTGTTTTGTACACCTACTTACATGGTTCAATGTTTGCCTCCATTCAATGCACTGTGAAAAATTGCCTCCAGTCAATTCTGACTCAGGCACTCAAGCAGTGTGTAGAAAGCGCGAAGACCAACATTCAGGCAACGGCCGCAACGGCATTCGCTGCGGGTCAAATCACCTCTCCCAGCTGTGCCATCGCCAGGCTTTTCCTGGTGGACAATGGAGTTGCAAAGTCAATGGATGCCCGTTGAAGTTTGAAGTGACACAGGAAGGCTATTTGAATGAAATTGGCAAATCTGCCAAGGCGCGTCGCAGTTGGAAACTGCGTTTCAATGCATTTCAGGGTGGCTCCTGATAGGTTTTGCTATGTTTTGCTTTGGGACTGAGTACAGAATCCCTTATGACCACGGCACCACGTTGGGATGGTCTTATGCACCTGTTAGTTCGAGGAGTCAAGTGCATTCATTTGCCTATCCCACCTAAGAAGCCTGCCAGTGGCATCCCTGTGGAGTTTCCGTAGTCCCAGGTTGCTACTCAAAGGGTTTGATGCTGTGAGAAGCCTGCTTGCTGTAGCAGGATACGAAGACATGGTGTCAACTTGTGAAGCACACCGACTCACCTTGGCACTGGGCTTCAGAAGATGGAACCATCGAAATGAACTTTGTGAAGACCGGCAAGCTCAGAATCACCACATATGGTTTACAGGGCAAGGAACAGCTTCTTGCAGTGTCCACAGATCCTGAGAGCGTTCTATCTGCAGAGTCATCAAGTGCAGCCTGGTACCGAGCATTTTCCCAGCTTTTGCACCATGCCACTGTGTTTGACGAGCCAGAGGGTAAGGATGAAGTTTTGCTTATGGCTTTTCAAGGAGTCATGCAGCTCTTCAAGTGGGTGTGTGATTTTTGTAACTTGCTGGAAGAGTGCTCAAAGCAAACTCGCGCTGTTCTAATGCAAGACCTGGCCAAAAGATGCACGGCCTTCATCCACCGGAAATTCTCGGACGTCCAGCACTTCACACACGTTTTCATCGGGACAGCTTTGCTGACAGGGTTGCAGGGCAGAATCGTCGTACAGTTTGTATTGCCGCATGTCATGCTACCAGTATTTGTTTGTAATGGGCAGAAAGACTTTGGGATGATGACACTTAGATCAAGTTGAGGAGGACAATGGAGAAGAGGGACAATTCCTTTTTTGTTTATTTTCTCTCTACTTTTTCATCAAAGCATGGTGCTTAGCATGACGGTAAAGCCGGCTATATTTGGCGTCTTATTTACTGGTTCGGATGGTCGATATGGACAGTCGTTCGACAAATTTCCTTGTATATACGCGTTCAGTTGTTCTTGAACACTTTGCATGAGCAGCATATCCCCCTGTGGTGCTGTAAAGAGCCATGTATCTTAATTGACAGGATCTGATCACGAATGTTGACACGATTGTCGGCCAACGTAAGGCTTCTCTTGTGACAAAAGAAGCGGGTCGACGGAAACCCAAAGAGTGCCAGATAAAGGTGATGACCATTTTGGATATGTTACCCCTGTCGTTTGAGGCTATGTTTGCATTGGCCGAAGCAGCGTTGGGACAATGGGCGCAAGAAATGGATTGAGGCTGGGCAGAGTGGGACAGACTGCAACTCCAAGCCCAGAGGTCTATTATTTGGAGGAGGTCATCACTTTGGTGTGGATTCAATTTAGTGATTTGATGTGGCGAGCCGCGCTTCAAACAATCATAGAGTATTACATAGGTATACTGTATCACACTTGGCTTGTCGTGTTATCTCTGCCTTTGCACGTGTGTGCTTCCACTAGGTCAAGAAACTCGTTTCTCACGTCGCCTATTTATACTCCCACGTGCCATGCACTGCATGTTTAAAGTCATTGAAACTTGGCAGTTTGGTTTGGAGAAGATCGAACTCTATTTGCACATAGGTCATGATGAATATTTGTGCGTGTGCGTATGTGATCAGCAGGGACACCACTGGAGGTGGGAACACTGAAGAGGAGACTACGTGTTTACACACAAGCACAGCCAACGTTTGCGCAGACACAGAATGACACAGATATGCGCCGAGATGCTGTAGACAGACCTATATACGGCCTGTAGAAACTGCGCACTGTTTACAGACCCAAAAATACGTCTCCACATGCATATGCACATGTTTTTCATAGAGGCATGCAGACAGATTGACAGACACTCATCGGTCTTGGGTGCATACATAAGTATTTTCAATTATGTAGTGGAACTTTAGGATGCATGTGCAGCAAAAAAAATGTGTGTATGCCCCATAGTCATACAATTTCAACTTTTCACCGGGACTCTCTTCTACTTTGATTTCCTTTCTCTCAACGTACTCCCTCACTCTCACTCCACTCTCACTCTCACTCTCACTTTCACTCTCACTCTCACTCTCACTCTCACTCTCACTCTCACTCTCTCACTTTCACTCTCACTCTCACTCTCCCTCTCTCACTCTCACTCTCACTCTCACTCTCTCACTCTCACTCTCACTCTCACTTTCACTCTCACTCTCACTCTCACTCTCACTCTCTCACTCACTCTCACTCTCACTCTCACTCTCACACTCACCCTCACACTCACACTCACTCTCTCACTGTTTGTGTGTGTGTGTGTGTCTCTCTTTTTCTCTACCTCTACCAGACTACCACCGTCAGAAACTGGCAAGACTTCTCAGGCAGATTTTTCCTGTGGCGAAAGAGAAGGGGTAGAAGGATCGCTTCCAGCGCACAGGGTTTTGTCCTGACCTTTTTGGCTATTGAGATCTGAGACATGAACTTCCAAAATGAGAGCATTCAGATTATGATTCAGACTCAGTATTGTTCT
The DNA here is from genome assembly GCA_009767595.1 of Symbiodinium kawagutii. NCBI lineage: Eukaryota > Dinophyceae > Suessiales > Symbiodiniaceae > Symbiodinium > Symbiodinium kawagutii. The sequence goes on along the minus strand of VSDK01020255.1, from coordinate 178,159 downwards.
GAATGGATCAAATGCATTGTGGTTGAAAAGAGGTGCGCAGCCACTTTTATTTGCGCGATAGATGCCAAGTAAGGGGCTTGCGCTATTTTTTCTTCGCATCCATAGTCTGCTGGTGAACGAGATAGGTGCGCAAATCCGAACGAGATCTGTTGGTTGTATAATTTGATGTCAATTACTTGTCAATTTGATGTATAGTTGAACAAGATACCCTAAAATGACGTTATCCAGTCTTAAGTTGTTTTTAAACTGAACGAGTCCGGGTCCGCCCTTCAAAGTACCGCAAAAGGATCTTGTACGAATAAAAACAGCCGCTCAGGTGATGTATGATGATGTATTGATGTGTACAGTATCTAGACATATAGATGGTTCTTTTCTGCCCATCCCAGTTGATCCTTCTATTTTCAGATTTATGTCTCCCTTATGATGCAGGCCTTTCTCCATCCACAGTGGCAATAGGGTCCCAGAGCCCTTTTCAAAGATGGGCAGAAACAGTATGTCATATCGGCATCAAGGCTCCAAGAACAATATTCATTGGAACACGGAGGGTTGCCCAGATCCGAAACTCCATGAAGCCTTCTTGTTTGGAATTCTTGTGCGGTAAATGTGTTCATCAATGAAGGAATGCGACGAGTTGGTTGTCAATTGTATCCTCTAGGCATGTCCAGCTCGACCCAGGTGTGTGTGAGTGGCTTTGGGAAGCTTCTAGAGGCAAAACCAGAAGTACTCTGCGATGGCATTTTGCTTCACCAAGGGACCTGGGCTCAGAATCAGGGTCGGAGACGGTCAGCGGTCTAATTGTATAGATAGGTATTGAACAGGCACCCACGTGTCTTCCATACTGCGGACGCCAATACCCACAGTTGGTCTCAACTCTAGTGGGTGCGTTTGGTGGTGTAGATGCTGGCTGGCGCAGAAGCACAAAAAGTTTAGCTGAACTGAAACGGTTTGAGGTACTGGTAGCAGTTGTTCGGTGGAAAATACGGGTGGTGTAGTAGAGATGTTCACGGAATTCTTGGAGAAGGCCTGCAGAGAAAAGTGGGCAGATGCAGCAGCACGAAGGAACAGGAGAGGAGGAGACAGAAGAGAAGTGGTAGAAGAGGGGAGGAAAGGGGAGCAAAGCGGAGCAAAGGGGAGCAAGGAGGAGGAAGGAGGAGGAAGGAGGAGGAAGTAGGAGGAAGGGGGGGAGATGGGAAAGGGAAGGTGCATAAGAGCATAACATTTCTACAGCAGGCAGCACATTTGCCAGACACGCCACCAGGCTGAAGAGGAAGCATTCATGCATTGACCAGAGAATAGACATATCGCTCAACAACTGATTAGACATAGCTCCCAACAACTTATTGAAGACAAAGCCAACACAAACAACTCTGTAAACCCCAAATCCTGATTAACAAACTCTATCCGTAGGCAAGAAAGGCTGTATTACCAGACCTGATGGCCGTGACCAGCTCGCAGGACCAAAGCCCTTGGTGCATTATGGGATCAACTGTCGGAGATGCTGAAGTTTCCAGAGGTCCAGGACTTGCCACACTGGATTCTCTTGAAGGCAGACTGGCAGACTTTCCAGCACCGTGATAGTGTCAGTCGTCAATAATGATCAAACAAGGTGCACTGCGGAGCATCACCATCACCATCATCACCATCATCACCATCATCATCATCATCATCACCATCATCATCATCATCATCATCATCATCATCACTTCAGATCATGTGTTGCTTACTTAGCAGTATTCTGTGTATCTTCCAGGGTATGGCCTTTGACATACCTCGGTCATGGTGGTTCATCACTATTAATGGAGAAGCTTTGCCACCACTTCTCCAGCAGGTGGTTGTCGCAATGGCTGAAGCATTGCCGCGGGAACTACCTCTTCAGAGCAAAGGTCGAAGCTTTGGCGTAGAAAAGTAGGACCTGTGAAGTATTATATATATATATCTATTTATTTATAAATATATCCTATATGTATGAAATTATATATATATACGTTTATTTATTTATTTATATATATATATATTTATATTTATTTATACATACACATTCCATGAAGCCGGATGTGTTCATATCGAAGGTACCTGCATCATTGCGATGCACAAGCGTATTGTTTGTCTTTGTTGATTGCAAGGACCGAGCGCTTCCAGAGCACAGAACAACAAATATGGGTTTGCTCACGTTTGCTCCCACATTGCGGCCATGCGTCAGATTCCTCGTTTCTTCTATGTGTTTCTGTCGTTTCCTAATGACATGCTGTCTACTTTCGGTTTCTGCATGGTTTTGCTGGAAGTATTTCCAGCTTAGTCTAGTGTAAACACTCCTGATGGTACAATCTTGTCCGAAGCAGCGGGTGTTTCTGAATGAATGTGAAGTTTTGCAAATCACATCCGTTTCTAGTGTGTGTGTGTGTGTGTGTGTGGGGTGTCTTCCATGTGTGTGAATTGTTTGCATGTTTGCATATTGTGTCCATTTATGTCCTTGTCCATTTGTTACTATCTCTGGTTTGCTTTGAATGTTTAGCACTCATGCCTCTAGATCCAAATACCGATGTATTTGGCTATTTGTATGTTTCACTTATCACCTATTTACTGTACCTATTTGATCTTGTTTGATCTTACATCACCATCTATCTGTCTACGTGGTTGTCTATCTATCTACCGGTTTTATCCATCCATCCGGCTACCCATCTATGTATTTGTCTACCTACCTCTCTGTCATGTTTGCAATGCTTTTTGCTGTTCATCTAGCTTGCAGTCTCTGCTGCTCTGGCTTACTTCGTTGTTGCATGATCTCATGCATTCCTGTCTCGTTTCACCCGATCCAATATCAATTCAGTCCAATGAAATGGATCCAATATCATATAATGGTTAAGTCGATATAAGTTCCAAACATGTCAATCGCACAGATATCTACTTTTGCATATTGGTCCAGATCGAAGTTAGACTCAAAGCAAAGAGACAAATAATTCTTGTCGAACCGCTAACCCTGATTTAGGGCAAGCTGTTGCAATTTACTCCACCTGATTGATCGATTTATTTACATGTTCAACTATGCATCTATTTTAGCATTGCTATCGTTCATTCTATTATGTTCATTTGACGCTTTGCAGCAAATTGCCTCGTAGGTACTTCTGAAAGGCATCTACACTACAAAAAATTAACTGGTCTTCTGTAGTGCATCTGGCAAGTCAATATCGTTTCTGATATTTGAGTAGCTAATTCAAAGCAAGAACGTAAGGCAACAAATGAAATAAGAGCAATGTTTGTTTTGTAGCACATTGTCAAGTAAGTAAATGGGTCGTTTTCCTCCCTGCCCACGAATCGCGACGGTCGTGAGGAATGAATCTGGAGTACCTGCTTCTGAAATGTGTTGTTCAACACGATCAAGGGGACTTGGGAACCTTTGAGAAGCAGTTGACAGTTTGCATGGGAAGTGCTGCGAAAAGTTCTGCTGATCCACCTGCACATTTGGCAGAATCTGTGGACTCCAGACAGCACCTCAAAGCCTCAGAGTCGTTGAACGATCACATCCCTGCCCCGTCACCTCCAGGATCAAATTCCAGACAAAGTTTTGTTGCAACCCTTCGTCCAATCTTACCTTGATGCATCTTGATGCTGTACTTCCTGTGGGCACAAGATAGTCGTGCTTTATAGGTGAATAGGTAAGGCCTTGCGTTTATTCATGCTTGCAAAAAGAGAGTCGGACTCCACATTGAAAGTGCAACTAGTGTTTGTTTCCCAACCTGGTCAAGAGTTTGGAGGTGGTTAAGGATATTGCAACATTGGGTGTATTCAAATACTTATGACCTAACCAGCAGAAATTGAATACTGAAAGGAACAATCCCACAGGTCTCTGACACTGCTCAAGTGCACGTTTTGGGCTCAGGTGTATTTGTGTAAGCAGCTGGACAATCCAAATGCTACGCGCGTTCTTTGCATTGCGCATGATGCATGTTGGAGCCTCAGAACCGGAAGGCAAGATTTTGCTGATAGCGAGCTGATGAGGCTAGTGACGTTTTCTCTCGGCAGGTTCCGATTTTGGGATGGTTTGGGGAGCCCAGGTTAAACATAATGTCTTGAGTCGTAGTCGTATCAATTGTTTGCAGACAGCATTTTGAAATGTCGTTCAGGCAGAATTAGCATCAACATGGACCAGATGAGCATCAATCTTTCCTTGCAGGATCAAAGCATTATAATGATCGTTATAACATACTTGCTCTTTGGCTGTTTGTGTTTGTTTGTAGTCATTCAATTGTGCAAGTTGAACGGGCCACTTTATTTGCAGCCAACATGTTGAGGATACAATGCTCAGAGAAGCCATTGCATTTTCAGATGATATCACTGTTCAAGCACATTGATGCACATGTAGATTCGTCAATTCTATTGGCCACCACTCAGGTTCCGAGACTTTGCCATGTGGAGCTGTAATCTGGGAACTGTGTCGAAAGTCTGCACCTCTGCAGTGGTGTATTGCTTCCAAGACTGGTGGCACTAGCAACTTGGCGAAAGCAAAGATGCACCCTTTTCAACAAGGTCACTAGAGGAAGTGACAGAAAATTTTGACGAACTTGAGTTGATTCTGTTGCAACAAACTTGGCCACATATCCACATGTGTTGATTGTCTCAAACAGAAGATCTCAAGGTTCAGAAAGAAGAAAGTCTTGGGTTTTTCACAGCTTTATTTTTCTCAGCACCAATCCCGCTCAAGGCCGGGCAGCAAAAGACATTTTTCAAGAGATCTTTCGACCGCTGTTGCAGACGCACATGCCCAAAGTCACTGCCATGGACCTCCAGCGAGCATTGAGCTCTGTACCGTGCCAGCTATTAGCAGATGCTGCAAGCAACTTAGTAGAGGGGTGAAGGATTTTTCATCAGAAATTTGGTTGCCACAGACCGACGTCAAAAATTGATTGGCCAAATTCCCTGATATGTTTTTCTTGGATCAACATCTCTGAGCCCTCAAAAATTCATGTGGCCCCGCAATTGGTGCGAGGTACTTGTGCTGCAATTGGCAAAATCTTGGACCACGTCCGAAGTTCTGATGTTCTTGGAAGATTTTTGGGCTCGCCTATCCTCTGCCGTTGCAGTTGATGGAGTCGATGATGGCAAGCGCGAATTCCTTCACAACTTCCAGAGCCAGGCATGGCATAGCGCTATTGGTTGACATGTGGGATATCGATTCTTCGGCTTTCCTGGAGCACCGCAAGAAAGCCAAGGACATTACCGTACCTGTACCCCCAAGAGCTGCAGTAGCAACAAGAACCTCAGCAGCTCCTGGTTGTTGGACTGCGATTAGCGCTCCTTCCGGTGACCTTTTCCTATGCCGCTATTTCTAACCAGTATGCATGGACATTTCTTGTATCTTTTAGTCAGGCAAAGTTTGCGTTGGCGCATTGCAATATTATTTTACAATATAAACGTACACATCACCAAACATGTATAAAAAAAAACGCATATAACTACCAAGAAAAACAATCGGCTTCATGAAGAAAAGATATTTTATCAGCATTGCAACAGCATTCCCGTTGAACCTGACCAGTGTCAACGCCACGTGTGAGGTTCACAGGTTTCAGGTTTAGCTACTGAAATAATTCAATGCGCTTTTGACCACTTCCTAGAGACTCCATCTAAAACCATGTATGGTATATTTAAGGTCAGTCGGCGCCATTCGCCCAGACTCAGACAGGTCCACTTGAGTGATGATGGCTGAGATGTAAAAAATGCCAGGCTCATGGAACATTATGTAAACTGGGTATAATATGAATGATGGTTGTTGAGATATAAGAAACGTCCAGACCCATGGAACAATATTTTAATTGGGTATAAGGTCAATGATGGTTGTTGAGAAAAATATGCTAGTCCCATGGAACATCAGGGAGCATTATCTCAATTGGGATTAATTGGGTAAAAGATCCATGATGCTTGTTATGCTGTTAAGAGATAAAAGAATGCCAGGCCCATGGAACATTATGTGAACTGGGCATATGATGAATGATGGTTGTTGAGATGCAAAAGAATGTCAAACCTATCGAACATTGTGTTGACTAGGTATAAGAGGAAGCCTGACTTGTGGCCGAGACGAGAAAATGGCCACTTTGGGACCCGCATTTCCGACGACCCTTACAGCACTTGCTAGTTGAACTGCCAAGTTCGACCCGCCGCAACACATGAGTCGTTCATGCATGGATTCATAGAATTAATTGTAAATACCACGATTTTTATGGGTTTCCTGCCACAACATACCATGCATTTCGGGCAAGCGGTACAAACTGGCAGCATTTTTACCCAGATGTGGGTCATTTTGTAGGTAAATAGTGGTAAACATGCAGTATGTGGGCATGTCTGGGCTAATGTAATTGGTTTCATTGCGTTGATGGCCACTTCTATATTGTAAGTAGTGAACCCTTTCTCAGCAAATTTGCGTTTGGAACACCAAATTTTGCCGCGCCTGCGTACCAGCCTGAAATAGTTTTCGCATAGACGAATCTGTATATATATATATGTATATATATATAGTTTTTTATTTAATCATATATATATATATATGTATTTCAACAATCCGTGTACAACATATACACTCTAAAAGTTGATTTTTGTTTGAATTCCCAATCAGCATTCCATATTCAGTCTAATCCGATTTTGATAGTTGTTTTACCGTCGGTTCATTGCATTCATTTATTTGGCTACATGGTGAAATATAGTGTTGATGATTTTCCATGATTGTGATCTGAATATTTTTCATGGTTCAGATTGTGTTCACGTTCCAAAACACATACACGTGTCAGTACCGTCATTCAGTCGAAGATGTTCGTTGCGTTCTGTATTGTATTCAGCAACTACCTATATTCAAGTCGTTTGTTTGGGTTGTTTGTTTCTTTGGTAGCTCTCATGGGGAGTTAGGCAGCCTTTTGCGCCTTTTGAGTTTCAGTTCATGACCACGAGCATAAATCATATCAAGTATGTGTTGTGATCTTTCAGAAGTTTTGACATTCTCAAGTATCAACCTGTATTCCTCATACAAAAATCCACAGAGTCCAATAGTCAATCATTGACCGTTTACTTTTTCTGATTTTATAGTGACTTATCGTATTGTTGCCAACGTCCTTAATTAATGTTTGCAGTATGCTTTCTCACAATGATACCCAGCCATAATGTTTGCCTGCTACATGTAGGTGAAATTCATGTTGATGTTATTTCATCCATTGTTTTTTTTGACACTTGTCGGTGTAATTATTTTGCGTGATTTGTTTGTATTATTACATGTTATCATTTCTTTTCTGTAAGTGTTTGTTTTCCGGATGTTCCGAGTTTACAGTATAGTTACTTTGTGTTCCTTTTCTTTTATTTGAAACACACACTTGAAAGACCGGATTCAAGGGTTGGATAAGTCCAACATTTCAGAGTGTTCTTGGATGTGTCTTTTGCAGACTCTGTCTATCTGTTTCTTCCAGATATCCAGTAAGGCCTTTCGCCAAAACACTTGATGGAACCAAAGGCGAAAACGTCGGTGATCATTGATTGATGCTCGGAAAAATCGCAGGTACGCCAGACTGATCAGGTCTGGTTTCACCACCATGTGCAAGTGTCTTCGTTGGCAGGAGACTTGCACAGGTGCTCCTGCCCCCTGCAATTATGAAAAATCCTTTGAAACAGGAGTTGACTCACACACGGAGGCCGTGTGTCGCAAATGAAAAAGAAAAAGAGCTCAACTAGCGGACAACTGCAGATCTCTTGGCTCAATTGCATCTCCGAAATAATGAAGTTACCGGCTACCACCTGTCGAACCTGCGCCTGACCACTGCAGACTCTAAGCCGCATTCTGCAGCTTGTTCACCAAATTCGGTAAAAGTGAAGTTGCCGGCTACCACCTGTTGAACCTGTGCCTGAACACTGCAAACTCTAAGCCGCAGTGTGCAGCTTGTTCACCAAAATCGGTAAAAAGGGAGATTACCGGCTACCACCTGTTGAACCTGTGCCTGAGCACTGCAGAATCTAAGCCGCATTGTGCAGCTTAGTTTCCAAAATCCGGTAAAGTGAGGTTACCGACTACCACCTGTCGAACCTGCGCCTGAACACTGCAGCTCTAAGCCGCATTCTGCAGCTTGTTCACCAAAATCGGTAAAAGTGAGGTTACCGGCTACCACCTGTTGAACCTGTGCCTGAGCACTGCAGAATCTAAGCCGCATTCTGCAGCTTGTTCACGGAAAAAAGTGAAGTTACCGACTACCACCTGTTGAACCTGTGCCGGAATGCTGCCAGCCCTGAGCCGCATTCTGCAGCTTGCTCACTTTGCAAAAAGCCAACCCTAAGCCGCATTCTGCAGCTTGTGCACGGAAAAAGTGAAGTTACCGGCTACCACCTGTTGAACCTGTGTCTGAACACTGCAGGCTCTAAGCCGCATTCTGCAGCTTGTTCACCAAAATCGGTAAAAGTGAGGTTACCGGCTACCACCTGTTGAACCTGTGTCTGAACACTGCAGGCTCTAAGCCGCATTCTGCAGCTTGTTCACGGAAAAAGTGAAGTTACCGGCTACCACCTGTTGAACCTGTGCCTGAACACTGCAAACTCTAAGCCGCAGTGTGCAGCTTGTTCAAGAAATCGGTAAAAAGGGAGATTACCGGCTACCACCTGTTGAACCTGTGCCTGAGCACTGCAGAATCTAAGCCGCATTGTGCAGCTTGCTCACCAAATTCGGTAAAAGTGAGGTTACCGACTACCACCTGTTGAACCTGTGGCGGAATGCTGCCAACCCTGAGCCGCATTCTGCGGCTTGCTCACTTTGCAAAAAGCCAACGCTAAGCCGCAATCTGCAGTTTGCGCACAGAAAAAGTGAAGTTACCGGCTACCACCTATTGAACCTGTGTCTGAACACTGCAGGCTCTAAGCCGCATGCTGCAGCTTGTTCACCAAAATCGGTAAAAGTGAGGTTACCGGCTACCACCTGTGCCTGAACACTGCAGACTCTAAGCCGCTTTCTGCAGCTTGTTCACGGAAAAAGTGAAGTTACCGACTACCACCTGTTGAACCTGCGCCTAAACACTGCAGACTCTAAGCCGCATTCTGCAGCTTGTTTACCAAAATCGGTAAAAGTGACGTTACCGACTACTACCTGTTGAATCTGTTGAAGTTGTCGGGGCCGCATGAGGTGGCTGAACGCTGTTCCCCAGTTTTTGCCAATCACCTCCACGCCATGGCCACATGATGAAGCCGAACCCTGTTTTCCATTTTCCAATCACCTCCATGCCATGGCCACATGAGGTGGCCGAACCCAGTTGGATCTTGCTGGATAAACATGTCCTTCAGTGATCCGATCAATTCAAGAAGGTACATGGAAAGCTCATGGGCAAGGTAACCCGTAATCTCAAAAGGAGTACGTCAAGGGTGTCATTCAGATTTTTGTGGTGCATGAAACTGTCAGGGCGAAGTGTTTTACACCTCCAGTCGAGACAGAGTATGCCTGGTTTTTTTAACCCAACCAGAGTGGCATGTGTTCTAAGTATTCACCTTTCAAAGCAGTCAACCCAGGTGCCTTGACGGAGCGAGCAATGCTCTCAGAACCACCAGCTGTCCAACGACCCAGGTGCATTCTGGTGGGAACAGACCCACATGTCAATCACCAGCTGCTACCGCTGATACTCAGGATTGAATTTCAATTCGCCAGGCAGCAACCCGGATCACGACAGGACCATGACGGAAACGCTGCCGAATACACACTTGAAAGACCGGATTCAAGGGTTGGATAAGTCCAACATTTCAGAGTGTTCTTGGATGTGTCTTTTGCAGACTCTGTCTATCTGTTTCTTCCAGATATCCAGTAAGGCCTTTCGCCAAAACACTTGATGGAACCAAAGGCGAAAACGTCGGTGATCATTGATTGATGCTCGGAAAAATCGCAGGTACGCCAGACTGATCAGGTCTGGTTTCACCACCATGTGCAAGTGTCTTCGTTGGCAGGAGACTTGCACAGGTGCTCCTGCCCCCTGCAATTATGAAAAATCCTTTGAAACAGGAGTTGACTCACACACACACACACACACGCTATTGTATTTTGTGTTTGCATTTTGCGATGTTGTGCCGATGTTTACTAAAGATCTATTGATGACTATAGTTTTGAAGAAATGAACAACTGAAAGCAATTTGGGTAGATGTAGTGATTGAATGAAGGTTCGTCAGATTGTTGTTCTCAGCACTTTTGGACTTGTCGGTAATATTTGTTTATTGTTCGGATTGTCCTTGCTATTGTTTGGATCTTGAATGTTGTTATTGTGTTTTTTTCACTGTTGTGTCATTGTAGTTGTTTAGGTTTTGTTGCTGATGTTCCTTTCTGTTTTCATACTTTTGGACACACACACAAACAATATATTCATCATGTGTGTTTTTGTTGATCTCTGCCAATGCATTGTTGTTCCCTTCATTCAATGACTCGAGGGCAAGCGTGCTGATCACACTTTCCAGAATACTTTTTGGTGGGTCCTGGAAGAAATATTTTTTGTTTCTAACTCACTTATCTAGTCTAACAGAAGCATGTTCAATCCTATGCAATTTATATATAGCCTTTTGCTCCATACTCAATAACCAAGTTTGCAGGAGGTGCAGTTCTGGTTTTAGCATGTTTTAGCACATTTGACAAGTATTAGTTTGTACTGACAAGGCAGTAAGTCAACTGGAGGGTTTCATGGTCATTGTTTTTTCTTGAACCTGTTTTCAATTGTATTTTGTTTGATAGGCTTTTCAATGAGGCTTTGTATTTTGAATCATGGTGAACACTTATAACGCAACAGTGCCTGAAAACCCGTCATACTAAAACCTACAACTGCAACATCCTAGAACTGTGTAAATAGGTTTTATGAACCCTGATTTGATTGATATGTTTACTCACCAACATCAAGTCCTTTGTGAAACAGTTGAATGACGTCAGAATGCGTTTTTCCTCCAAAGTGTGAATCTATATATGCACATGCATTTCAAAATTAGCCATCGAACATTGTATAACCACACTTTCAAAATTCAGATTTTGAAACTTGTATTGAAAGAGTGGATAAGATACAAGACACTGTGGCTGACAACAACTAGTGTCCCATCATCAGCAACAACCGAATGTGACAATTTGTTTTTTCTTTGTCATACTCCATTAATGTTGCAAAATGCGACGAACATTCCACTTAACACACAGGGGAATTATATTGCAAACGTATATGGACAAAATCATTGTTGCCAAAGAAATGACTGCATTGAACCCATTGGAAAACGTACATGTTGAACAATGAAACAGCTACCTGGAAGATGGTTCATAATCTGGCTGTATTGATGAATTTATGTTTTCCTTTTTGTATGTTTTTGTTTTAAGAAATGACCTCCCAAATTGTTGAGGAGGACATTGTAGGATACGGTAGCAAAGGAGGAACACCTTTGGGTAATAATATATAACCTGAACATATTTGCGGACAAAGAAGTTTGCACACAATAAAACTGATTGCCTGCTGGCATTTTGATACCCCACCATGTTTGCATTCAGCCACACCAGGTGGCCATTCAAGAAGCATTGAAAACAGCCTGGGCAACGCCTGGTCCACGATTCCTGTATCCAATGGTTGTGATGGAGTCTATGACGTGCAATGCATCCGGCTGGATGAAGGTGCTGGGTTTGGCTGGGGGATCATATTGGTAGTTGCAGGCCTCAGAACAATGCCACTAGCTGGCTGCGGTATTGTCAGGATGTCATTTCCCCACTAAAATCAACCTCCATTCGCTTGTGCCTAGATACAAGTTTGATTGTCCTATACGCTTAAACTGGTAACACAAATAAACTAAGCATCGCTCTGTGCATCACTGGTGTTGCCTCAAACGCATGCAAAGGGCCAGCATTGGTTTTGGTTTGGGGTGCCATGATTATGAATAATCCCGGCCTGAGCCACACCATCCACAGTATCAGTCAAGTTAGCAGTCTTGCTTGGTGACGATAAGGATCGTGCTGCATTTTTTTCTGTTTATTGGTGGGATTCCACCATTGAATTTCTTTGTTCGGACCTGCACAAGGATTGAATGCATCGTTCAACCAGATTTTTGTCGGAATGGGCTCATGCGATGTCTCTTCTTTTGTTGATGCCTGCCCTGCGCAGGGGGATGTTCTTTGCGACCTCAGTTTGTGGCTTATGAAGCGAAAGAAGACCCCATGGCCTGAGACCAGTTCGGGGCATCGGATCCTTGACACATGCCAGTTGGGCGGTCGTTGGCTGTGGGTTGCTTTGGTGATGTGTTGCACTTCAGGATTTGTTGGTCCCCCGGCTTCACTAGTTGCTGACAAGCATCCAATTTCTCTCAAGGGCTCATTGCATCTCTTTGGGTACTGTATCATGATTTGGCGTGTGATTGGCAGACGTGTGTACCTAAATCAAGTGGGAGCTGGTAGTGAGTAACATAGCTGTGGTATGCTGTTGTCCTACAATCAAAAACACAGGAAGCAGAATCATGGCTTTATTTGGCCAGTTTTTGACGCCCTGTTCCCGGAGTGCTGTGAGGATTTGCCTCAACATATGGCAGCAGTTGATGAGTTCAACCGCAACAGCGTCTCAATTCGATCAACTGCTGGATGCGGCGATCAAACAGCTCTTGTTTCTTGGCCGATTGCTTTGTTGATTTCTGAACCGGCAATCAAGAAAACCCATAAGATGGCTTGGGCCTGGGCTTCATCATACTTAATTACTATTAATGAATCATGATCAAACATTGTTCATGATACTGAGTAAAGGCCGATCGTGCAGATTCTCAGGACATCCCGGCAGATGGCCTCGGGGGAGCTAGCTAGGGGAGTTGGGGTGAGCTTAAGATTAGGGAAATGGTTTCACATGCGATCATTGTGACGTTGGCCAACAGAATCAAGCAAAGTATGTCGAGGTTGCTATGTTGGACCAAATACTTGATTGAAAAGTTGCAGATTGTTGAAAAATGTGGATGCATCATCAAGTAATTGCATACACACTCACAACACTGAGTTGTTTCCCTTAAATGATTGTGATTTAGGTTCATGGCTGTGTGCGCCCACTGCTTATGGAGAGCCACGCTTTGAGCCATACACATTACACGAATATCTGAAACATATTTGCATCTATGTGGTACGGGAAGATTCCCGTTAACGTCAGCCAAAAGTAGTTGCCGTTCAGTACCTCCTTTGTTGTTCTGACAAAAATAGATAACTGGTTGTAGTTGACCGCCCGTTTGGTGATTCCACAGTATTTGATTCCACAAAATCCAGCTGCAGCACTCGTAAACATTGATTGAACGAAGATGTTCATCCATGTGCTGACATTTGAAAAAACAGGCCCATAGATGACATTGATGCATTGCTTGAATGACTCAATTATATTAAAGCCCGGTCATGAGTCGCGCAGTAGTAGTAGTAATAATAATAGTAGCAGTATTAGAAGTAGTAGTAGTAGTAGTAGTAGTAGTAGTAGTAGTAGTAGTAGTAGCAGCAGCAGCAGGAGTAGTAGGAGTAGTAGTAGTAGCAGTAGTAGTAGTAGTAGTAGTAGTAGTAGTAGGAGTAGGAGCAGGAGTGGGAGTAGTAGTAGGAGTAGGAGTAGGAGTAGGAGTAGGAGTAGAAGTAGTAGTCGCAGCTTTTGTAACTGCTGTTGATTCTTTAGATGATTTGATTTGTTTCTTTTGTTTCAGTGTAAAATTCTGGACATGGAGGACGTAGTTAGCTAGTCCAGTATTGCAGCTGTCGTGTTCAGGCGGAGCAGTCGTGTCGATGTAAGTTGAACATATATGTGTGGTTGCACCTATACATAGAGTACGCATCTATGTTTTGCTTCATATGATTCTTTCATGTATTAGTTTATTTTTTTGATATATCGCATCTATCTGTCTATTTTTTTATCTTTTTTTCATATTTGAATTTATATATATATATATATTCATAACAGTTGTTGTGTTGTAATTGTATCTATCTGTCTACCTATTTATCTATCTATCTACTGTAGCAAACTATCTATCTATTTATCTATTTATCTATCTATCTATTTATCTATCTATTTGTCTATATATCTATGTATCTATCTATCTATCTATCTATCTATCTATCTATCTATCTATCTATCTATCTATCATACCCCATGAAATGGTCCCTTATGAAATGGGGAACCTTTACTCCTTATAAATTGCATTTCCAGGGTCACTGCATAAATAAAGGAGAGCTGGTTGCAGAAAGCAAAAAATGCACAAATTAGACCATGAACGGCGTGGATTTGCTGGTACTTGCATTCTATAAAAACAGTGGCTTTCCATTTTATAGCTTTAAACGCTCTAAATATCAATTGGTTGGGTTTGTTGGTAGGTGCATTCCATAAAGGCATTTGGTAATTGTGTTTGGGTTTTGGATCCTGGTGTTTTGTTAAACCATACATTCTATAAAAAATATGCCTGGTCGTGGACTTTTCCGGTGCATGATGGCAGATGTTGGCTAGTCATTGTATAACAATTTAGTATCCAAGCACAACTGAAAGTTTGGAAGTTGGTAGGTCCATTTTATAAAGATAATGGTTTTTGATTATGCTGACTTGGACACAGTTGGTCAGAGTAGTTTATAAAACAACTCAATGGCAAAGATGGAGGGGGCAGGGAAACTCAAAGCATTGCTGAGCATTTA